>CM067301.1:26969374-27486874 GCA_034231615.1 Meghimatium bilineatum
AATTCATTTGCTGCCATTGATTACAGGGACTGATCCAATATCGCACACATCTGATCCAATATCGTACACATCTGATCCAATATCGTACACATCTAATCCAATATCGCACACATCTGATCCAATATCGCACACATCTGATCCAATATCGTACACATCTAATCCAATATCGCACACATCTGATCCAATATCGCACACATCTGATCCAATATCGCAAACATCTGATCGAATATCGTACAAATCTGATCCAATATCGTACACATCTGATCCAATATCGTACACATCTAATCCAATATCGCACACATCTGATCCAATATCGCACACATCTGATCCAATATCGTACACATCTAATCCAATATCGCAAACATCTGATCGAATATCGTACAAATCTGATCCAATATTGTACACATCTGATCCAATATCGCACACAACTGATCCAATATCGCACACATCTGATCCAATATCGTACACATCTAATCCAATATCGCAAACATCTGATCGAATATCGTACAAATCTGATCCAATATTGTACACAACTGATACAATATCGCACACAACTGATCCAATATCGCACACAACTGATCCAATATCGCACACATCTGATCCAATATCGTACACATCTAATCCAATATCGCAAACATCTGATCGAATATCGTACAAATCTGATTCAATATCGCACACATCTGATACAATATCGATAGATCAGATACCAGGCTGAAGTCGGATGTTTAAGGTCATGAAACTGCAGTTACCGCATATACTATAACACATGACACTATGTCATTTGTACTGCATTCTGTTGCTTGTGAGTAGGAGTGTGAGAACGGACTGACAAGAGAAAGAAGTAACTATATGCCGTTTGTTGTGAACCAAGTGACTTATGGGACGATATGTCTCTAGTTTATTATGTCTTTTTAATGTACAGAATCATACTTAGAATATCATGGAAGAAACAAAATCAGAAACTCAGATATTATAAACACATTGAAGATTCCAGAGTGTTGGTTACTAAACACAATAACAAAAAGAAAACTACGCCTGTTTGGTCATATAAAGAGACATAACTGTTTAGAAAGACAAATAATGGAGGGAATAGTACCTGAAAGTGGAGAAAGGGCAGACCAAGAAGACGATGGACTGACGACATTAAAGATAACATGAATACATCGCTAGAAAATGCATGCCACATCGAACAAGACAGAGAGAGGTTCAGAGAGTTCATTGGGAAGACAACGTTCTGGAAGGAATACGTCACATGACAATTTAATGTCAATAACAAGTACAACAAAATGGCAACAATTAAAATAAGAATCGCAACAACAACTGCAACAGTAAGAAAACAACAATTGCACCAACATTTATAACAACAATACCAACAATTGACTCGACACATGCAGCAAGAACAATACCAACAATTGCCTCGACACATGCAGCAAGAACAATACCAACAGTTGCAACAGCAAAAACAACTACAACAACTATTTCAACTGCAGCGAGAATAAGAATACCAATTAAAATAATTGCAATAACTACTACAACAAGAATTATAAACAACTATAATAACAACCACCGCAACAACAATACAAATACAAACAAGAATCATCATCATCAAGTGCCGTCTCCGCAACGAAGGTTGGCTGCAACGTATCTCCAACATCTCCTGTCTCTTGTCTTGGTGGTGCACTCTGCTAGACTGTAACCTGTCCATTGTGTAATGTTACTCTCCCACTTGTATCTCTGCCTACCTCTTGCTCGCTTCCCTTTGACTTTACCCTCAAGTAAGGTCTTCAATAGGGTGTCATGTCTTTTAATGTGTCCAAAGTATTTTATTTGCCTGATCTTTATTTCTCTTAGTAGTTCTTTCTTCATATTAAGTGTCTTTAGCACCTCTTTATTTGTTTTCTTCTCTTTCCATGATGGTCTCCCTATTCTTCTATATACCCACATCTCAAAGGCATCAATTTTGTCTTCTAATTGTTTATTTAGTGTCCATGTTTCTGAGCCATACATTAATATGGAATAGATGTAGCATTTTATAATTCTCATTAATTAACTTGTTTGTAATTTGTTTAGATATTAATAATTTCCTCATGTCATTGAAGGTACTTTTAGCCATTCCTATTCTCCCACAAACAAGAATACCCCAGCACTAAAACATTCAACATTACCAACAAATCACTAGTACGCAATACCTGATTCTATTTATAAACGTAGTCAACTCAATAACATTGTATCCCATAATATTAATTGGACTGTATTTTATTTGTAACACACATTCTTTTTATTTTCTGCCGAACATGTGGACATTTTGACTGTTTCACCAGCCTGGCCCTTATTTCTTTCTTCCTTCTTCCGTCCGATTCGAACGAGTGTTTCCTCCCCTTCTATCGTCTGTTTCTACTTGAGTGAGCACGTTCAACTTTCGATTTCTCAATTCCTTTCTTTTTATTCCTTCTTCCGGTTTCTCCATCTGCCAATCAAACTCTTGAACGCCTTTGTCATTTAACTCAGCTCTCGCCACTCCTATGATCCGATTATGAGATTTTCTTTCACTCAGTGATTTTTATAAAGCTTTTATTCTATCCATCATACTGTTAATTCTGTTTCCAAAATCTTATTTGTATTTTCGTCTGACATCAAACTACATAGAATTAGTTATGCAAAGATGGATATAAGTTTACTGCTTTATTAATTTGGAGATTATTATTCCCGTGTCAACGGAACAGACGTTGTTGATTTCGAGAGTTTATTTTTCGTGTGATGCGGCGGAGTGATGGTGTTTCAAGGTTACGCGGAAAATGTATGTTTGTTTTGAGAGTCAGGAGTTACGAGTTGGGGAAGTGTATCTCAGGAGTTACGAGTTGGGGAAGTGTATCTCAGGAGTTACGAGATGGGGGAAGTGTATCTCAGGAGTTACGAGATGGGGGAGTGTATCTCAGGAGTTGCGAGATGGTGAAGTGTATCTCAGGAGTTGCGAGATGGTGAAGTGTATCTCAGGAGTTGCGAGATGGGGAAGTGTATCTCGGGAGTTACGAGATGAGGAAGTGTATCTCAGGAGTTACGAGATGGGAAGTGTATCTCAGGAGTTACGAAAGAGGGGAAGTGTATCTCAGGAGTTACGAAAGAGGGGAAGTGTATCTCAGGAGTTACGAAAGAGGGGAAGTGTATCTCAGGAGTTACGAGATGGGGAAGTGTATTTCAGGAGTTACGAGATGGGGAAGTGTATCTCAGGAGTTACGAGATGGGAAGTGTATCTCAGGAGTTACGAAAGAGGGGAAGTGTATCTCAGGAGTTACGAAAGAGGGGAAGTGTATCTCAGGAGTTACGAGATGGGGAAGTGTATCTCAGGAGTTACGAGATGGTGAAGTGTATCTCAGGAGTTGCGAGATGGGGAAGTTTATCTCAGGAGTTACGAGATGGGAAGTGTATCTCAGGAGTTACGAAAGAGGGGAAGTGTATCTCAGGAGTTACGAAAGAGGGGAAGTGTATCTCAGGAGTTACGAAAGAGGGGAAGTGTATCTCAGGAGTTACGAGATGGGGAAGTGTATTTCAGGAGTTACGAGATGGGGAAGTGTATCTCAGGAGTTACGAGATGGGAAGTGTATCTCAGGAGTTACGAAAGAGGGGAAGTGTATCTCAGGAGTTACGAAAGAGGGGAAGTGTATCTCAGGAGTTACGAAAGAGGGGAAGTGTATTTCAGGAGTTACGAAAGAGGGGAAGTGTATCTCAGGAGTTACGAGATGGGGAAGTGTATCTCGGGAGTTACGAGATGGGGAAGTGTATCTCGGGAGTTACGAGATGGGGAAGTGTATCTCGGGAGTTACGAGATGGGTGGAGTGTGTCAACAATTTTATGTCAAACACAAAAGCCTACAACTCTGAGCTACGATTTGTCGATGTTTGATAAGATGCGTGCGATGTTTGATAAGTTTGTGCGATGTTTGATAAGTTTAGAGAGATAACACAACTTATAGATGAATGATGTGATAATTAGCCCAGAACTGTGAGCTGTGGTCTTGATACCCGGTAATTTGGAATACAGTCTCACTTGAATTCCTCCGCTTGTGGACTAAGCATGAAACATAAAACTCCCTTTCACACACACATATGTCTTTGAGACCTTAAATGACTCTGGATTGACCTTCGACGGAACTTATAAGACATTTCAACAGAATTAATTAAGCCTTCATTCGTTACAATTTTTAATTATTCTCGTGATTTTTGTTGGTCACTATTTATATACTTGGAGTTGCATGCCAAAAATAGCCTAGGAGACTCCAGGGATATAAATCGTGATCAACCGAAAACACGACAATAATAGAAAACGTTACGAATGAATACCTAATTAATTCTGTTGAAAGTTCTTTATTTGAGTCGTTCATGATCCGGGTCCCTCATCAGTTAGAGAGCTAAGAAAAGCTTATACATTTGTCAGAAAGACCATGTTAAGTTCTTTCACAGCTAATTCCCTATTTCATCATTGTTATAATAAGGCAAATAACAAATCGTGGGGGTTACATACTAGAGATATTAGCACACTAAAATATCACCTCTGTTCTCAGTCATTCGAACGAGTGTTAAATAATCATGGTTCTCAGTCTTCCCTCGACAGCTACTTTTAAAAAATATTTTGAAAGTGGATTGTGTCTCGTTGTTTAAGTAGGTCCGTTTCCAGATCAGGAGCATACAACATGTTTCGTCTGTTTAAGGGAAATGAATGGAGTTACATATCAAGCACAGGCTCATTGCTAGTTAATTATATTGCGCACTGACACCGTGCCGTCAATGAAATTACGTCATTAGCAGACCGTGTCGCCAGACAAAAATAATAATTTTAGCTGATATTAAATTATACCATGATTTAATGCCAGTAATGCGCACCAAAGGAGAATGGATGATTCTAGAGTTTAGGGGGGGGGGGGTGTTAGGGGTAGAGTTAGACCTAATCCAACCTTAACACCCACTCCCTACTAAGCTCTATACATCTGTGTCTCAAGGGACACAGAAGCTGTGTTGCTTCCTTATCAATCTGGGGCATCAATACGGTAGCCATTTAGTTTTAAAAAAGTGAATCAGCAGTGACGTCTCAAAGTACTAAAAAGTCACGATCGAACAATTATTTAAAAACTGTAAGTGCGGGTAGGCTCGCGATCTGGGAGAGAACCAATATGCAAACTAAACAAATTTACATTGTTTACGCTATCTTCACACACAAAATGTGTTATTAAAGATTAACGTTCTACGTTACAAATGTGTTATTAAAGACTAACTTTCTATAATATTTGTAAAGGATTGTAGTGGCCGTCAAAGAAAATGTTGGCCTCTTTTCCGTTGTCAACATCTGTCTAATTACCATAACTCAGCCTAGCTTAGTGACGTAATGTATGGACAGTACCTTAGGTTCGAATTTGTCGTTGACTATCGGTATTCCTAGAAATGATAAAGTCAGCTGTCCTTAACTTTCCAAGAGACCAGCACCACTTGTCTTGACTGGCTATTTTATATTAAATCTCTGACAAAATTTGGTTTTCAATTATTTCATTGTATCATGTTTCTGTTTGATATCTGGCCATCTTCCTATCGTAATAGTGAAGCCGCGTGCAGCTTCGTTGATAGAAGCTGAGCATTTGTAAGGGAACCCCCAAGTACAACTTTTAAAGGATTGTGTCCAGAAACGGACACATTACAACTTCTGAATTTGTTTTCGTTTGATCTCAAATTAAAATAATTCTTAAAAAAATGTTTCTCTAATTATCATTTGGTTTAAACATTTATGTATTTCAAATTATATCTTAAGTAATATCATTATCAAATTGATTGTGAATATTTGAAATAGAATACAAGATTATATGTATGAAATGACACATTGGAACCAAATATTTTATTTATGTAAGCTTTTTATTTCCAATTACCACTAAAACGAACAACTGGACACACTGTTTGTGCTGATAATCTGATGAAAATGTGATTTCTGTGCTGACAATATGATGAAACGTGATTTCTGTGCTGATAATCTGATAAAAATGTGATTTCTGTGCTCATAATCTGATGAAAACTGGATTTCTCTAGTGATTTTTCCGACGGACTAGAAAGTCATTGCTGTAGTAAAAGATATGCCTCTTTTCAAAACTGTGCCACTAACCACATCATTACCCGCCAATGGTTCTGCTCTATCGTTGCCTCGTACCTCTGCATGACCAGGTTCATATGTCCATGTAACAATTTAGACATTAGATAATATATACAACTGACAACCGAGCTGTTCAGTAGCGTGATCCAATCCTTTCATAATATGCCCTTGCTATCTTACCCAGAATGCCCTGGGAGTACTTTCTATCTTACCCAGAATGCACTGGGAGTACTTTCTATCTTACGCAGAATGCTCTGGGAGTCAGTGAGTATCACCGTGTGAGTTGATATTTCAGTCACTAACCGAATGCTGCAGTCACCGCTTCCATTTCCATCTTCATGTCCAATGTTGTAGTGAAGTAGACAGACGCTTTTTCTCATACATCCTTCATGCCATTCTTGTAGACAACACAACTGTTTAAAGGTATATGTTGTTGGCATTATATGAACACAATTCTCACATATATGGTCCGCCGAATATCTAAACATACGAGAGGAAGTCAATAACTGTCACATGTATGGTCCGCCGACTATCTAAACATACGAGAGGAAGTCAATAACTGTCACATATGTGGTCCGCCGAATATCTAAACATACGAGAGGAAGTCAATAATTGTCACATATATGGTCCGCCGAATATCTAAACATACGAGAGGAAGTCAATAACTCTCACATATATGGTCCGCCGAATATCTAAACATACGAGAGGAAGTCAATAACTGTCACATATATGGTCCGCCGACTATCTAAACATACGAGAGGAAGTCAATATCTGTCACATATGTGGTCCGCCGACTATCTAAACATACGAGAGGAAGTCAATAACTGTCACATATGTGGTCCGCCGAATATCTAAACATACGAGAGGAAGTCAATAACTGTCACATATATGGTCCGCCGACTATCTAAACATACGAGAGGAAGTCAATAACTGTCACATATATGGTCCGCCTACTATCTAAACATACGAGAGGAAGTCAATAACTGTCACATATGTGGTCCGCCGAATATCTAAACATACGAGATGAAGTCAATAACTGTCACATATGTGGTCGTCGACTATCTAAACATACGAGATGAAGTCAATAACTGTCACATATGTGGTCCGCCGACTATCTAAACATACGAGAGGAAGTCAATAACTGTCACATATGTGGTCCGCCGACTATCTAAACATACGAGAGGAAGTCAATAACTGTCACATATGTGGTCCGCCGACTATCTAAACATACGAGAGGAAGTCAATAACTGTCATAAATTGCTTGGAAAAATAAATAAATACAATACGAACATGAAAACTTTATAATTTTAAACTGACATTGTTCCTTTCTGTCTTCATTAAGTTCTACAAATATTGACCAATTTATCTCTTTTAACACTCTTGATTTTGCTGGTCACTCATACAATGTTTGTTTAGTTTGACATTTCCTTGATATTGTATATATATATATATATATATATATATATATATATATATACACCGCCGAAGACGGATGTGTCGGGCCATTGGCGCAAATAAAACGGCAACACAAAGCATTTCGATTCTATATATATTAATTCTTGCAGCATACACATCATTTGCGCATGCGGTTGTGTCTGTGGGTCTAACCAATGGCTCACTAGACAAACCACCTGTGCAAAAGAAAACCTTAATAGAGTACATACCTTTATATTGAGGTTAACTTCTTATAGAAGTTTCATGGTACGTCATCCATCTATACAATCCCGTAGTCGTAACCTTCGATAACAGTTACCATGTTGTTCCGACAGGCCGAGATGTGCTTGAACTAGTTACGGGCACGGCGTGAGAGGGCGGAACAGCAAAGACACCTGTCGCAAGGGTCAGCGTTGTGCCCTGATGTCGACGTCTATTTCGACGGCATTATACTCGAAACATCATCGAGTCAGATAGCTGCTGGAATAGAGGGCGGAGCACTTATCGGTATGCCCCATGTGCTGTGAGACCAGTTTCTAATCAAGAATCAAGAATACATCATTTATCAGATAGTTTTCTGGGTGTCCATCGTGAGTATATTTTCTGGAATTTTAGTTGGTCATGCAATACCTGAACTCTGAATCATGCGCATATCATATTAGGGTTTGCTATCTTGTTTATCAATATTCGTCTGTCAGCTCGTGTCACTTTCTTTAACCAGCTGCGCTGTTGCTTGTGTTGTGTTTATTTATTCAACTGCGCTGTTGCTTGTGTTGTATTTCTTTAACCAGCTGCCCTGTTCCTTGTGTTGCAATTTCGACACGAATTACAAATAACACGTCATCAGCAAGAAATGCTGTTTCTTGTAATAAATCGGAAGCAAACAAATTTACACGGGCAACCAGAGCTTCATTGCTCTCATTCATTGGGGATGGAAAGAAATATAGGTTCAGTGAAGATGCATGTGCCATATTTTTAATTTGTTTTGAAGACTAGACCAAATCCCAAATACAATATTAAACCTCAGGGTAGGACTTGCAAGTGGATATCTTTCCACTTTACCACACAACATGTACATCTTAATATCCACATACAAAAAATACAACACACTCCTAGCTAGATGGCTATGAACTCATCCCTAATTAGGACAATTTTTAGACCATTTTATCAATATCCGACGCTGGACGTTGTCTGAAACATGTTTCCCCTACAACAGCTAGAAAAATAAAACACCTTATATGAAACTAAACCACATATAACAAACACATGCATATATCACACAGTGCAATGGGTTAAAAGGATGAGAGCATTGACAGCTAAATCAGCAAACAGCTTTTTTGCATTAAACATTAAATACAATTTCACTTATTCGTTTCTTATAGAATTTTGCTTGTCATGACATCATTCACAAACAATGGTTCTCAGCGTGTGTCTTATGATATCCTTGGAGAAACGAAGAAACGAAGTTTTTCTCATCACTAGATGCACATAGGATAACATATGAGAATCAACGTTTCGACCTAAAGGCACTATCAAAAACACATTCAGAACAGAATAAACGATCAGTAAGAATGATACTCCTCACGTTCACATGGCATGGCTACATATGCGGACAATTATAGAATTGGTGAAACGGTGACTTGTCTGAGTGTTATGAAGAAATATTTTGAATTTGAGGCTCATAGACACGTCCAAGGGGACACAGACATATAACCATTTGAAAGATAAACAATAAGATTTATAGATCAATAGCTTTCTTCTTCTTTCTTCTTCTGCTTTTGTTCTCAGACTCCCGCATATTAGCAGGATGTAGTTCGCTGAACAGAATGCGTTGTGCCATGGCTTACAGCTTAACTGCGATGAGTGAGTCATTTGGCCTGACACATCCTACTTCAGTATGGCGTATGGGTCACTTGTGACCCCATATGGAATGAGACAGCTAATTACACCCCAGATCCCCATTAACTGCCTTCTACGACATTCGTAGCAGGTAACATTGATACTATTATGTGCCTTCTCCCTGGTGCAACGATACACATGATAGATGTTGTCCCGTCCAGCCGCGACGATTCACATGATAGATGTTGTCCCGTCCAGCCGCGACGATTCACATGTTAGATGTTGTCTCGTCCAGCCGCGACGTTCACAGGCTAGATGTTGTCCCGTCCAGCCGCGACGTTCACAGGCTAGATGCTGTCCGGTCAAGCCGCGACGATTCACAGGCTAGATGTTGTTCTGTCCAGCCGCGACGATTCACGGGCTAGATGTTGTCCCGTCCAGCCGCGACGATTCACAGGCTAGATGTTGTTCTGTCCAGCCGCGACGATTCACAGGCTAGATATTGTCCCGTCCAGCCGCGACGATTCACAGGCTAGATGTTGTTCTTCCAGCCGCGACGATTCACGGGCTAGATGTTGTCACGTCCTGCCGCGACGATTCACAGGCTAGATGCTGTTCTGTCCAGCCGCGACGATTCACGGGCTAGATGTTGTCCCGTCCAGCCGCGACGATTCACGGGCTAGATGTTGTCCCGTCCAGCCGCGACGATTCACGGGCTAGATGTTGTCACGTCCTGCCGCGACGATACACGAACTAGTTGTTAAGTTTAAAATCCTCAATAGCTTGAAAAATAAAAGTAAATGTTCTTTAATTTATCCAAAAGGGGACGACGAAGAAATGGTTCCAGACGGTGTTGGGAGTCATGCACACGAGATATAAACTGGTATAGAAATAATATTGTATCATTGGAAATTTTTCAGTATGGATAACATTATCACTATCAAGTGCTGTACCGACTGGTGTTTGTGGCCATGCAACTCTCTGTTTCTAGTACTGTGTATCAGGATTCGTATTGACACTTTCCTATGTCCCGATGTTAAACGATCTAATATTTCTCTAGTTATCATCCTTTTATCTTTCTTCTCTTTCATTCACTTCCTCGTTAGAGGTAGACATTTTGGCTAGGGAAAACAACACCGGAATCAAAGTACTATGGGCCACTGTGTGAACTACAAAGACAGGGAATTTCTTCTTCTTCTTAGGTCGTTCTCATACTCCTGCAGATTAACAGGATGTAGTTCAGAGAACGGAATGTAGTCCACATCCTTCGTATCTGCACGATTGTGAGAATGAATGAAGAATAAGAAGTAGAATTACATATGATTGGGGCAGATGACTAAACTCTAGGAACCATTGCATCGCTCAAGAGAAGAAAAATAGTGTAAGAACTCAAGATTGTAATGTGAGTGCGGTAAAAATGTTTCCAAGATCAGCAAAAAATGTATTTACACTGCTAAAGTGAAAGTAATACATCACTGATGACAGACAAACGTTTCGAATTAAACAACTACAACGTTGAGGAAGACAAAAAAAATGGTTAAAAGTTCTGATTTTACCACGCATGTCACCAACCTCATTACATCCTCGTTCTGTACCTGTCGTACCGTCGGTCTTGTAAACAATAAACAATAGCGGACAATACATGAGTATGCGAGCACACACAAGCACAAACAGCTGCACTCAAAGACCTGCAACCTGCCGTTGCCACTGAAATCAGCCCTGAGAGCACCAAAATCATCCATGAGTTTACTGGGTACAATAATGTTGACAGTACATTTAGTTGAAATCATCCGTTTCTGTTGTGAGTTTGTGTCACGCAGAACATTTGTGTCTTTAAACTCACATCGCTGTATTGTTTTCTGATGCGGTAGTTCGTTTTAAAGCCGGGAGTTTGAGAGAGGTCTGAGGGGGCATTGATAGACAAAACTGTCTTTTGTCTTATGAAAACCTAGTTACATGACGCTAGTGTTGCAAAATATCGGAATAGTTTCTGAGTGGGTGTCAGATATGCACTCGGGGCTTCACGTGTAAACAGTGGTAGTCAGTGTATTAGAAGTGATAAGAAGGGATAATGCACTCAGCCTGTCCTCGGTTGAGTAATAGTAACAATCACGAGGACGAACTGTACTCACTTTTCACTAACATGCACGTACGTTCTAGCGGCATCAGCTAGATTTGCGCGCGCGAGGACAGTCCGTCCCTATTGGCATGCAAATCAACCAATCAGCGGCCCTGATTCCTGTCTCTCCGTCTGCTTATTGTGTATCTGATGGACAAGTAATGTCAGACTTAATTCACTGAGCGGTAACGAATTCAATAAAACTGAATATTCAATTGCTTATGCAGCCCATTGTCAACGTCCGCTAATGGTCTTTTGAAGAGTGAGTCGACCAGGCGTGCGATTCAAATTAGGGGGTCAGGGATCGGCAAAGGACCAATCAGCAATTAGACCGGCTGGAATTGGTTACAGAGGCGTGGACGGTTGCTAGGGACGCTAGTGATGTAATTGTTACAGTTCGTTTTCTAATGCAATTTCGTCCCTAGCGTGAGCACGCATTCGTTTACTGATTTCGTTTACAAGAGAGTAGCATTAGAACTAGTGTCACGCCCATTTACGAAATTGGACCCTAGGAAAGTGTTTTTTTCCTATTCTAACTACAGCAAATTCTACTCAAAAATAGAACTAGCTTATGCTGGAAATATGTTGCCATGGAAGATAGTATTATGGAGGTCGCAACAAGAAACGCGCAAAAATAATAAATATGTCAGACACATAATGAAAAACTGGTTAGAATCGACGACAATAAAATCGACGAATTCAGCAGACAAAATCTCAATAATTTGATGATTACAGGAACGAATATCCCCATAATATTAACCTGTAACCATAATACTAAACTGTAGCCGTAATATTAAACTGCAGCCATTACACTAAATTGTAGCCACTATATTAAACTGCCACCTTAATACTAAACTGTAGCCATACTACTAAACTGTAGCCATAATATTAAATTGTAGCCATATAATTTGATGATTAGGGGACGATACTGGATGTGACATCCCAATAACATTAAACTGTAGCCATAGTACTAAATTGTAGCCATATAATTTGACGCTTACTAGAGGGGACATCCCAATAACACTAAACTGTATCCACAACACTAAACTATAGCCATAACACTAAAATGTAGCCGTAACGCTGAACTGTAGCCTGTAGGCCCAGCAAAACTGTAGGCCCAGCAATTACTATGAAATATTTCCGTACTTAGTTTCGTATTTATCTCGGAGTCGACGAAGACTGATGGAACTGAACTTGGACTTTATCTTCATCTGCTCTCGTTCTCAAACTCCTACTGGTTAGCAGAACGTAGTCCAGAAATCTTGAGACGGTATGTCATGGCTTACAGCTCTGCTGCGATATATGCCGCATTCGGATTGACATCCAACTTCAGCATGAGAAATTGGACAACGAAAACGATTATGTTGTGGAATTATGCTAGGCTGTGACTAATGACTTATGCGCAATCTGAAGAGACTTTCCACACGATGACCTTGTGTATGATAGTTTATCTATACTGGTTGTGGAGTTGAACTATACTGGTTGTGGAGTTTAAATATACTGGTAGTGGAGTTGAACTATACTGGTAGTGGAGTTGAACTATACTGGTTGTAGAGTTGAACTATACTGGTTGTGGAGTTGAACTATACTGGTAGTGGAGTTGAACTATACTGGTTGTAGAGTTGAACTATACTGGTTGTGGAGTTGAACTATACTGGTAGTGGAGTTGAACTATACTGGTTGTAGAGTTGAACTATACTGGTTGTGGAGTTGAACTATACTGGTTGTAGAGTTGAACTATACTGGTTGTGGAGCTGAACTATACTCGCATGCTAGAAAATTGTCAGCTTTTGAATTTCATATAGTAAGTTTTTGTTGTGCAAAAACAGTCTAAAGATCTCTGTAGCAATTGCGCCAATCCTGAGTATATACTTCAGTAGTATCAGGAGAACACAGTTGTCTAGTTGATATTGAGCTATCTTACCGTCGCCGGATTACAGCGTGCCAGGTTAGAAACCACGTCGGGACACAAAAAGTTCGAGTATGTGCCTTAGACGACTCATCCTACAGTCAACCTAGTTGTAAATGGGTAACTGATGTATGAGTTGGGAAAGGTAACCACAACAATTCTTCTTCCTCTTCTTCTTTCGTTCACTTGAAACATGTCTGCATCTGTAATTCTGTCTCCTGAATAAAGCTCACTGTATTTTGTAGTTCACACATTGGCCCATAGAGCTTTGATTCCAGAGTTATTGACCAGAGTTGACCAGAGGATGGTCAATGAAGGAAATTGACCTAATAGTTGTTGCAGCTTAGTACATGATGACTTAATTCACTCCCGACGGCAGGTTGTTGCTATAGGACCTAATTCACCTTTGCTTCATGATACTCCGCTCTTATGATACTGCTGCATTGGGATGTCTTCAATCATGGGCAAAACATGCAAGTGAGACAGTAGAATTTATACAAGTTTGTGTGTTAACTTCTTGTGTCATACGTCTTCCGTAGATTAGCCCTGATTTGCCTATTTTACAATGTTTTTACTGACTTCATGGGGACTAGATGGCATTCGTCACTATATAACGTAAACTTGTGCAGAATAGTAGATATAGAATCCAAATATAAATAGTACATGTAGAATCCAAATATAAATAGTAGATGTAGAATCCAAATATAAATAGTAGATGCAGAATCCAAATATAAATATCTATAAAGTACAGAATATATTAAACATAAAATATTAACATACTCAAACTGCGGGCACTAGTTAAAGTAGATAGATTTGCAGCAGCCACACCTCTGAAACCGCATTGAAACGGCGGTTGAGGTAAGTGAGGGTTAGATCTGGTTTGGTTAGAGCTGGTTTGGTTAGAGCTGGTTTGGTTAGATCTGGTTTGGTTAGAGCTGGTGGGCACTACGACAATATTCATGAAAATTATGATTTTTTTTAAATTAGGGCCCATGCTCTGCCCATACATTTAAAGCATGTAGCCTGCACAAAGGAACCTAATCTCTTATTGGTCAATGGGCAGAAAGGTGTTACATAGCAAGTGACAAAGAACGCCGCGAGCACTGCGAGACAAAAAGGCACCATTTCATCCACTGCACCACTAAATTAAATTGATCCCTTTAATCCAATTTCATCGTGCATATCATAGCATTATCTTAATGCCAGGCTCATCTTGGCTTACGAAGTAGGAGCATCATAAGATAGATTTGAAAATCAGGAATCAAAGGATATATTTGCAGTTAGTGAATCAGAAGAAGTTCAACTGAAATAAGATGCAGAATAGGACAGGCAAAAACAACATTCAGAAAAATGAAAAATATACTGTGTAATATGACCGTGTCATTAGAAGTGAGAAAGAGAGTTCTACAGTGCTATATAACCCATATACTAACATATGGGTTCGAGTCTTGGACAATAAAAAAACTGGAAAGTGGGAAATTAGAGGCAACAGAGATGTGGTTCTACAGAAGAATGCTGAGAATACCATGGACTACCAGAAAAACTAATGTAGAGGTGTTGAAAGAGTCAAATGCGAAACGGACCTTAATCAACAATATAAGAAAAAGGCAATATTCTTTTTTTGGCCACTTCATGAGACAGGCAGGTTTAGAGAAAATAGTCACAACAGGCAAAATTTAAGGCAACAGAAACAGAGGGCGACAACGTGAGAAAATATTCGACAGTTTGACACCCTAGCACGGCAAGGAAACAACAACGACCTTGATACATAATACTATGGACAGAGAGCTGTGGAGAGCCATGACCGCCTACGCCAGCCACCATTGCACCTGATGATGATGAATCAAATAAATACCAAATACTTCAATATTAATAACCACAGGAAAGCTATCACGATATATAGTTCTTGAACCTCTGATGATGATGATGGTGACGATGATTATGATGAGAATGATGATGACGATGATGATGATGAGAATGATGAAGACGATGATGATGATGAGAATGATGATGACGATGATGATGATGAGAATGATGGTGACGATGATGATGATGAGAATGATGACGATGATGATGACGATGATGATGACGATGATGATGACGAATTTGATGTTTTCTATTGGTAGTGTTCACTTGAATGAATTGAATGTCTTCTGTTGGTAGGGTACAGTTGAATGAATTGAATGTCTTCTGTTGGTAGGGTACAGTTGAATGAATTGAATGTCTTCTGTTGGTAGGGTACAGTTGAATGAATTGAATGTCTTCTGTTGGTAGGGTACAGTTGAATGAATTGAATGTCTTCTGTTGGTAGGGTACAGTTGAATGAATTGAATGTCTTCTGTTGGTAGGGTACAGTTAAATGAATTGAATGTCTTCTGTTGGTAGGGTACAGTTGAATGAATTGAATGTCTTCTGTTGGTAGGGTACAGTTGAATGAATTGAATGTCTTCTGTTGGTAGGGTACAGTTGAATGAATTGAATGTCTTCTGTTGGTAGGGTACAGTTGAATGAATTGAATGTCTTCTGTTGGTAGGGTACAGTTGAATGAATTGAATGTCTTCTATTTGTAGGGTTTTATTAAATTTATTGGATGTCTTCTATTGGTGGAGTTCAATTGAGTGAATTGAATGTCTCCTATTGGTAGTGTTCACTTGAATGAATTGAATGTCTTTTGTTGGTAGTGTATAATTAAATGAATTAAATGTCTTCAACTTTAGAGGAGTCTGTGCAGTTACTTTCTTGCAATCTCGAGACATGCTTCACTTAAAAGAGTTCAACCCATTCGCAGTTAGAAATGGGTCTTCAGCAGGCGTACTCATATAGGAGATCACGAGGTTGGCAGTCAACCCCATGACAACCCACTTAGTCGTCTCCCACAGCTAAATGCAAGACAGCTTGATATCACGCAAGACAGCATAAAATCACTCAAGACAGTTTAATATCACGCAAGAGAGTTGAAATCACGCAAGACAGTTTGAAATCACGTAAGGCAGTTTAAAATCACGCAAGACAGCTTGAAATCACGCAAGAGTTTTAAATTATGCAAGACAGCTTGAAATCACGCACGAGAGTTTGAAATCACGCAAGAGAGTTTGAAATCACGTAAGGCAGTTTAAAATCACGCAAGAGAGTTGTAAATCACATAGGAGAGTTTGAAATCACACAGGCGAGCTCGAAATCATGCAAGAAATTACGCACATGTACTTACTGCGTAAAACTGAAATCCAACAGGTAAATATAGGAATAGTGTAATGCAGATTTGCTAATTATTAAAGACACGCAAACACACATCGACGTTTCGACCAATAGGCCTTTATCAAGACAAAAATTAAAACAAAATCTACATTACACCATATACTACATTACGTCCATATCCTTATTGTCTGTTTTCTGTTGTATGTTTCAATTTTCCTTTAATGTTTGTCTTGATAAAAGTCTTTTGTTTTGGAACGTCGATTATTGTGTGTTATTATGTGTGTCTTCAGTCATTAGCAAAACTTCATTACCGTATTCCTGGATTTACCTGTTGAAGTCACCTAGAAAAATTTAAAGTCCACAGGATAGTTTGAAATCACGTAACATAATTTTAAATCACGAAAGATAGCGTGAAATCACGCATGAAAATTTGAAATCAAGCATACGAGTTTAAAATCACGCATTAGATTGAAATCACGCAGGATAGTTTGAAATTACACAGTGCAGTTTGAAATCACGCAGAAGAGATTGAAATCTTACGGCAGAGTTTGAAATCACGCTAAAAGTTTCAAATCGTGTAGTAGAGTTCGAATTCACGTAGGGTACTTTGAAATCAGGTATCAGAGTTGAAATCACGTATGAGAGTTTGCAAATCCTTTATAAAGACAACTGATGATAGAACCAGAGTTAAGATAAATGAAACGCGTGACTGGGTAACGGAATTCTGGCGACCCAACTTCTGAATGAATGTTTGACACGTAAAAACACCCCAGGGACACGAAACAGTGGCCCTCACCCATAGCCTTCAAGAGTTAACCCCAAACCAGCCAAGAGATAAAAGTCTTGGGAAATACCCTTTACCCAAATGACTGCTTAGAAAGAGTCCTTGATTGCCTATCACAGCTCGTGAGTTGAGAACAATACTCGGAAATCTGGGTTTGGAATTAGGAACTCTTAGACGGCTTTTATGTCGGGATTTGACCACTGACCTCTTGGATACGTGGCCGGGGCAAAGTTGAGATCGGCTGGATAACCCAGGCAATCTTTAATCAAATTGTTTCTATTTTTGATCTGCAAGTTACCGTTCCTGACATTTTGCTGCATTCCCCTTATTCATGATTGATAAAGTGAGAAGAAAAGTTAAGCATCTTGTAAATTATAATGTCCTTTTATCTTTTAGCATTCACTCCTGTAAAATACATATACTTGAATGCGTTTCCCGCTGAAGACGGATGTGTCGGGCGCAAATAAAAAGGTGACATAAAGCATTTCCATTCTCTGGACTACATCCTGCTGGAAATCTACTAGGACCATGGTCCTGCTACAAGAGAAATTCAGCGGGAGTTTGAGAATGTACGCTGAAGAAGAAGAAGAATCCGTTATTTTCTTGCTTGTATTGAAGATGCTAGTTTTCTTCAGAATGTCTTATTTTGTTGCTTGTATTGGTTTGGTTTTCTTTAGAATGTCTTATTTTCTTGCTTGTATTAGTTTGGGTTTCTTTAGAATGTCTTATTTTCTTGCTTGTATTGGTTTGGTTTTCTTTAGAATGTCTTATTTTCTTGCTTGTATTATTTTGGGTTTCTTTAGAATGTCTTATTTTCTTGCTTGTATTAGTTTGGTTTTCTTTAGAATGTCTTATTTTCTTGCTTGTATTAGTTTGGTTTTCTTCAGAATGTCTTATTTTCTTGCTTGTATTAGTTTGGTTTTCTTTAGAATGTCTTATTTTCTTGCTTGTATTATTTTGGGTTTCTTTAGAATGTCTTATTTTGTTGCTTGTATTGGTTTGGTTTTCTTCAGAATGTCTTATTTTGTTGCTTGTATTGGTTTGGTTTTCTTACGAATGTCTTATTTTGTTGCTTGTATTGGTTTGGTTTTCTTTAGAATGTCTTATTTTCTTGCTTGTATTGGTTTGGTTTTCTTCAGAATGTCCTATTTTCTTGCTTGTATTGGTTTGGTTTTCTTTAGAATGTCTTATTTTCTTGCTTGTATTGGAAATACTTTCGGCTTTATGAAATGCCTTTTGAAGGAGCCTTCTTCTCAGGAGTGCCCCCCCCCCCCCTGACGAGAGATGAGGCGAGCTGATAGTTTGCTTGGGTCGTCCATTTTTTGTCTATCCTCTTACGAGGCGCTTCGCAGCCATTGAGCTGTTCCTCGTGTAGGAAGATCGTTCCATTACCACCCTTAGTGTTCCTTGGTCCCAGACCCAACTTCTTCCGTATGAGCAGTGTTGGGTAACAGCTACGGTCGAATTTAGACTCAGGGTTGATACACCTTTCTAGACGACGTGCTGATTTGCCAAACACGTCGGCTGTCTGAGATTTGACCTGTACATTTCTCACGCACTCGCCTCGTCCGCTTGAGATGACCTTCCAATCCATCGCCAGTCTCGGTCTGTGAATTTTGACTCTTCAATGTTGCGTATATTTCCCAAAGAGATAGCTAAAATAGAATCTCGGACGAGGAGTTTCGCAGTGGGTCCTTG
The DNA here is from genome assembly GCA_034231615.1 of Meghimatium bilineatum. Taxonomy (NCBI): domain Eukaryota; kingdom Metazoa; phylum Mollusca; class Gastropoda; order Stylommatophora; family Philomycidae; genus Meghimatium; species Meghimatium bilineatum. The sequence continues at coordinate 26,988,479 of CM067301.1, forward strand.
GGTACTGAACCCAAATCTCTCTGTATGAACCGTGTTGGGCAATGGCCGACAGTCGAGTTGGGCAAGGTTTGCAGCGTCGTTAGAGACTTGCGCCCCCTCTATGTTGCCCGCAGTGTCCAGATTTCGAGTTTCAACATTGCTTCGGCCAGATATGTGGACAATGCACTCCCCGACATTTGTTCAATGCTTGTTTTGTGTGCAATGGAGGAGGGGGGAAGACATTGTACTCAAAGCTTTCTTCCATACCCAGGAGTGCATGATCAAGTTGGCGTATCCAATACCTGGGTCAACACTTCTACTTTGAATGGGGTCAATTGTGATGCGACATGTGGACTTCTGTGTGGTCTCGCACATTCCGCCAGTCGGTCTCGTTCTTGAAACATTGTAGCTACGTTGCTACTGAGTCGATTCACATACACTACGCTGCCCTCTGGCCCGTGTTATCTTTTTCAGATTCGGTGTGTACTCAGAAGATCACCGTATGTAAGAGACATTGACACTGGTCGCCCCTCCAATGTTTCTGCTTTTTAAGCCGGCCAAGACGGAATGCACAGATACCTTGCATATGTTGAATGTAATGGTGTAGAGGTTTCGGATATATTTCCTATCTCCCTGCAGGCAGTTCTCATTCCATCTACAATCTACAGCATCCACATCCACGAATGCGACCCTAAAAGTGTTAGCTAGGAATGCAGCAAGAGCAGCTGTATTTCTGTTTTCAGGGTGCACCACGACGAGGTACTTTCAGGATCTTGGTTATCTGATAATCCTGAGTCCGCACGAGAGCAATGCGAGAACCTTTGCACCCCGTACGCTGTGATGAAGCAATAAACAGGTTATATATATGAGAACCCTGATTGTCGCTGTATTTGAATACACCAACGGCTAATATATTTCACAACCTGTCTTGAAGATACGTAAACTGGTGGTGGTACCATCTTTTAACTGGTGGTCGTACCATCTTTTAACTGGTGGTGGTACCATCTTTTAACTGATGGTGGTACTATCTTTTAACTGGTGGTGGTACCATCTTTTAACTGATGGTAGTACCATCTTTTAACTGGTGGTGGTACCATCTTTTAACTGATGTTAGTACCACCTTTTAACTGGTGGTGGTACCATCTTTTAACTGGTGGCGGTACAGTCTTTTAACTGGTGGCGGTACCATCTTTTAACTGGTGGAGGTACCATCTTTTAACTGGTGGTGGTACCATCTTTTAACTGGTGGCGGTACCATCTTTTAACTGGTGGCGGTACCATCTTTTAACTGGTGGTGGTACCATCTTTTAACTGGTGGCGGTACCATCTTTTAACTGGTGGAGGTACAGTCTTTTAACTGATGGTAGTACCATCTTTTAACTGGTGGCGGTACCATCTTTTAACTGGTGGCGGTACCATCTTTTAACTGGTGGTGGTACCATCTTTTAACTGATGGTAGTACCATCTTTTAACTGATGGTAGTACCATCTTTTAACTGGTGGAGGTACCATCTTTTAACTGATGGTAGTACCATCTTTTAACTGGTGGAGGTACCATCTTTTAACTGGTGGAGGTACCATCTTTTAACTGGTGGAGGTACCATCTTTTAACTGGTGGAGGTACAGTCTTTTAACTGGTGGCGGTACAGTCTTTTAACTGGTGGCGGTACCATCTTTTAACTGGTGGAGGTACAGTCTTTTAACTGGTGGCGGTACAGTCTTTTAACTGGTGGCGGTACCATCTTTTAACTGGTGGCGGTACCATCTTTTAACTGGTGGAGGTACAGTCTTTTAACTGGTGGCGGTACAGTCTTTTAACTGGTGGCGGTACCATCTTTTAACTGATGGTGGTACCATCTTTTAACTGGTGGTGGTACCATCTTTTAACTGATGGTAGTACCATCTTTTAACTGGTGGTGGTACCATCTTTTAACTGATGGCGGTACAGTCTTTTAACTGGTGGCGGTACCATCTTTTAACTGGTTGTGGTACCATCTTTTAACTGGTTGTGGTACCATATTTTAACTGGTGGTGGTACCATCTTTTAACTGGTGGTGGTACCATCTTTTAACTGGTGGCGGTACAGTCTTTTAACTGGTGGCGGTACCACCTTTTAACTGGTGGCGGTACAGTCTTTTAACTGGTGGCGGTACCATCTGTAAACTGGTGGTGGTACCATCTTTTAACTGGTGGCGGTACCATTTTTTAACACTGTCATAACTAAAGAATGCATAACTCAATTCACTACTAAATACTGTCATACTGAAAGCAATGCGTCAGGCTGAAAGGAGCATATATCGCAGCTAAGCTGTAAACCATGACACAACACATTCCATTCCCCGGACCAAATCCTGCGAATCTATAGGTTTTTTAACAACAAACCAAGAAGAAATAGAAGTAAGTTTATCTGTTTGTCATTCTATTTGTCAGCACGTATCTCTTTAGATTGAATGTATTTTTCATCGATTCCTTAATTTAAATTAGTTTTTCTGTTGTCCCAGCCGCTAAATCTTCGTTTCTCCTTCACTTTTAATTATAGTAACAAAGCTTTTTATTTATTTTATTATTTCATCGTGGACCCTTCCGTGACAAGCTCAAATCACATCCCAACCTGACCCCGACTAGCGCAGGTCCAGGCAGCCGCAGACGGAACTCGAAAATGTGTCCCGCTCAATGGTCATGATTTCATTAAGAACCCCCAATAGAGCTGTAATCTTGTACCAGTGACATGCCTCAAGAGATTGTTGAAATTAATCTAATTCCTTGTTCCCTCGTTCAATCTCTTCATTTTTCTTCCGTTCTCTCTCTGTATCTCAACTTCTTTTCTGCAACGCTAGCTTACATTTAATTAGCTTTTTTAGCGAAAAAAAATTCGCAACACTTTCCATGCATATTCTTCAGCGTTTTCATGTAGACAATTCTCATTTTCTATATTTTTCTGTAGTTTTACCACTTTTTAATTTTCAATAATTTTTCTATAGTTCTACAGCGTTCTCATTTTCTATATGTTTCTGTAGTTTACTGTTTCCTCCTTTTCACTATATATCTGTAATTTTAAGGCTTTTTCATTCTCTATATGTACTTGAAGTTGTAAACCTTCCTCGTATTCCATATTTTTTTTACATCGTTCCACTTCTATATACTTTTGTAGTATTACACTTTCTCACTTTAATTTGTTTCTGTTATTTTACGCTTTCTCGTATTCTTTATATGTGTGTAGTTTTACGCTTTCTCATTTTCTACATTTCTCCCGTTTTACCACTTGCCCATTTTCCCTTATCTATTCCTTATTATTTCTGTAAGTCCGAAACGTTGAATTTCTCAAATCAAGGAACCTTTAAATAGACATTACATGATGTGTTTCCGGGAAGCGCGCTATCAATGATTTACGTCAATCGGTAGAGTGTAGGTGATCTGAAAAAGTTTGCCAGTTGATGAAAATGGAGGAACTCGTTTGCTAAAAGTTGACGTCAACAATACTTCTTTTTCTTCTGCGTTAGATCTGATAGTATAGGGAGTTTGTGTAATTTCCACGTAACGAATGTGACGTACGTTGGTCTGTTTTCAAAGCGGTGCATGGTTATTGTGTGCAGTTCGGCTAAGCACATCCGTTTTTGGCATTTTAATAATAATGTTTTTTAATATACAAATGAAATTGTTTGAATACACACGATTTTTAAAATATGGGAATATTTTAATCACCTAATTTTTTTCCGTACATTTTCTGCACAAATACATTTTAGAAAAGGGGAATTGCTTAAATTTTAAAAGGTAGGCTCTGTATTTTTGACAGTTCCTGGCAAGGAGCGTGGTATGGGGGTAAAAAATTGGCAAAGAATTGTCGATGTAGATTATGGACAGACCAAAGGAAAGCTTGAAAGAATGATACTGTGACTTTCAATGCATATCGTAAGAGACGACTGACAAGGTTTAGGAACATTTTTCTCTGTCGCATCTCATAAATGTTCATAAGAACCCAGCGACATGCCGAAGTCGAATGTTTCAGGCCCAAATTCACAGATTAATCCAGGCAGTAAACTAGAACACACCACATTATGTTCTCTGGATTACAATCTACTAACCAACAGGAGTCTGAGAACGAGCAAAGATGAAGAGAGAATATTCAATATGTAATGTTGTATGTTGTATGTTGCATGTTGCATGTTGTATGTCTAGGAAATACAGAATTGAAAAACATTGACAGTTTTAGGAAACTACAAATATTTAACATTGATGGCAGCAGAATTGGTGACAGATATATAAATAGATAGATAGATAGATAGATAGATATATGGATAGATAGATAGATAGATAGATAGATAGATAGATAGATAGATAGATAGATAGATAGATAGATAGATAGATAGATAGATAGATAGATAGACAGATAGATAGATAGACAGATAGATAGATAGACAGACAGATAGATAGACAGACAGATAGATAGACAGACAGATATATAGACAGACAGATAGATAGACAGACAGATAGATAGATAGACAGATAGATAGATAGATAGATAGATAGATAGATAGATAGATAGATAGATAGATAGATAGATAGATAGATAGATAGATAGATAGATAGATAGATAGATAGATAGATAGATAGATAGATAGATAGATAGATAGATAGATAGATAGATAGATAGATAGATAGATAGATAGATAGACAGATAGATAGATAGACAGATAGATAGATAGATAGATAGATAGATAGATAGATAGATATATAGATAGATAGATAGATAGATAGATAGATAGATAGATAGATAGATAGATAGACAGAAGGCAGACAGACAGACAGACAGACAGACAGACAGACAGACAGACAGACAGACAGACAGACAGACAGACAGACAGATAGACAGATAGACAGATAGATAGATAGATAGATAGATAGATAGATAGATAGATAGATAGATAGATAGATAGATAGATAGATAGATAGATAGATAGATAGATAGATAGATAGATAGATAGATAGATAGATAGATAGATAGGCATGCAGGCAGGCAGGCAGGTAGGTAGGTAGATAGGTAGGTAGGCAGGCAGGCAGGCAGGTAGGTAGGTATGTAGGTAGGTAGGCAGGCAGGCAGACAGGTAGGTAGGTATGTATGTATGTAGGTAGGTAGGTAGGTAGGTAGGTAGGTAGGTAGGTAGGTAGGTAGGTAGGTAGGTAGGTAGGTAGGTAGGTGTGGAGGTAGGTTTTAAAAACCATGCACACATAAACTACTGAAATCAGAGCACCATTAAATCGTGACCCCTGACATGGTGTACTACAGACCTGTTATCTAGAATTGTAACGTGACCAGATGTTGTTCAATATTTAAATAATTGAAATTGCAAGCCAAAAATAGCCAAGTTTATAATTAGTGGCCAACCTAGAGCCAAACAATTTTCAAAAGTATAACGAGTGGGTTTCAAATTAATTTAAAAAACAGGTCTTCAATACTGGAACCTGTCTTGATTTAACACGGTAATGTACAGATTTCTGTGCATTATAAGACCTAAAATATAAACTTAAACAGGACTTCCTTCGGCTAAGTTTTTGATTATTTATCCTTTTCCATTGGTTACTATCTATGTACTTGGAGTACCCTTGGCTAATTTTGGCATGCGATTCCAGGTATATAAATGTTGGCCAACGGGGGACATGGGAATAATCAAGAAAAGTGACGAAGGAAGGCCTCATTAATTCAGCTCAAAGGTCTGTAGCACTCAGTCAAAAGCCACGCATGCGCACTACAAATTTCCATATATATTTTATTATTTGACCTATATTACACTATTGTCTATTGTCTATCCTCAGAGAGATGATGGTTAGGATATCCACACTTGCCGCTAAGCGAAGGGGTGGTGACTTGGAGCTTTAGCTGTCTATCCAAGGCCAGATATGTCACCGTAGCTGTGTTGAATCCTTGTTTATTCAGTGTTGACTTGAATTATCTATCCATCTTGTTCTGTGTCTTCCTCTGGCCTTGTATCCGGAACTTCTCATGTTATATGTTCTTGTTGGTAGTAGGATATAGTTCATTCTCATTAGGTTGGTTGGTTGGTTGGTTGGTTGGTTGGTTGGTTGCTGATCCAGCGGTCCATGGGCTCATGCCCTTTGACCTAATGCCATTAAATGGCATTATTTTGCTGGGAAGTCTGTGGATTTTCGGTCCACCCCAGGACAGAGCCAGAGAATAACTATCACACCTCCAGGAAGGTAGGTTTCAACCTATTCACTGCTCCTAGCCAAGATAGTGTTCACTGTACTCAGTTCCCGCCACCAATTGACTACTGGTTATGCCGAACTTCTCTATTGCTCCAGGCATGCAACCAAATATTCAAGTCAAAAGGATTGTCACGTCCTGAGTCACTGTGCCTCTATGAGGTGTTTCAGCCATAGGAAAAACAGTGCTGTCAGTTTCCTCCTCCCCAGTGCTGCACGGTACATTTCTGGCGCCCTCCCAACCACAGAGGGTGCACAAATATATATTCAGGTAAACATGAAACACATTTCAACAACAAAATAAAATGATAATTGTATAGATGACATGCTATGAAGCTTCTATAAGAAGATAACCTCAATATTACGACATGTCATCCACTAAGGTTTTCTGTTGAATAGGTGTTATGTCTAGTGTGCCATTGGTGAGACCCACAGACGCAACCACATGCGATCATTAGGTGTTCAAACCATTTTGTTTGTTGTTTCTCAATGTATTCTGTGCATAATCTTATACTGATTCTGCTCCTGATTTCATCATTTCTCATTTTGTCTAGTTTGGCCACTCGTGCATCTTTTCTCAGGCATTTCATCTCACATGTTGTAAGTTTTCTCTGTTTTGCTGCTGTGAGTGTCCCTATCTGACATTGATAGCAAAGTGTTGGCATAAAAATACTGTTTATCATCTGTCTCCTGACTTCCATCTTAAACTTTTGATTGATCAGTTATGGTTACAATCGGTATGACACTCAGTTTTCTGACATCTTGCATACAAATTATATTACTACTGTGACGTCTTGTACAGAAATTATATTACTACTTTTATATTACTACTTTTATATTACTACTGCTTTCTTACTACTGCTATATTACTACTTCTATATTATTACTTCTATATTATTACTTCTATATTATTACTTCTATATTATTACTTCTATATTACTACTTTTATATTACTACTGCTATATTACTACTGCTATATTACTACTGCTATATTACTACTTCTATATTATTACTTCTATATTATTACTTCTATATTATTACTTCTATATTATTACTTCTATATTATTACTTCTATATTATTACTTCTATATTACTACTTTTATATTACTACTGCTATATTACTACTGCTTTATTACTACTTCTATATTATTACTTTTATATTATTACTTCTATATTACTACTGCTATATTACTACTGCTATATTACTACTGCTATATTACTACTGCTATATTACTAGTGCTAAATTACTACTGTTTTCTTACTACTGCTATATTACTACTTCTATATTATTACTTTTATATTACTACTGCTATATTACTACTGCTATATTACTACTTCTATATTATTACTTCTATATTACTACTTGTATATTAAACTACTTTTCTTACAAATGACGTCACAATGTTTACTTCTGTGACAATCGTAGCTATTAGGAAATCCTTAGTATGTCTATAAATTACGTCAACAACGTGGGGGGAGGGGGGAGAAAGAACGGAGTGTCAAAGTGTGTGATAAACAACAAGTATGAAAACGATAATGCGCGTTACTTATACGAAAAGTCATCTTCTTTAGCATTTAAAATCTGGGCAAAGGGGGTTGGGGTGGAGTTAAAGAGAAGATAATGTGTTTTAAAAGAAGGACGCGATCCATACAAAGTTTGAGAACCACTGGTCTAGTGAACGAAACGAATACTCTTCTTCTGCGTTGTTTTTAAAACTCTTGTAGATTTGCATGTTGTAGTTCAGAGAACGGAATGCAATGCGCAGTGGTTTACAGCTTTATTCAGATATATGCGCCTTTCGGCCTGACACATCTGACTTCAGCATGGCTTCTGTGTTCTTGTAATCCTATATGAAATTGGACAGCCACTTCACCCCTTAACTTTCTTAGTCGCTTCTGACGACATGCATTGCAGGTAAACAGTGTTGATATTCTGTGAATTCCACTTCGGGCCGCAAGAACATACGGGCGGAGAACGAACATGTGTCTGACATTCGGGATAAATACATCGCCACAATGTTCTTCATACATTTTCCTTACTCCTGTTAAACTTATCCATACATTTTCCTTACTCTTGTTATTAAACTACTCCATACATTTTCCTTTCTCTTGTTGTTAAACTTCTCCATACATTTTTCTTACTCCTGTTAAACTTCTCCCTACATTTTCCTTACTCTTGTTAAACTTCTCCATACATTTTCCTTACTCTTGTTATAAACTTCTCCATACATTTTCCTTTCTCTTGTTATTAAACTTCTCCATACATTTTCCTTTCTCTTGTTATTAAACTTCTCCATACATTTTCCTTTCTCTTGTTATTAAACTTCTCCATACATTTTCCTTACTCCTGTTAAACTACTCCATACATTTTCCTTACTCTTGTTATTAAACTTCTCCATACATTTTCCTTTCTCTTGTTATTAAACTTCTCGATACATTTTCCTTTCTCTTGTTATTAAACTTCTCCATACATTTTCCTTACTCCTGTTAAACTACTCCATACATTGTCCTTACTCCTGTTAAACTTCTCCATACATTTTCCTTACTCTTGTTATTAAACTTCTCCATACATTTTCCTTACTCTTGTTGTTAATCTTCTCCATACATTTTTCTTATTCCTGCTAAACTTCTCCATACATTTTCCTTACTCTTGTTGTTAATCTTCTCCATACATTTTTCTTATTCCTGCTAAACTTCTCCATACATTTTTCTTATTCCTGCTAAACTTCTCCATACATTTTTCTTATTCCTGCTAAACTTCTCCATACATTTTTCTTATTCCTGCTAAACTTCTCCATACATATTTCTTATTCCTGCTAAACTTCTCCATACATATTTCTTATTCCTGCTAAACTTCTCCATACATATTTCTTATTCCTGCTAAACTTCTCCATACATATTTCTTATTTCTGCTAAACTTCTCCATACATTTTTCTTATTCCTGCTAAACTTCTCCATACATTTTTCTTATTCCTGCTAAACTTCTCCATACATTTTCCTTACTCTTGTTGTTAATCTTCTCCATACATATTTCTTATTCCTGCTAAACTTCTCCATACATTTTTCTTATTCCTGCTAAACTTCTCCATACATATTTCTTATTCCTGCTAAACTTCTCCATACATTTTTCTTATTCCTGCTAAACTTCTCCATACATATTTCTTATTCCTGTTAAACTTCTCCATACATTTTTCTTATTCCTGCTAAACTTCTCCATACATATTTCTTATTCCTGCTAAACTTCTCCATACATATTTCTTATTCCTGCTAAACTTCTCCATACATTTTTCTTATTCCTGCTAAACTTCTCCATACATTTTTCTTATTCCTGCTAAACTTCTCCATACATTTTTCTTATTCCTGCTAAACTTCTCCATACATTTTCCTTACTCTTGTTGTTAATCTTCTCCATACATATTTCTTATTCCTGCTAAACTTCTCCATACATTTTTCTTATTCCTGCTAAACTTCTCCATACATATTTCTTATTCCTGCTAAACTTCTCCATACATTTTTCTTATTCCTGCTAAACTTCTCCATACATATTTCTTATTCCTGTTAAACTTCTCCATACATTTTTCTTATTCCTGCTAAACTTCTCCATACATATTTCTTATTCCTGCTAAACTTCTCCATACATATTTCTTATTCCTGCTAAACTTCTCCATACATTTTTCTTATTCCTGCTAAACTTCTCCATACATTTTTCTTATTCCTGCTAAACTTCTCCATACATTTTTCTTATTCCTGCTAAACTTCTCCATACATTTTTCTTATTCCTGCTAAACTTCTCCATACATTTTCTTAACTCCTGTAAACGCTACCAGTTTTCTTCCAGATTTCACATAAGGCGTTTCATCAGACCTCCTCGATGATGTGTTGATGACATCCTAGGATACAACACGTACGGCCTGGAAGCTGTGCTAGACGCGGCTTGCCCACACTAAATCTCCAGAAGCGGTGGAACATTCTGACATTCAAGAAGCAGAACAGACTCAAGTGGTAGAAGAGTAAAATGAAAGGAAATAGAAATGGAGAGCGCCATGTCTGTTCTGGGAATTACTGGCCAATTAATTTCTGGAATCGTCAAGGGATATACGGCCGTTTGATTTTGGCGGAAGTGAAGAAAGCGAGAAAAGTAGGAGGGGTAAAAGAGATACTGAGGAAAAATGTGAGGATGTCAAACCGGAATCGTTTCGGGACTCCCTGGAGGAAACGAGAAACGGGGGGAGCAGGACGAATGCAAAAATTGACACATCAGGTCGTGTAATGATGTTGGAGATTCGAGACATTGAGATTTGAGCGAAATTAGCTCATGAGTGAGGACGGGGTAGATTATGTCATGCTAGTGCACGGAATGATAGTTATGTGTTTGCATGTGTAGAATTTAGAGACTTGGTAAACGTTCAATGCACAGCCAGATTACAGTTTCTATTGTTAAGTCAAGTATTTATTTTATCGTTACGTAAGACGAAATGAGGAAATGAAACATATACTTTACCCTTTGATCGAATGTTATTTGTCTTATATACCAACTTAGTTTTATGTTTCTGAATGGAGAAATTCAAGAGGAAACATTTTTACACAAAATGCTCTAGAGTCATTTAGGAGAAAATTCCTTGGAGTAAAATACGAGAAAGTCCCTCGGAGTAATTTTAAGAGAAAATAGGTTTGAGTGGTTTAAGAGAATGTACATTGGAGTAATTGAAGAGAAAATAGTTTGTAGTAAGTTAAGAGAAAGTTCCTTGGAGTAATTGAAGACAAAATAGGTTGTAGTAATTTAAGAGAAAGTTCCTTGGAGTAATTGAAGAGAAAATAGGTTGTAGTAATTTAAGAGAAAGTGCATTGGAGTAACTGAAGAGAAAAAAGTTTGCGGTAATTTAAGAGAAATTTCCTTGGAGTAATTGAAGAGAAAATAGGTTGCAGCAATTAAAGAGAAAGTGCATTGGAGTAACTGAAGAGAAAAAAGTTTGCGGTAATTTAAGAGAAATTTCCTTGGAGTAATTGAAGAGAAAATAGGTAGCAGTAGTTTAAGAGAAAGTTTCGTGTGCTAATTTGTAGTATAATCGCGATACATTTCAATCAATCACTTTTCTATTTAGTAAGTATATATAGTTGAATAGCTCGTGCACTGTCCAACTGATCAAGTGGGCATGAGTTTCTTCCATGTAAAGACGAAAATATTCAGTGTGCATCATTATAGTTTCTTGGTCGATTCAACTCCAGAAAGACCTGGATGTGTGGCTCTATTTTACTTGCATTCCCCTTCCTCTTCTTCCATCTATTGTACTGGAATTCTCCTATCGCTACTCCGCTCTATTGTACTTCTACGTCTTCTTCAGTGTTCATTCTCAAACTCCCGCTGGATCTCTATAGTATCAGGGAAAAGCCTTACTAAACTTCCAGCGGGCTGTAGTCCAGAGAATGGAAATGTATTGTTTCGCCGTTTTATTGCACGAAAGGAATCCGTTTTCTTTGGTAAATTATACTTGAATTCCCCTATATTTACTCCGCTATATTGTACTTGAATTCCCCTATATCTACTCCTTTATGTTGTACTTGAATTCCCCTATATCTACTCCGCTATATTGTACTTGAATTCCCCTATATCTACTCCTTTATGTTGTACTTGAATTCCCCTATATCTACTCCGCTATATTGTACTTGAATTCCCCTATATCTACTCCGCTATATTGTACTGGAATTTCCCCTATATCTACTCCACTATATTGTACTGGAATTTCCCCTATATCTACTCCGCTATATTGTACGTGAATTCCCCTATACCTACTCTTCTCTTCTCAACATAGCAATTTGCATCATGACTAGAATATACTCAGAGCACACGACTCCGTAGCTGATTCGACAATACTCGGAACTGAAATTATAACGAAGTCAATACTGCTCGATCTTGAAAGGTTAATCTCGTGAACATGATGCTGAAATAATCAATTTAACAGGCAGCTCTTGGCAGGCTATAGGCTTCCTCACAAAAGCAGAAGTGATTAACTAAAGCGATATTCATTCATATACGCTTGTCTCAAAGTACGGTTGTGTAAGGGATGTTTATGCAAGCTTGTTTAGTTTAGGGATGCATTCCAGTCCGCCGGTCTCCCAGGAGTACCAAGGGATAAATCTTCCAGTGATGGGTAACAACCCTAAACAGGATGTAGGTGGCGGGGGTAACACTGGGCAAATGTCAAGATATAAAAAAATAGGTAGGTGTGTTACCAAAATAAAACATAAAACAACTCGTGTATCTCATTGTTAAGTTGTTTTATGTTTTATTTTGGTAACACACCTACATATTTTTTATATATCTTGAAATTCTCCCAGGAGTACCAAGTCTTGTCAGGAACACAACTCAAACTTCTGGGTCGATTACGTCTTCATTCTGCTGTCAAATTTGTTGACCGTAGTGATGCCACATCTAGCACTCTCTGTCACTTATGAGTCTATTACGAATCGACACAGGTGCAATGTCCGCCGACCTTCATTCCTTCGGCATCCACGGGTGGCATTGGACGATAACTTTTTTCCATAGGTTGTCAAATAATCTGCCACTGTTCGCGTCTGTTTCTAAGATATTTTTTTCTAATTACATCTACTTTTTCATAGTCTCAGCCCAACAGAAACCCAACCCAATGGATACTCTGAAATAACTCGAGCGAGCAAACCAGAGTCTCACATTCCAACTAAGAACAGACCACGCCTCCGTTAATAAACACCTGAACAGAATAAACACATTACACAAACCAAATTGCAGACACTGCAACGCACAAGAAGAGATTGTTGAACACCTACTACTGCAAGAACTACTACCACCACTTCCAGCTATACACAACACACTCTACACAACTGCACCACAGCTGAGGAAAACCTGTGCAATCGCCAGAAGGGCTATGGGCTGTCAAGAGCTTCCTGCTCACAGCGAAAGGGATTGAATCATCATCATCATCATCATCATCATCATTATCATCATCATTATCATCATCATTATCATCATCATCATCATTATCATCATCATTATCATCATCATTATCATCATCATCATCATCATCATCATCATTATCATCATCATTATCATCATCATCATCATCATTATCATCATCATTATCATCATCATCATCATTATCATCATCATTCTCATTATCATCATCATCATCATCATCATCATTATCATCATCATTATCATCATCATCATCATCATCATCCTCATTATCATCATCATTATCATCATCATCATCATTCTCATTATCATCATCATTATCATCATCATCATCATCATCCTCATTATCATCCTCATTATCATCATCATTATCATCATCATCATTATCATCATCATTATCATCATAGTCTTAGCTGATAAATAGGTTTTTTTCTTTCTAATGGTATCTAATGTTTTATACTTTAATTTGGTAAATCGGTTGTTTTTATTATGCACCTGAAAGGTACTCCAACATTTTCTTAAAACTGTAAGAAACTTCCAAGCATTTTTCACCGGCTAAGCTTGCAGACAGCATCAGAGACTACTGTCCGTCGTCAATAGGACTAGACATGTGGACGCATCTCGTAAGGTCAAAAGTTATGTCTAACGTTTCCTCTTTACCATCTCACTATTGGATCGTGCCCTCTGACGTGCATGGTGTTGTTTAGTTTCGTCACCATGCGACATCCAAACCTCTTAATTAACCCATCAACATTTTTTTTGGTTTAGAAGGGTTCCTATTACCACATTCTCAGTTTGACATTCTCTCTTCTCGCAGACATGTATCTGTTATATTTTTGTCAGATTTCTGTTTACCTGAACTTGTCTCGCGTGTATAGATTCAATGATACCTGTCATTATGTTGTCGTCAAGTACTTGGTGGCAGTACCTGAATATCTGCCACTTGGATATCCTTACAATAACCAGCGGTTCATTGCAGAAAGGTCCGCGACAAATCAGAAAGATCAAAGGTATATTTGGAAAGACAGGGGGAAAAACACGCGTAAATTGTCGTTGGAATTGAACGCAATACTTGCAAGAATTAAGACAGCTGGCGATCAATTCTAGAAAAATTAATGTCATTTTTAATATGTTCCCGCGTTTATCGTCGCCATCATTGATTTCAAAGATTCTATATCAACCGTGGGTGCCAGGGGCGATAATCACCGAAGTTGGGCGTTCAAAACTCGTTTGTTTGATTCGGCTCAGCGCCTTACACGTAATAGGGTTCTAGATTTATGTCCCTTTAATGAGCACGTGTTTTCCTCCTGGATGAGCTCTGAAGAAGGCACGGGGGTTTTGTGAGCTTGATAGCGCAGGCTAGATTTATAACAAAACTCGAATAGTTCCCTGTGTGAATAATGACGGCGGTAGTGACGCTCCTGCTTTCTCAACTAGAATCCTTTCCAACTTCTTCATTCCCCTACGACGCTTGATTACTGAGTTGTACAAGATTCTAATTAAGAGAGATGTTTTTTAAGTTCTGATGAGGTTACACGTAACAATATTTGCTAAAGCACGTGTATTTATAAGTTTTTGTCGTGTGATAGGTAATGATGAATCGATCCTTCGATCATGCAATTGTCAGGTGATATTCATAATAAGACACATGGTGTAATAAATAAAATAGCCGGTTAAGATCTGATCACTGCTCGTGAATGCCACTACATAAAGACTGAATCACTTGACAACCCTTGTGTTACCGGGGCCCGAGGGGGAGCACAGAACAGCAACACTGTTTACCTTCCATGCATGCTGCAAGAGGCAACTACAGAGTTATGGAGCGTTGACTTTCCCATTCTATACCGTGTCAAAATGACTAAAATCCATGCTGAAGTCGGATGTATCAGGTCGAAAAGCACAGATATTGCAGCAATGCAACAAACCAAGACACGACACATTCCATTCTCAGGAGCACATCATCCTTCTCTGCAGAAGTTTGAGAACGAACGCATAAGAAGAAGAATCACTTGACAGTACGGTTACCACGGACGTTTTCGAAATAACCTCAGATTATCTTGAGAAATCTTAATGATAATCATCAATTAATGTTTTCTCATCCCTTGATCATGTCATGTTTTCTCATCCCTTGATCATGTCGTGTTTTCTCATCCCTTGACCATGTCGTATTTCCCATCAATTGATCATGTCATATTTTCTCATCCCTTGATCATGTCGTGTTTTCTCATCCCTTGATCATGACGTGTTTTCTCATCCCTTGATCGTGTCGTGTTTTCTCATCCCTTGATCGTGTCGTGTTTTCTCATCCCTTGGTCATGACGTGTTTTCTCGTCCCTTGATCGTGTCGTGTTCTGTGATCCCTTGATCATGTCGTGTTTTCTCATCGCTTGATCGTGTCGTGTTTTCTCATCCCTTGATCATGTCGTGTTTATCATCCCTTGATCGTGTCGTGTTGTCTCATCCCTTGATCATGTCGAATATAGAACATTTCTGTCTAGTGGTTACGTACTGTAGTAAATAAGCATAAAAATATAAACAGAGATATAATTGCAGCTTTTTTTTAGAACAATACACAGAATCGATGTTTCGACCACAACTGAATTAATCAAGATAGTGAAAAACACAGAATGTAACTACTAAATCAAATTAAGACTACGTGTTAATCATGTCGGAGTGGTGCTATGACATTTCATAATTCGACTTGGAGCTTATCAGAGAAACCAAGGCTGAGACATGACACAACATTTTAGAGAGGATGATATTTTCCCATAATTATGTTTCAGTTAAACCAAATCGTTCATGTGTCGACAGGTTTAGCCATGTAACATGTTCTGCTCTGGTCCGATTCACTCCATGTGGTACACGCTTGCTTCAGACAGTCTTTGAAAATGAATAGTGCTGAATATCTTTAGGAAAACCCGATATCCATTTTTTTTAAAAATAACAACACCAAAACAACTCCATAACTCAACTGTACCATAACTCAACTGTACAACAACGCAATTGTGCCATAACTCACCTGTACAATAACTAAACTGTACCATTTCTCAACTGTACCATAACTCAAATGTGTCATAACTCAACTGTACCATAACTCAACTGTACCATAACTCAACTGTGCCATAACTCAACTGTACCATAACTCAACTGTACTATAACTCAACTGTACCATAACTCAACTGTACCACAACTCAACTGTACCATAACTCAACTGTACCATAACTCAACTGTACCATAACTCAACTGTACAACAACGCAATTGTGCCATAACTCACCTGTACAATAACTAAACTGTACCATTTCTCAACTGTACCATAACTCAAATGTGTCATAACTCAACTGTACCATAACTCAACTGTACCATAACTCAACTGTGCCATAACTCAACTGTACCATAACTCAACTGTACTATAACTCAACTGTACCACAACTCAACTGTACCATAACTCAACTGTACCATAACTCAACTGTACCATAACTCAACTGTACAACAACGCAATTGTGCCATAACTCACCTGTACAATAACTAAACTGTACCATTTCTCAACTGTACCATAACTCAAATGTGTCATAACTCAACTGTACCATAACTCAACTGTACTATAACTCAACTGTACCATAACTCAACTGTACCACAACTCAACTGTACCATAACTCAACTGTACCATAACTCAACTGTACCATAACTCAACCACCTATGTTATAAAACCTACTGTCTAATGGAAATCAACCCTTCTTAATAACTCACTGCACTATTCCCATGTTTTCATTGGTCGCTATGATTATACTTCGTGCAACTGCTATTGAAAATCAAAGAAATATTCATATGATTCATTTTAGACGGCATCTTTCCTCATTAGCCAATAGGTCTTCTAAAGCTGATGGTCACGCTTAAGCATTTTCACAGAGAGATCATCTAAGTTTAGCAATTACTAGCATCAATTCTAATATTTGTTGGTATCATAACTCTCTTGGTACCTTCAGATATTCACATAACATTTATACCACACAAAAAAAAAACAATAAACAAAAAACAAAAACAATGCCATGTTATATGCTATGTCACTTTAGGGAATATTGTTTTTTTTTCAATAAATCTTAATATTTTTTGTTTAAATTTGGCGTTTGCTTAATAATCACGTATATGAACGAGATGTGGGAAATCAATTTTACAGATTTTGAATAGGGGAAATCAATTTTACAGATTTTTCATTCAGTCTAATTTTATGATGCTATCTCTCAGAGGAATTAACATTACGACAAGGAATTGTTCAGTGATGGATTCCAGGGAGGTGCTGTTACGTGTGTAAGCCAACGCCCAGTGGGAGGCGAGAATGTAACAGTGCGCAAGCAAATATGGTTCAATATTCGAACATTTTTACGTTTAGTCTGTCAGTTATGTGTTTGTTGATGGTTTTTGTGTGAAAAAGTTGTAAAAGAGTATGTTTAAATACAAAAAAATTATTTATTAGTTGATGTAAAATATTTTAAACAAATTTTCAGACTATTGGGGTCTATATATATATATATATATATATATATACTTCTTTCGTTCTCAGACTCATGTAGATTAGCAGGTTATCGTCCGCATAACAAATTGCATATCGTCATGGATTACAGTTTAGATTTCTGCGATATCTGCGCCTTTCTGCTGAAACATCTGATTTCTGCATGGATTCTGTGTTAATGTGACCCTCTATTGGATGTGGCATCCATATTTACTCACAAACCAATTTAATTGTCTCTTAGGACTTTTATGACTAGTAACAGTAGCAAATCTATGCATGATCAGAACATGTGTTATTTCCAGTGGCAATATACAGTCGTGAGGCATGGACATTTAAATAAAACAATAGCAAAGAGAATTGTTGCTATTGAAATGAGATGCTACAGAAGAACTTTACGTATACCATGGGCAAATAAAAAATACAAATCAAGAAGCGTTGAGATCAATAAATTTCTAAGAGGGTTTGCTCCTTAATAACATCTTAGCAGGAACGCTGATATTTTTTTTTTGCCATATAAAGAGACATAACAACATGGAAAGATTAATAGCTGAAGGCAGAGTTAATGGCAACAGGAGAAGAGTATGCCCAAGACGACGATGGTGCAGTGATATATCAGATTGCTTAAACATGTCTCTAGCTGCGGCAGGTCAACTCGCCCAGAATCTCGGAGTGTTCAAAGTATCCATAAGGAAGACCATGTTCTGGAAAGAATATGTCACATGATGAACAATATTGTCATTGTTTGCTCCCGTTTCAGTATCCGGGCGAGCTGTATATTTAAAAAATAAAGTACTGAAAAGAATGGATGTTCATTAACCTGACTTCATTTAGCTGCATTCTTTGACGAAGACATCATTGTCATGCTGTCTCCACGGCTTATACTGCTCCACGGCAGAAATATCAACCTGTCAAAAGTGGATTAAAACAGGTCTGTGTTCTTGACACCAATTAGATAATTATATACTTACTTACATGAGCGCCTGTCGCTTATATGATTTTAGTCGATTCATAGTTTCTGTTTGTTTCGTGTCTCATGTTTGTTGTCATTTTTGTATTTTCCTTGTCCGGTGTCATTTCGCCTCTTACGGTCAATCCATACTACTCATACCAATGTGACTGTTGATGTTATTCTTGTTCGTTTTCTGTTATATGTTTTAATTTTGTTTTAATTGTCTGTCTTGATAAAGGCCTTTTGGTCGAAACGTCGATTTGTGTGTGTCATTATGTGTGTTATTCAGTATTAGTAAAACTGTATTACCTAATCCTGGATCTACCTTCTTGACATCAACACTTTTTGAAATGTTCGTGTCAGCATTACTGCATTGTGCGTTTATGGAGCAAAATAGAATCTATATTCTCACGTGATTCGACGGTTCTTTCAGTCTGGCTAGACTATGAGAGCAAAATAGAATCTATATTCTCACGTGATTCGACGGTTCTTTCAGTCTGGCAAGACTATGAGAGCAAAATAGAATCTATATTCTCACGTGATTCGACGGTTCTTTCAGTCTGGCAAGACTATGAGAGCAAAATAGAATCTATATTCTCACGTGATTCGACGGTTCTTTCAGTCTGGCAAGACTATGAGAGCAAAATAGAATCTATATTCTCACGTGATTCGACGGTTCTTTCAGTCTGGCTAGACTATGAGCCACATCCAAGACTGTTTTGATGATCAACAGAGAGTTACTATTTGCGTAAGATGCGGCTTCTTTGGACAAATGTTGATGCCTCTTTTCAGTTTCTGATCAAGCAGTTGGAAAGAGCTTTGTTATATATTCTCACTCAAGGTAAACGTGGAAAAATCAGTTGAGCTCATATTTTCCACAAAAAATATATTTTCTGTAATATATGTTATGCAGTCAGAAGATGGAAATACCTTGGTCACGTTTTAAGACTAGATGTAAACAGAATAAACCAACAAGCCCTTATGTGGTCACCTGAGGGTAAAAGAAAAAGAGGAAGACCTAAATCAACCCTTAAAAGCGCCATTCTTAAATAAGAGGAATTAATAGGCTGTAAGACCATCAAGTAACTAAAGCTGCAGGCAACGAACCGCATCATATGGAGAACCAAAACCTCTGCCCTATGTGTCGCTTGAGGCACGAAAGGAACTAACTAAGTCGGTGGTGCCTCGTGTAAATGACTGTGTCGCCAATCTTTAATATTGTATAGATATATATATATATATAGTGTCCTGTGTTGATGCGTAGAAATGCAACTTAATCTTGATTCTCCTAATCCTTGATTCTTGATTAGAAGCTTGCATCACAGCACGTGGGGCACTCCCATAAGTGCTCTGCTCTCCATTCCAGCATCCATCCCAGTGTATATGGAATCAGAGTCCCGGTAAGGTGTAGATCTATGAGACTTTACACAATTTACTTTAAAAAATACTGTTTTTTTTCAGCTTAACTAAGAGGAAATTGGGATTTTTTAAATAATGTCATTCCTCGGATGTGGAGGGCATTTTTTGGAGAAGTACCATACTATTGTCTCGTTTCTATTGCTACTGTCGTAACTAGGGATAAGGAACCCAGTTGTTAAACCATTGTGCTCCAGATGTCGCGTGTTCGATCACAAGTCGTAACGTCCTGTTCTCCAGTGCATTTTTAGATCCCTTCCCCGGGGATTATCCCCTGAAGTCACATGTGTACGTGCCATGAGTGGTACTTTTGACAGATGACGTGTCACTTCGTTGAAAGCGTAGGCATATGACCAAATATGTGGAAACTTTAGTACAGTACGTCAGTCCTCTACTCCCTTACAGTGATGACGGCGAATTTCGCTGGTGTCATATCTTTTTGCTGTGTTCTTTTATTCTATGTACAAGTAGATCTATTCAACTCTGTGGCGGAGAGATAAAGTGTGCCATAGAATGACACTGTACATGGTAACACTGCTGCTAGTAATAGTACACACGAACCGTTCAAGAAGCAATGGCGGCCTACTGAAAAATTTATATTGTCTACAAAATTACAAACAAGAAAATAGTAGACTTATGAAAATGTCCTATATAAATGAAAAATACATAGGGAAATCTGATGTTCGCTTCATTTTGACGGAGTTGATTTGTGCTACAATACCTCAAGTCCCTCCTTTCTTCCTGTATCTACATCCTTGACTGTGACATGTTTTTATATTACAGCATTTATCCCCAAGTCCCTTACTGTTTTTTATTTTGTTTCAACATTTTATTCTCCTTTCCATCTTTCCAGATTGTTCTCACAAGCCAGCAAGGATGTCGTTAGGTTGTGATTTACACCGCTGCGGGTGACGAAAGGACAGCCCTGAGACGGTGGTAATGGTGACTCGCAGCATCATTTGCATGCAAGGAACGATGATGAAATTGTTCGAGTCGTAAAGAGATCTCAACCTCCAACGAAGTGGCGGTAAAAGTTCACCATTTGCGGAAGTCGTAAACATGACGAGTTGAGGGAATTGTGGGTAACAGTTGGAGAAGTGCCCTGATGTAAGATCTCCTTCGTGACCTCTTAGAAAAGGAATGGCGTAATATGTTTAAAGGGAAAAAAAACCCAATAAAGGTTCACACATATAAATGGACATCAAAACATGTTCCGAAACAACGGGTATTTATCAAGTACGGCATTCTGTCTCTATATATCAATGTCCCTCCAGTGCCGTGTACGGTGCATAGGGCGGAAACCAGAGCTCTCCAGTTCGAGCAATGTGATGCTACTGTTTCTAATTCGTGCATGCTGTTGAGACCGATTGTCATACGTTCTTTGATGGTTGTTCTGTTAAGTTTAACTTGGTCTGCTATATTTTTTGTGTGCAATTTTGCACTCATTAGACATACAATATAAATCAAAACTATCCATTTAAATCATTCGGTTGGAGGGTCGCATAGTTTATTGATTATATATTTTGTTGAATTACTAGAAATTATCGATCTTATGTATGTCGTTATGATCATTGTATGCAATGGATAGGTTTAACTAGAGCTTTTTTTTCAGACTCAGAATGATCGTCGTTTATGATCTTCCGTGGTCATCATCATCATCAAGTGCCGTCTCCGCAACGAAGGTTGGCTGCAACGTATCTCCAACATCTCCTGTCTCTTGTCTTGGTGGTGCACTCTGCTAGACTGTAACCTGTCCATCGTGTAATGTTACGCTCCCACTTGTATCTCTGCCTACCTCTTGCTCGCTTCCCTTAGACTTTACCCTCAAGTAAGGTCTTCAATAAGGTGTCATGTCTTTTAATGTATCCAAAGTATTTTATTTGCCTGATCTTTATTTCTCTTAGTAGTTCTTTATTCATATTAAGTGTCTTTAGCACCTCTTTATTTGTTTTCTTCTCTTTCCATGATGTACTCCCTATTCTTCTATATACTCACATCTCAAAGGCATCAATTTTGTCTTCTAATTGTTTATTTAGTGTCCTTGTTTCTGAGCCATACATTAATATGGAATAGATGTAGCATTTTATAATTCTCATTTTTAAATTGTTTGTAATTTGTTTAGATATTAATAATTTCCTCATGCCATTGAAGGTACTTTTAACCATTCCTATTCTCCTTTTAAATTCTGTTTCACATCTGCCATCATTTGTGACTATGTGTCCAAGATATTGATACTGTTTTACTTGTTGTAGATTCTCTCCCTGTATGTTTATGTTTATCTCCAGTTCTTCTGTGTCTTTGCTGATTATCGTGGTTCGCAGTTCTTCCGTGGTGCGCAGTGGTATAACACACCTGTATAGAAGATGTTGCAAGGAGAAGAGTCCCACTATATAGGCGTGTCATCTGCTACAGGTTTGTTGTTGCATATGGTGACTGAGCGGATGGGTCACTCGAGAAACTTTCAGGCATTTTGCATGCGGGTCGCATAACCTAAATATATATTATGTATTAAAGTATTAAAACAGAGTTGTGATCTTGACAATAACACGTTTTGGAATATCCTTGTCAGCATATATATATATATATTCATGTGCTACTACTACTACTACCACTACTATATTTATTCTGGACTGTATATATATATATATATAGTATAAATTCATTCATTCATTGGTACCATGCCTTCCGGCGTAGAAGATCATGTCTCTCCATTGTCCTCTGTCTGTTAAACATTTAGATATAGTTTTTGATGATTCTACATCATGTCAGGCTTTCAAGCCATCCAACATTTTCTCATGTTGTCTTCCTCTGTCTCTCTTATCCTCGATCTTTCCAGTTGTTACGATGTTCTCCAGCCCACCTTTTCTCATGACATGACCCAGGAACTGTGATTTTCGTCTTCTAATACAGTTAATGCTCTCTA
Source organism: Meghimatium bilineatum (assembly GCA_034231615.1). Taxonomy (NCBI): domain Eukaryota; kingdom Metazoa; phylum Mollusca; class Gastropoda; order Stylommatophora; family Philomycidae; genus Meghimatium; species Meghimatium bilineatum. Next base: position 27,011,421 of record CM067301.1, read on the forward strand.
TTTGAGTTGACCAGTTGTAGAATTATATCATTACTCTTTTTAGCTGTCCATTTATATTTTCAACATTCTTCTATAAAACCCTATCTCTGTGGCCTCCAGATGTTTACTTGCAATATTGTCAATTGTCCATGCTTCACTAGCATATAGCAGTATGGGCTGTATGTAACATTTTTCTATGTTCTTTCTTACTTCTATTGATAATTATAATGAATTATTACACACGATGTTCCTCATCTTCTGAAATGCTGTTTTTGCCTGTGCCTTTCGACTTTTGTTTATCTCAGTGACGCATCTACAAACTGAAGTAATAATTGTGCACAAATATTTACATTTGCAAGGCATATAGGGGCATATAGGGGCATATAGGGGTATATATATGAGTTTAAAACGAAAAGAAAAGAGAAAGAAAGATTAAAGACGATGGATCACACTTCCTAAAATCATAGACCCATTCTCTCCCCCATCCCCACTTTTCTAAGTAGCAATCAAAACCGTATATTCCGCGTGTGTTGGATTCTTTTTTATCATAGAAAATGGAATTATGACACAACACCTCCACAAATATTTTCACATTAGAAACAAAAACTTCACTGTTGGTAAATATTTGGGATCGAGAACAAACAAACATACATACATTTCCGCCGCTTCCTAGATGTAACACACACAAACATACACTTATGCTGCTGCCTAGATGTAACATACGTACATTTATTCTGCTGCCTATATGTAACAAACATACAGTTATTCTATTGTCTAGATGTAACAAAGATATATTTATTTTATTGTCTAGATGTAATAAACAAACATACATTTATTCTACTGCCTAGATGTAACAAACATACATTTATGCTGCAGCCTAGATGTACCAAATATACATTTATGCAGCTACATAGACCTAAATATATATACTACATTCTGTCTTTCCTCTTCTTCTTCTTGTTCCTCGTTTTCCAGTCAAAGTCAGACGCTGAAATTTATTTTATCAATTAACTGGACTATGGCCACTAGACCCCAGACAGGGCCGAAGAACGTGTCAGTCAGAACTGTTTCAGATGACCATATTTTTCTTCTTGGTGTATCGTACAGCGTGTAGTGGGCAGTTCTGTAAAATATATTCTGCACATTCTGGAGATTGTCCACAAGTACATCTATACTCATTCTGGAGATTGTCCACAAGTACATCTATTCTCATTCTGGAGATTGTCCACAAGTACATCTATACTCATTCTGGAGATTGTCCACAAGTACATCTATACTCATTCTGGAGATTGTCCACAAGTACATCTATACTCATTCTGGAGATTGTCCACAAGTACATCTATACTCATTCTGGAGATTGTCCACAAGTACATCTATACTCATTCTGGAGATTGTCCACAAGTACATCTATACTCATTCTGGAGATTGTCCACAAGTACATCTATACTCATTCTGGAGATTGTCCACAAGTACATCTATACTCATTCTGGAGATTGTCCACAAGTACATCTATTCTCATTCTGGAGATTGTCCACAAGTACATCTATACTCATTCTGGAGATTGTCCACAAGTACATCTATACTCATGATATCATTGGTGCTTCTGAATAGAGTATAGCCCAGTAATGGTTCACATTTGGAGAAATACCATAGGGTACTCTTATTGTCACCAGTTTTTTTGCAAGAGGTCCGAAGGTTGGGCAAAGAGTACTGACACTGTTGCTGCCATATCGTAATAGACAACTAAAGAGGTTGTGAGGGTGTGGTTAGCAGTCAAATCTCATAAAGTGACCAAGAAGCTATGCTGAAATCAGATGTGTCTTGTCGAAAGGCGCAATATATCGCAGTCAAACTATAAATAATGACATAACACATTCAGCTCACCGGAGTATGTACTGCTGCTCTGCAGAAGTTTGAGAATGAACACAGAAGACAGAAGAATAAAAAATTGTATATTATTGTTTGGAGTTTGTATTCCATTGCATTAGCAGTTCTCAAACTATGACACATTTGGTCGCTTGATAATATTGTAACGTCCCGGAACGTTGGTAACTTCTTCAATCCACCTTATTCTCTGTCTCCCTTTGCCTGTTGCGGTTTCGTTTGTCATAGTGTATGCTGATATTGGATCATTCTCATTAAGTGACCGAACCATTTCAGTCTCTGTTTTTCAATATATTTGAGCACAGACGTTATTCCAGCAGTACTTGTAATCTCTTCATTCTTCGCATGATATTCCCGTTGTTTGTTGCTGTTCTTAGACCTATTATTTCACATATCATTTCGCAACCCTATTATTCACACAACATATACTGCCTTCTATTCACAATTACATAGACTTCCTTATCATTTTTTCCCCATGTATCCTTCTTTTGTATAGATATACGATTTATATGCATTTATTGTCGTTTTTCTTCACCATTGCTACAATAAATACATTTATTTATTTAATAACAATATTTGTATTGTTTAGCAAAAATATAAAACTCTATGCATAGATATCATTTTTGGATCAGTTGTACAAATTTACATATATTACTGCTTATGTAATGTAAATATAATTCTTACAAATAAAGATACTTGATTTACACCATTTTTTTGATTAATGTCACAATCACTCAAATCTTATATTGCAAATTGTTGATGATTTATATCGCGTGTATATTATTGATATCGATATTTATGTAAATTGTGTTAATCCTTCTTGCAGTTATGATCAGTTATTCTTTTGAGATTCTCTCTAGTGATTGTGTGAACGTTATAGTAAATAATGGGAACATGTATTGAAGTTAGCATCAATTGTACCAATTCAATTGGAATGTGTGATCGTGTAAAGGAAACCAAATTAAATTTGAAGAATTTGTGAATTAATGTACAAGTAAATGCATTACCAGCATAAATAGATAAACAGATAACGGGTAGCAACTCGTTCTCGGTTGAAACAAGCAGATAATGCACTAATCTGTCTAAATGGTCATGAAAGAAACATCGGTCGTAGGAACAGATACAATAGAACAAAGAGACTTTGGAAACATAGAATAACATTCACAACCACTGTGTTTTTTTAGCATATATTTTCCATCTATAATGCCCACAACACGCATTGTTTTTTGTAAAAGTAAAACGATAATTATGTCCCTTTTGGCGGATACCGTGGAGTCATGACTCCTTTGTATAGTGACTGAAAGGATCTGTTGTTCTGTCTAATGCTGCTTGCGTTGGATCTCAGAAAATTGTGTTGTGGATTGACGTATTTCATTGATTTTATTATGAAGGATGTGGGCGACAATATCGTTAACAGATGAATATTTCACCGAAAAAAAACCCATGTTTTTGTATAACTTACTTTCAGATCGTCAATTGTCATCCATTTGTCGTGTAACATTGTCCGCTGTTAGTGTGTTATGTTTGACATCCGGATCAGTTAGGAGATATGGCTGTTTGTAGAATGATGATGATAATAAATTATATCGCGTATACAAGTTATTCTGAGATATCACATCAGATTATGCGTGTATATGGGTATAGAATTATTCTTTCTAATGTTCGAATAATATATTTATATAGGGTACTGGGTATTGCCATTAACTTCTGACATTCCTGCGTAATGGGGGGAAAAAAACCATGTATGTTGACTTTTTTTCGGGCAAGTGAATGTGTGGCAACTGTGGTCTGAACTTCAGGGTGTGCATAAAGTAGGACTACCGCACCTCTCCAGAAATGTCATATGAGGCGAAAAAAGAAAGTTGGGGGGATAGGCTTGCAAAATATAAACTGTGAAAACAGCACCACTGTCATAGCCCGTGGTTTGTCTGGGCCTGAGAGGGGAGCAAAGAATAGCAACACTGTTTACTTTCCATGCATGTCGCAAGACTCGACTAAGGAGGTTATGGGATAGAGTTTGCTGTCCTACCCCACAAACAGCTAGTTACCCAAAGCCATGCTGAATTCGAACGTGTCACGCCTAAAGGTGAAGATATCGCAGCAATGCTTAAACTATGACACAACGCATTGCGTTCTCCGGACAACATCCTACTAATCTGCAGGAGTTTGAGAACGAACTCAGAAGAAGAAGAGCCACTGTCACATATTGTCTGAATTTCCTATTCGTGTTTTCTATCACATAATTCCCAGGGTTTACTAAGAGATACGGACCAGAGGATAGTGTACCTTTATCCTTTTCTAGCAGATTCCTACGCGACGGGAATACTAGATTTGTCATCTAGTATTTTCCGTATACTATATCTATGCCTTCTAGTATATCCCACTACGGATAGCCAATAAATCTGACACAAGAATGATGAGATAGTTGGGCCAAAACCACGTGCAGTGCTCCTGGGAAGACGTAATACTGGGATACTGGTAATACTGGAATACTAGTAATACTGGGATATTGGTAATACTGGGATACTGATAATAATGGGATTTGGGTATTACTAGGATACTGGCGCACTGGAATTTCTCTTTTCGTGAACGAAACATGCGTCCATTATCCCCACCTTCACTACCCGACCCTACCTTCGCCCGTACAGTTACATGCTTGTGAAACCTTAAATGAGTCCGGGTGTTACCTTACCTTAACAACTGAAAAGAACGTGTGCCTTTTTGTCTGGAACAGTATGAGCTATCGTGAAGGACCTGCTCAAATCTAAAGGAATTATATCATCATCATCATGTTCCTATAATATATGTATAAAAAAGTAAAGTTACCCATAACATTTATTAATGGCGTAGGTGTGTGAGATATTAGCGATCTCACATTTCAGTGGCTCTGCTATATGAGGGCGGTAGGCATCTCCTCTACCTCGCATATTTTACGTATATCAATTGCCGCAGTACGTCCAAAATAATTCATGCCCAATGTATCTTCTCATGGTTGAATCCACCGATCCATGATTGGATTTGTTCTGGTGTAGAGGTAGCATGGAAACATTGTTCACTGGAGTGTTTCTCTTTATTCATGAGACATGCTTCTTCAGTTCTGCACAAATGTGAATTCTCATATTTTCCAGAGGCAGGTTGCTGGCTGATTCTAATGTGAAGCGATCTTCTACAAGTTTTAGTTTTTCAAGGTATCACAAGAGAAACAACCGCACATAATATGGACACTTGTAAGAGAAGAAACTGGAGATTTATTTTGATGTGGGGGGGGGGGGGGGTGAGAGAGTGGGGGATGATGTTGGGTGTTCTACATGATAAAGGATTAAAGTATGTCTGAACGCATCCTGAAATTGGGAATTTTCTTGACTGAAAGGTGAATATATCTGCGTCAAACTGTAAACCATCTTACAATATATTCCGTTCTCCTGAGAACGTCATGATAATCTGTAAGTATTTTCTTGTTCTTATTCCTCTTCTTCATCTTCGTTCGTTCTCAAACATCTGCAGATCAGCAGGATGTAGTCCGGAGAACGGAATGCGTTGTATCATGGTTTACAACAGTGCTGCGAATATCTGCCACTTTCGGCCTGACACATCCGACTTCAGCATGGCTTTAGGTTACATACCCTATATGGGATAGGATAGCAAACTCCATCCCAAAACATCATTAGTCGTCTCGTATTACATGCATGGACAGTGTTGCTATTTTTTTGCTCCACTTTCGGCCCCGGCAACACAAGGGCGAACGGGCGTACATGATTTTGAGAACGAACAAAGTAAAAGATAATTTAATCTTGTTGATGTTTAGAATTTGACCCTCTTCTCATTTTCATTGCATGTTCGTGTGTTAACATGTTTGCCATTATGTGCCTGTACGTCCATAAGTACGAAATCTATAACAAAAACAAGAAACCAAAACCATCTACATTAACACCCCGCGCACTATGATTTACTTGTCTCAATACCAAATCACTTTGCTAATCAATTTTCAGTAACAAACAAATTGAACAGACTAATTTGACCAATTATTCTCTCTCACTACTAATGGCACTTACTTTGAACTGAATGTGTTGTCGCTATTCAAAGTTAATTGTTGTAAAATATCTAGATCGATAATAAGTACTTGTCGCATGTTGGTGAAGCAAAAATGTGATCGATAATTGTAGAAAACGAGGCGAAATTTGGTGCATTCAGCTTTCATATGGGGGGGGGGGAGGCATTGTTTCCTCTTCTTCGTTCGTTTTAAATATTATATTTATTACATGGATTTTTCTTAGAGATAAAGAAGGTCTTGTCTCGTGGTATACCGATGGATCAAGGATGTAGGGTGCCAGGGTTCATGATCTTGAAAGCTAGAGGAATGTCGTATGTGCTACTGAGTAAGTGGAACATAGGCATCATGAAGATATATTTATTTATTCTCAATTTTTAAAAACAATTCATGTATCTTCATCAAGCAATATATCTTGGTTGTCTCCTTGAGTAGACAATCAGGTTATAGGGCACCCAAAGAAAAAGATTAAAGCTAGCATGTGTCATTGTCCTTATGCATTGGTATATTTCATTTCTTCTGTGTTTATTCTTAAACGACTGGTAGCTAGTAGGATGTAGGGTGCCAGAGGCTAACTTCTAGCTAGTAGGATGTAGGGTGCCAGAGACTAACTTCTAGCTAGTATGTTGTAGGGTGCCAGAGACTAACTGTTAGCTAGTAGGATGTAGGGTGCCAGAGACTAACGTTTAGCTAGTAGGATGTAGGGTGCCAGAGACTAACGTTTAGCTAGTAGGATGTAGGGTGCCAGAGACTAACTGTTAGCTAGTAGGATGTAGGGTGCCAGAGACTAACTGTTAGCTAGTAGGATGTAGGGTGCCAGAGACTAACTGTTAGCTAGTAGGATGTAGGGTGCCAGAGGCTAACTTCTAGCTAGTAGGATGTAGGGTGCCAGAGACTAACGTTTAGCTAGTAGGATGTAGGGTGCCAGAGACTAACTGTTAGCTAGTAGGATGTAGGGTGCCAGAGACTAACTGTTAGCTAGTAGGATGTAGGGTGCCAGAGACTAACTTCTAGCTAGTAGGATGTAGGGTGCCAGAGACTAACGTTTAGCTAGTAGGATGTAGAGTGCCAGAGACTAACTGTTAGCTAGTAGGATGTAGAGTGCCAGAGACTAACTGTTAGCTAGTAGGATGTAGGGTGCCAGAGACTAACTTCTAGCTAGTATGTTGTAGGGTGCCAGAGACTAACTGTTAGCTAGTAGGATGTAGGGTGCCAGAGACTAACGTTTAGCTAGTAGGATGTAGGGTGCCAGAGACTAACTGTTAGCTAGTAGGATGTAGGGTGCCAGAGACTAACTGTTAGCTAGTAGGATGTAGGGTGCCAGAGACTAACTGTTAGCTAGTAGGATGTAGGGTGCCAGAGGCTAACTTCTAGCTAGTAGGATGTAGGGTGCCAGAGACTAACGTTTAGCTAGTAGGATGTAGGGTGCCAGAGACTAACGTTTAGCTAGTAGGATGTAGGATGTGAGGGACTAACTTGTAGCTAGCAGGATGTAGGGTACCAGGGACTAACTTCTAGCTATAAGGATGTAGGTGTGCCAGGGATTAACTTCTAGCTAGCAGGATGTAGAGTGCCAGGGACTAGCTTCTAGCTATAAGGATGTACTCCAAGATCAGAATGCTCTTGCTATTGTTTATAGCTTTAGTTCACTATCTGCACATTAGGACCAGACATTTGCGAAGTCATCGTGACCTTTCAACTATCAATTGCGATTTTGCCAAATCAAGTGAAGCTCCTTGCCGCGGAAATTGGTCATAGCTCTGCTAAAAGAAACAAAACGCAGATTATCCATGTCCGTCTATAATCGAACAAGACAACATTTTGCCATATCAAGTACAACTTCTGATTCGGAGGCAACCAACCAAGAGGCAAACCACAGTAATTAGGGTACCACACACAAACGAAGAACCGAACGAAAGAGGAGGTCTCCAACGAAAAGCATTGCAGATCACAGTTGCTGCTCCTTGCCCCCATTATGGACCCAGGCAACACGAAGCTCAAACCTGAAGCATATTTGTGTACAATCAACTCATGCAATCCTGCATGTATGATTGTTTAAAGTACAATCATCCTGAACCCATGTACATCAAATTTATAAAGAAAATTTGCTATCAGGTTTCCACAAATATATTTTCACAGACACATTATCTAGAATTTAACCACCAAAATATAATTGCTTGCAACTGAAAGATTTAATTTGCATGCTAGTGTTCCTAAAAGCCTCCCTAATTAAGCGAAAACTAGAATCACATGACTCCGATCTCCTTCAGGGAAGGAAAGCAACACCGGAAATTACGAGACTGATTCTTCCCGGCGTTCACCTGTCTCTGACATCTAAACCGGAAGTGAAATTGCCGCCATCTTATTTCGCCGCAAGTAAGGTTTCTGGCCTTTCTGCCAGTACAATTTGTGTGGTTCAAATTGAGACTGGGTTATAATTAGACTAATAATAACTTCACAGACATTGATTTCATCGTTGTAATTTTAATACTTCCGTTGTTAAAATATTTCTATATGTAAGTTCTCTCTGCCTGTGTACGGCTGCAAAAAATAAATAAAATGATGTTATATATTATATAGTACTAGATTCGTTCGGAACCCGTCGTCCCGTCGGGACGAAATTTATTAGGTTGCTTACCCTGATATGCATTGTCATTGTGTTTTCCACCCGGCTCACCCTATGTGAATAAAAGCGAGTATGACATAACAATTCATCGAATACAGTCCATAACCAATATTTTAGTAATAAAAGTAAAAAAATTAACCCATATCATTTATTAATGCCGTAGGGGTGTGAGATGTTAGCGATCCCACATTTCAGAGGCTCTGAAAATGAGGGCGGTGGCCATCTCCTCTCCCTCGCAGTCTTTACTTCCCAGATTAATACCGAATTCTGAACCCATTTATGGCTGGATCGACCCAGGAGCCGTTGCGATCTGCAAAACATTTCAGTCTCAACTGGGGAATGAACCCAGGTCCACTCATATGCAAAGCTAGTGCCCTAACCACTGCGCTAACGCGGCTCCCTTATTTTATAATGAACAAATGCGAATGTGGAGTAAGTGTGGTTCTCCATCTTTGTTCACGAAAACCATTGCAACCTCGTTACATGTTTGTTCATTATAGCGCCGTTGATCAGATTGACGATCGCGCTTGAAGACCATGATCACTATTGGAATTAATTTTCCAGTTTGAGCAGCATTCTGAATCTCCCTTGGTTCTATATCAGACATTAACTGATACGACTGTGCTATTATATTTGATAATGAAAAAATCGATCGATTTTATCAAGAATTTCTTTCGCATTTAGCATTTGCCTATGATATGTGTGCACTTGTCTAACATCTGTTGCTTGAGTACTGTCCAAAATATACAAATTAGTGAACTGTTTGTAGTAAAGTATGATATAGTACATTATTGTATAATACAGTACAGTACAGTACAGTACAGTATAACACAGTACGGTATGGTATGGTATATTATGGTACGGTGTTATAGAGTTCCATAGTTGCCTTTTCAGTAAAGGGGAAGGTACTATCTGAAAAAATGTTCATTAGCTAAATTTTTGTAAAATATCCTATTTTTCATGAGAAATAAAAGCTGACTTTTCTTGTGTAAGAAATTGTAGACTTTTTGATGGTTTTCCTAGGTTTTGACAAAACTCCTTGTACATATTCTAATTTCTTCAAGGGCTTAGTGAAGGTGTTTTAAGACAACAGACCTCCTGATACCCATTATCTACGGGCTTGACGATCTAGTATAGTGAAGAATCAATTTGTTTTTGACCATAATTCAAATGTAAACTAAACTTTTAAAAATCTAAGAACAGCATAGTTTAATGATGTATATATATATATATATATATATATATATATATATATATATATATATATATATATATATATATATATATATATATATATAAGGTAATGGTAGGCCCCATGGCATCTGCCGTCGGGGATGAAGATAACTCTTCATGTACTAAGCCGCAGCAACTATTAGGTGGGGTGGCCAGTTCCCTTCCTTGCTGTTTTTACCTTCCCTAACTCATGCGTCAGGTACTCATTTACAGCTGAGTCGACTGGAGGAGTGGTCGTGTCAAGTGAGAAATCACAACCCGGATTATTTTTTAATGTCCGGACGTGGTTTCGAACCTGGCACGCTGTAACCAGATGATAGCAAGCAAGCTCACTATCCACTAGGCTATATATATATAGGCTGTCTATAAAGTCGATATGCACTGTATTAAAAAAAAAGGAAATATATGTTCTCGTTATGATGTTGTTTGAAAGGAGTATGTATTTCCATGATCCTTATTCTTCTTTCTCTTGTTGTTATGTGGCTAATTTTCAAACTTCTGTAGATTATCAGACATTAGTTCAATAACAAGCTAGTACGAGAAGACACCAAATAGTAATATGTTTCTACATTATTAAGAAGAAAATAATGGATATAGCGAACATGGACTTAGAATGAATGAAAACATTCTACCACTAAAAGCATTAAAATCGGTAATATATGGCAAAAGAAAAGAGGAAAAGCAAAAGAGGCTCTTCCACGAACAATCATCAAAGAGGTTATGTCGATATGTCTCAACTGCATGCAAGGATTAGAACCAAATCGCTCGAACTTTGGTTTTGAGCTTTGGTTTTTGTCCTATGCACCGTGTTCGGCGCTAAAGGCATATATATATACTTCGAATAATGGATGCCTTGTGCCTTGGTTTACAGCTAAACTGTCATATCTACAACTTTAGTCACGATACATGCGACCTTAGCTGAGCTTCTTGGTCAAGTCAATCATCTATGGGATTCTTCAACCAGAAAACCTTACAATTTCGGTATAAATCCACTGTTATGCACAAACGCTATGTTTATGCTAAAACTTTCAGGTAAGAATTAGACACAGCGATAAATTAGATAAAGTAAAGGTAGGCCAGAATGATTACAACCACATAATCCCATACGTGTTGTCTGTCTAGTAAAAGTACGTTCTGACTCTGCATTTCTCATTCTAAATGCTAGTTAGTAGAATGTAGGATGTCAGGGACTAATTACTGGTCTAGAGAAGGATGCGAAATTAACATTTTCTATAAACAACACCGCACATGATGATAGTGGTATAAATACGTTTATAGAAATGACGTCGGGCTACAGTACGCGAACACATGGATTATAAAAACTTTGTTACGTGACCTCCGACTTGTTAATTAAAGCTCTCAGCAAATCTGCCAGGAAATAGGAATTTTAATTCGTTTCTGAACCGTTAGTAATGAGTTTGTAATACGCCAGTGAATTACTCGGTTTTGGTGACAGAGGAATATTAATAACAGCCGTCGGGAGAGCTCGGCATGTCACGAACATAACCGAAGGCGGTTCTCGAGAATATGCGAAAACTAACGAGAATTGTCAGTTGTGATTTGTTTTGGCACCTCCGGGAGAGATCGCGATTTGAGTACGGTGTGTTCTTGGTTGAGTTGATCAGGATGGAATATTATTGACATCAATATTACTGCTTGAAAACCCCTTGTCTTACCGGGCCCGGAAGGGGAGCAATGATTAGCAATAAAAATCGTCTGGGCGAAGAGTCACCACACACACGCGTGCCTGGCGAAAGATAGGGAGTCTGTCACAGGCTAGGGTAGCCAACCCAAATTGTCAAGGCATGCCGAAATCGGATGTGCAATAACGGTAGCACAACGTAAACACGCTCCCGGCGGAAACCGCATGGATATCCATGCTGGTTATAATGGAGCAAACGCAAAACAAACAACCTTTCCTGTGTGTCATAAGTGGCGACTAAGTGGGTTATGGGGTGGAAGTGGATTTCCATCCCATATGCGGTCAAAATGATCCCGAAACCATGCTGTTGTCGGATGTGTCAGGAAGATAGGGGTGTATATTGTAGCTAAGCTGTAAGCCATGACACAAAGCATCCCGCTCTCCGGTCTATATACTGATAATCTGCAGGAGCTTGAAAACTATCACGGAAGAAGGCTACTAGAATATATCAGGAGCGTATACAACTATATATGTTATTGTTTTAATTCGTGCATTGATTAACAGGCTTGATACGTGTGTTATTTTTATATCTAAGCTGTTGGAAAACCACATGTCTGGATCGACCAACCTGGTACGGTTAGATAATGAATATCCCCAATAAAGACCTTCCAACTGAATTAATTAGCGCCCCCATTCGTGACGTTTTCTATTATTGCTGGGATTTCGGTGTGCGATTATTTACATGGAATCTTATGCCAAAATAGCAAAGGGGACTCCAGGTATCTAAATAGTGACCAACCGAAACCGAACAAAGCCACTGTCCGGTCACGCGACAATTCTGGATCTTCTTCTTCTTCGGCGATCATTACTTAGTCAGGTTGGGACTTCGGATTCTATGATATAGGCTGTTGTCTGTTTTAAAGTGTCCACTGTGCCATACAGTTTCTCTTCAACGCTGATTGGGGTGGGCCATGTCTTGTTTCTCAGGTCTGCATACTGGGGACATTCTTGTAGGATATGTTCTGCTGTCATATTCGCAAGGCTGCAATGGCAGAGCCCAGTTGTACCTATTTTGATGGTACTTTAATAAGTTACCATACCTAGGCCCGTAGTTACGTCTTCAGAAAAGGTATGGTTACTGTAACAAATTTATTCGGCTATTTCCATGCGTAATTTTATCATTTTTGTGATATTTTGGTGACTTTTTAAAATACAAATAGCTACCTTCGTGGGGTTTTACCCGCATTATGGATTGTCCTAGTACTAAAAGTCTTTTTTTTTATCTCTGACGGCTAATTTGACAATCCCTCCCCCTATACTACAAGCTTGACCACACCCTTACATATACTTTACTGCTTTGGAATTTTACGAGTTATAACCGGCAGTCGTAGCTGTTGATCAGAGATATCTTTCTCACGATACCTTAGGGTGCATGGCAGCGGCAACTTAAATGAATACAAGATCCAGATTCAATTCACGCTCAGTCCACGCACGATTCCCTCCTTAGGGCCATCCATTGGTGTTTTTTTAGATTAATCCAATCTTTGGACAAGATAAATTCGATCTTTTCCAAGCTATGGCAAGCGCGAAGTGAAAACAGCCCGGGGGGAGGGTCTGGGAACGGCAACACACGTGCTGAAACTGATGAGGGTGACGGAAAGAAGACATCCGGTGTTACCGTACTTGTTTCACGCCACGTTAGTCCCGATGTTGTGTATTTTTCACGCATTTTAGTTTTGAGTTAGAATTAATTATAGTTGCCGACAGGATTGGAATGAAATAGTAGAAAAAGAGGAATACATCTCCAGCAATGATAATGGTGCGGAATGAAGATAATGCAATCACGTAGTTATGTGTGAATTAAATTGTGCATTTTGTATGTGTGAATTAGTTTTCTTGTATATGTATTGAAATGTATTGGTTATAAATCGACTCCGTTGCAGCCCTGGCAGACATAGTGGTATGTGTGAATTAATTTTCCAATATATGCATTCTTTTTATTCTCGTACGTTCATTCTCAAACTCCTGCAGATACATCCTGCGGGATGTAGTTCGGAGAACTCAATGCGTTGAGTCATGGTTTACAGCATTGATGCGCTATCTGCGCCTTTGCGTTTGATATATCCTACTTCAGCATGGTTTTGAGCCACTTTGACACTATATGGGATGGGACAGCCAACTCCACCCCATAACCTAATTAGTCGCAACTTGTGACTTGCATGGGAAGGAAACAGTGTTGCTATTGTTTCCTCTCTTATCGGGCCCTGTCAATAGACGGGCAATATATGCATTGAAATTTAGTGCTTAATCGTTGCACTTCAGACACATTGGGACTCTTGTTTCCCCTAGCAGATGACGAATGATATACATGCGGACGGTCCCGTGGCTCTGTTGTTAATTACGTTCATCATTCTGCAACGCAGGCGTCCAGTCTACTATAGCACGTTTCACTAACTCTGCCCAACTTCCAAATTTTACATCTGAGCAAATATATAACAAATGTAATTGGAATATTTTTGTCTGAATTTGAAATGTAGTAGACAGGTCCCAGCTGTAGATTTTGTCAGTATGATGCAAGTCTTCGAATTGCCGCCCCTATATCATATCCCTTCAAATGATTTTTCTTCGAAATGTCGCCCCTATCTATCCCTTTAAATGATTTTTCTTCGAAATGCCGCCCCTATCCCTTAAAATGATTTTTCTTAGAAATGCCACCTCTATATCATATCCCTTCATTGATTTTTCTTTTAAATGCCGCCCCTATCCCTTTAAAAGATTTTTTTCGAAATGTAACCACCGACAATGTATTTTGATTGGTGCAGTTTGATGTGTCCGTCTCTCTGCATCATAGCACGGCATGAGCCTGGGTGTAGACCCTATGAATAACAATTTTCATAAAAATGCAATAATTGGTTTCAATTTTCGTTTATTTGAGATAAATATCAAAAGTCTATCTGGCAACATACATCTCACACACATTTTTAAAGATGTTTATAGTCAATTATAATATTACATTTACTCCCGAAATAGATGGATAGAAAACGTCAGGGACATCTTGAACACACACGGTCATAGCACAGTCGAGGCAACACATCTGGCCTTGGATCACAAGCTCGAGCTCCCATTACCCCCTACGCTTAGCGGTAAGAGGCAAGCGTGGATAACGGGCCACCTGGGGAAAGACAATAGACAATTTACTAATGACTGATTTATCATTAAATTTAGCGTAGTTTAAGCGTCAAATTACATTATATTGTACTTTTGCATGTACGACAGACGGTGTTTATGGTTGTACTGTGTGGAACGCTCACATTGACTGCCAGCAGTGTTTCTACAACAGGTATTATGTAGTTTAGTAGAAAAAAATTAGTGGAAATAAAGTTTCTGACATTATAAATGGCAACTAAAATTTTTAAGTACTTCTGCAATGAGATACTCAAAGAAAACTATTTAATTCTATTTTAATCCCAGAAAAGAAGACTAGTCATGCCTTCGAGATAAGCTAAGGATCATTGTACTGTTGGATAGCGATTTTTGAAATTTCTATTGAAGTCGTTTACCCACAAAACATAAGCCAGCAGTGGTGGATAATTTTCACATAAAATTAAGTAACACACCTCATAATGTGTCCAAACTATTTTATGTGTTGTTTCTCAATGTATTCTGTGCATGGTCTTATACCGATTCTTTTCCTAATTTCCTAATTTCTCATTTTGTCTAGTTTCGTCATTCTTATGGATTTTCTCAGGCATTTCATCTAACATGTAAGTTTTTTCTGTTCTGCTACTGTCAGAGCCCCTGTCTGACATTGATAGTGTAGTGTTGGCATAAAAATACTGTTTATCATCTGTCTCTTGACTTCCATCGTGAACTTTTCGTTCAGCAGTAATGGTGATAGTAGGTATGTCACTATGTTTGCTTTCTGGCATCTTGTCTCAATTGGTTTCACTTTAGTTTTGTTTATTGTTATGTTAACTGAATTTAGTGAAATGCTGATGTTCATTACTTCTGCTGTCCGCGTATATATTTTCATGTTATACTTGGTACATGTTGTGAGTGCATTAATATGATTGTGTAACTGCTGTGTTGAAAAGGCGTTGACAAGGCGTTGATATAATCCGTAATTAGCAATTCGTTGGCTGCGTTATTTAACTCCTCATCAGATTCATGTATATACTTTCAGTATTTTCAATGAAATGAGGAAAATAATAACATCTAATCAAATTAAAAACTTGGTAAAAATGAGAGTTATAAAGACAGAATTGATACTTTTGAGATGTGGATAGATAGAAAAATAGGGAGAACATCGTGGAAAGAGAAGAAAACCAAGAAAGAGGTTCTCACAATATTTCGTATGATGAAAGAATTATTTAACGAAATAAAGATCTAACAAATAATATATTTTAGACACATTAAAAGACATGACGCTTTATTGAAGACCTTACTTGAGGGTAAAGTCGAAGGAAAGCGAACAAGAGGGAAGCAGATATAGAAGTGGGAGAGTAATATCGCCATATGGACAGGTTACAGCCTAGCAGAGTGCACCACCTAAACAAGAGACGGGATGTTGTAGGTCTGTTGCAGCAAACCTATGTTACGGAGACGGCACTTAATGATGATGAGTCTTCCGGTGCTTGATAGCAAAGAAGAAAAAAAAGCTGTAAAGTCCATGTCTTTAAGTCATTGCTTCAGCCAGCGAGCCCACAGAAAAACATAGGCGAGCCCTTTTGGAGTCGCCACCCATGTGTTGGAAAACCGTGTTCTATCTTACTTTTCTTCATTTCCAACTTTTCTTTATTTCTATGACTTTGCAATGTACGAACAAACAAAAACATGACACTAGCTGACCTCACACACCCTCTCATACCTTCCCCCAAGCGCCATAATGACCTGTGCTCCAATTAGTCCAGCATCTGACGTCCTCAAGACCGCACGCACGTGCATATAACGACCATCATCAACACCACAGAAAGACATCTGGCAATGGCAGTGCTATTAACGTGATGCAGTGCTAGTCAACCTAGCAAGATTTCTGGACACGGCAAGGAAAATTGGCGCTTAACTAGAGTTGTACAACATAATTGTTTCAGGTTTTCTTGTTTGTTTTCTTCTTGTTTTTTCTCCCATTTTGGTTATGTATTTTCTCTTATTTTAGTGTCTTATGTTTAAAATACACTTCTTTATGTTTGTTTGTCTTTATTTTGATCAATGGTGTGAAAGAGTTGTGCTTTGCTCTGTTGCAAAACCATGTTCATAAGATAAAAGAGATAATAAAAGCAACTTCTCGCGGTGAATCCTGGAAACAGATTGTATTGAAGCTGATACGAAGTAATTTAGCTAAAGCTTAGTGTATTGTGTCCAGGCAGTGCAGATATAGCTGAGCTGGAATGAGAATTGATTGCACAAGTCAGACGTCTTCATTGTTCGTTTTCATTCTCTTGGGGAAAAACATGAAGTAGTACGGAGAACGGAATGTTATATATTATGTACGGAGAACAAAATGTTAGTGGAATGTATGTAAAACGGGATGTTATATGTTATGTACGGAGAATGGATAGTTATGTGTTATGTGTGAACAGAATGTGTTATGTGTGAACGGAATGTTTTATGTGTGAACGGAATGTGTTATGTGTGAACGGAATGTGCTATGTGTGAACGGAATGTGTTATGTGTGAACGGAATGTGTTATGTGTGAACGGAATGTGTTATGTGTGAATGGAATGTGTTATGTGTGAACGGAATGTGTTATTTCTTCTTCTTCTTCTTTCGTTCACTTGAAACATGTCTATATCTGTAATTCTGTCTCCTTAATAAAACTCACTGTCTTTTGTAGTTCATACAGTGTCCCATAGAGCTTTGATTCCAGTGTTGTTTCCTCTGGCCAATATGTCTGCCTCAGCGTTTCATGCTCAGAACACTCTTGAAGTATAGGTTTGGCACTCTGTGCTGCCTGTCCACATGTACACATGGCCGTGTTGCCAATCTTGAACTTTGTATACATGTGACTGCGGAGTCGGTTGTGTCCTGTTCTGAGACGTAGAATTATAACTTGTTCTGATCTGTTCATATTGTGATAGTCATCTTGTGTTGGTGTTTGTGGCTTTCTTATTGACTTTATCATCTGTTTTTTCTGATGGTAGGTGATTGGTATATCTGGTTGGTCTTCGGCAGCACCTTCCTTAGCCAGTTTGTCTGCTTTTTCATTTCCTGGTATTCCACAGTGAGAGGGTATCCACTGCATGGTTACCCTATAATGGTAAGACAATTCGCTAAGTAGTTTTTTTAAGTCTGTTAGTTTTCCAGACTGGAGAGCTTGAAGCACTGACCTTGCATCTGTCAGGAATACCACAGGCTGTAGGTCAGAGTTGGAGTTCAGCAGTTTTTTAGCTGCCACACTAATTGCCTGGATTTCTGCATCATAATTATTGCAGAATTTTCCTGTCGGTGTTCTGATTGTATCTCTAGGCTTGTGTGGATATTCTATATATACACCTGCACCTCCATTCCTCACAGCATTCTGTGCTGACCCATCTGTGTACACTCTGACCCATATATCTTGTGGATATTCCTCATCCAGGAAACTGAGGGTGACTGTCATTCGCTGCACACTGTTCTGTTCGTCCTCGCTTAGTATTCCTTTCACATGGGTTTGAATGTATATTGGCATTCCATGGCTTTCACTCCACGGGGTTTGCTCTGGTACAGACCTTAAGGGGCTGTCAACTTCAGGTAGGTCTGTAAGTTGTCTACGGAGTCGTTTAGCTTGATGGATAAAGCTGCTCCTTTTCAGTCGTCCCATTGCTAGATTTTGGAATCTTTCCTTCATTGGATGGCTTGGCATACACTGAAACTTTTCTGCTTGAATTAGTACTTTTGTGTCTCTGCGTTCGCCAAGTGTTTGCATTCTTCCCATTTTCTGCATCTCTGCTATGGGTGTTGATTTCATTGCTCCCAACATTATTCTAAGTGCCTGGTTTTGCACTTTATCTAGATCTTGTAATGTGGTGTTTGATGCAGGACACCACGCAGCTGAACCGTATTCCAGGTGTGGTCTTATGCCTTGCTGGTAAACTTTACTGAGTATATTTCCACTGGCTCCCCATGTGGTTCCACTTAGTTTTCTCAGGATAGCTAGCTTCCTCCTGGCTTTTGTTGTTGCTTTGTTTATGTGCTGCTTCCATGTCAGCTTATCATCAAAAGTAACTCCGAGGTATGTGGGTTGTTTGTCTTCTTTCAAGAGCTCTCCGTCTATCTTGATATGACCAGCTTTTTGTTTTGGTGAGAGGGTAAAGAGTGTAGTGCTGCACTTATCTGTGTTAATGCTGACGCACCATCTATTAGCCCATAAGGTTAGGGCATCGATAGCTCTTTGTATTTGTTTAGTGGCCACTGTTGCATGTTCTTCCGTGCACCAGATCACCAGGTCGTCAGCATACATTGCCACTTTGATCCCGTGTGGTAGTTCAGCAACTAGGTCATTGATGTAAACCAAGAAAAGTGTGGGTGACAGGACTCCTCCCTGAGGGACTCCATGACGCAGTAGAACTTTCTTGCTCTTGCGACCATCTAATTGTACCCTGGCTCTTCTATTATGCAGGTATGCTTTTACCCATTTGTACATTCTTGAGCTAACCCTGCAATTTCGCAATTTCTTTAGGAGCCCTTCTTTCCAGACCTTATCAAATGCTTTCCTGAGGTCTATCCATGCTGCTAGTACCAGTTTCTTTTCTTGGAATGCATCCTCAATCTCTTGGGAGAGGTAGGTTGCTTGATCTTCAGTAGAGTAGCACTGTCTGAAACCTGCTTGCTGTGATACCAGAAGGTTTTCACTTTCAAGGTACCACTGCATCCTAAGATTGATAATGCGTTCCATTGTTTTACATAGACAGCTTGTGAGGCTGATGGGCCTGTAGTTGGAGACTGTGTTGCAATCTTTTCCTGATTTGAGGAGTGGTATCATTATTGCTTCTCTCCACGCCTGTGGTACATTACCTGTGGACCAGCTTGTGTTAAAGATCTGCAGTAGCTTTGCTCTTGCTGCAATTCCCAGGTTTCTAATCATTTCATTGGACACTCCATCAGCTCCAGGGGACTTTTTCATTTTCAATTTGGATATTGCATGCTCCAGTTCTCTCATTGTGATTGGTGCCTCCATGACTTCAGGTATAGGTTCACCTTGTCCAATGTTTTGCTGGTTCTCTCGAACCTCCTGTTGTTTGTCTGGGCTGACTTTGACGTTATTGTCTTCTGCAAAGGAATCTGCAAAGTAATCAGCTGCATGTTTACCTGTTAAAATGTCTCTATCTTTATAAAGTGTGATCCTGGTATTTCTCCCTGTACCTTCATCATTTAGTTGTTTTACAAGTTTCCATAATTTCCTAGTATCTCTTTCTAGGTTCAGCGACTCTGTTTTTTCTTTCCAGCTGCTCCGTCTGGCTTGTAACTTGGCTCTTTGAAATTTAGCCTTTGTTTGCTGATATTTGTTGTGATGTTCTTGGCTAGGTCTGTTCTCAGCCTGCTGTCTAGATGTTTCCATCTCATTTTGCAGCTTTTCCAGTTCATCATTCCAGTAGGGTTTGTAGTTTTTGCGTGCCCCCCTGGGTATGGTTTTACTAGCAGCATGTAGTATACATCTATTAAACTCACTCACTGCTCTATTGATGTCTTTGTCCAAGTTCATGTCCTTAGCTAGAACACTGGTTAAATGCTGGTACATTTTCCAGTTTGCCCTTTTATAATTCCACCTAGTGAGCGTGCTGCTGTCCTTGGTAAATTCATTGTGGATTTCCAGAAATACTGGTCTGTGGTCACTACCTCCAAGCTGCTTTCCAACAACACGTGTGATGTTCCATTCCAAGCCTGGTGAGTGGAATGCCAGATCTGGTGTAGAGGTGGTGTGCCATGCTCTCGAGTAGAAGGTTGGTGAGTCTGCTGGCTGGTTAATAAGGATGAGATTATTGTCATCCTGCCAGCTCTCAAGTTCCTCACCTCTCTTGTCGATATGATCGTAGCCCCAGCTCTGAGAGTGGCTGTTGAAGTCACCACACACCATAAGTCTCTCTTTGTCTGGAATTGTGTCTAGTGCCAATGGTTTATCATTTGGGCAGTAGTAGTTCAGGAGATGGAATTCTGCACTGTCTGTTTTTAGGTGGAGCATCTGGTATTCTGCCCCTTCCATATATACTTCCAGCTGACATGCGCTGATATTGTTTTTAACAAGTGTCAGAATTCCACCCTTTCGCCTGTCCTTTCTGTCAGACCGGTAGCACTGGTAGCCTCTGATTTTGAAGGCTATGTCGCTGCTGAGGTGTGTTTCTTGGATACAGCATATACTAACTTGTTCTTCACTGAGGACATTTTCAAGTTCCAATTTTTTGCTGTATCCATCTCTTTTACTGTTGACACCCTCAGCATTCCAGTGCATTATTTTTATTGGTCGTTTGTTTGTTTGGCCAGTAGCTCTATTCCCTTGCCTCCTGGCTCCTCGGGGCAATTGAGAAGGACTTCCAGTAACTGAGGTTGGGCCCTTTCGAGGTATAGGGCCCGGCACCTTCCCTGCCTGAACGTCCGCCACAGGGCAGGCACCATAACTATTTATAGATGAAGACATGTTTCCATTGTGTTTTGTGCGTGGCATCCTGATTATCTGTGCGCCTTTTGGCTGGATGCCTCCGTCTTCAGCACTCTGCTTACTTGGGCAGGACTATGGTCCTGCTCGAATGGGACTGCCCGACCAGTCTTAGTTTCCAGCCCCTGATGGCTGAACTAAGCCCCATCACCTCTGCACGGTGCTGGTCTCGATGGGGGGAATGTGTTATGATTTACAGATTATCTATGATATTATCGCCTTCCGATTTGACACATTCGAATTCAACACGTCGTCACTTTGTCTTCTGGGTCACTTAGCTTTATATGGAATGACACAGCCAACTCTATACCAAGATTTCCTTAGTTGCCTCTTACGAAATGCATGACAGGTAACTGTGTCGCATTACTTTACTCCTCTTTCAGACACAGGCAACACGCGATATACTCCATATAAACGATATCCCTGAATGGGACTACACTGTCCCAACAACCAAAACACTGTCGAAGTACATGGTTTAAAAATGTGGGTCGCCTGGACAACATTGTCATTTCGCGAAACTGATAGAAACCAGTGTAGTGAGAAAGTCTCCGTAGAATTAAGTTTAGTTTATTGAGTATAACTCACAGGTAAGGTAGAACATAACTTCATGGCAGCGTTATTTGCTAGAACTATTGAGAAATGAATATACGGAATTCATAACTAAAGCTGCCTATCTAACGTACAAAATGCAAGACTTTGACTAATCTCAGGAGACCAGATAACGGTTATGTTGGATTTTTTAGCTATATTCCATACGAGAACAGATTCATCCGACCCGCTGACACAAAAATGTGTCCATTTAGTCTATCCTCTGATATATAGTAATTCACTTGCTGCAGTATTGTTCCTAATTATTTAATGATTACATTTACGTTATTTGTACATTATTTTATTGTATTACGTTATTTGTACGTTATTTTATTGTATTATGTTATTTGTGGGGAAGGCAATAGATATCAGAAAGGAAAATTGTGCAGCACCGCTGTTTTCTCCTACGACATATTCGAAGGATTCCATGCAGGTCTGGAATCGTGTGCTGTCGCGATTGACGTAGAGGATTCGTTCAATAGAGTTAGGGTTCGAATACCTCATCAACATGCTCTTGCTCTTTAATGTTGACCCTTTCGTCGTCAGATGGGTATCAGCTGTGTTGCTTGAGAGGAAGGTGCTCTCAGTACCAATAACAATACGCTCAGACTTACCACGTGGATCTTCTCTATCCCTCCAATTATTCAATGTGTACAATTTGGCATTCACAGAACAGTTGCTAGGTGCAAGAGGTAGGACACTGTCCTTTGCATACGATATCCTGATGTATACTAACAGGGAAGAGACAGAACAAAAACTGTCGGAGCACTGCCGAACTAACAGGGAAGAGACAGAACTGTCGGAGCACTGCCGAATGAACTAGAGCGTATCGCCTCCTGGTGTGATGATTTCCGGAAAATAAAATAAGGTTGCGATGAGGAGGCTTAGCGATGAGGAGGCTTAGCAATGAGGAGGCTTAGCAATGAGGAGGCTTAACAATCACATGTCAGGGACACCAACTAACGTCACAAAGTAATCAGGATACATCTCAACAATACCTGGGCGTGCGGTTTGATCGTAGTTTGTGCTTTCGGGAACACGTTGATCATGAGTGGAGCGCGTGGCCGTATGGCTAGACCGCCGGTCTCTAGACGTGGGGTCCTGGGTTCAATTCACGGTTGATATAAGGACTTTTCTATTTCGGAGGTGAAATAAGTAATTCTTCCTGTACACGTCGCGGTACACACTATGGCAAAACGACCTTTATTTTCATAGCCAAAAAGCCCCCCCCCCTGCACCCCCTGCACCCCCTGCACCCCTTAACAAAAAAACACACTGTAATGAAAGGGGAATCATTCATCATGTTATCGTAAAGGCCAGCTAAGTTATGTCAGCTCTGAGAGTGATAGAGCGACTGACGCTAAACAACACAGCTCGTAATCCTATACGAGACTCTTGTCTTATCTTTTATTGAATACGCAGGTGAGTTTCACCGCCAGCCACACACAGATTGCCACACACAGATTGAGAGACAGGAGAGAATTCAAAACGAGGTGATGTTTATGATCCATGGTTGCATGAGGGACACAATATGTGACCATGAGGCTGCTCCTTGATTTACCGAGCATGTCTTACAGGATTGAAATGCGACATGCCCGTGCATACCTAAGAGTGAGTTCTGACATAAATCATCCACTACACATCAGTTCTCGCGTGTGAAGGGAAGCGGGTTCACGAGAGGCAAATAATGGATAAGTCGCGCCGAGGATACCGTTAAACAGTTAGCACACCACATGAAATAAGTCATGGCGAGAAATGGATACATACCTCTGGAATCATTCAGGAGGCAGTCAAGACAGTCATTACACACAATAGAGAGTGCAGGGCATGTAGCCATGAGGTCAAAGTACTCATCTGCGAACATGCAGACGACTCAGATTCTGTGAACTACACGGCTGAGTCTGTTATCCGCCAACATCGGTACGGATGGGTCTTTATTGACAGATCACATAGAAGAACAGCACACCAAACCAGTGGGGCCATCACCGCAACAACAAGCAGTCTAGCTATGGAAGTGTCCGCAGTAACGCATGCACTAAATCGGAATTACGAACCTATTACCATGCTTGTATGCTAATCAATCAATCCATCAATAAACCCGTAACCCTTCAGGGTTGTAGGGGTACCGCATTGGATGCCTCAGCACACAGAGTCCTCCAGCGAATTCTATCCTCAGCGATGCGGATGAGTGTGGAAATATCTTGCCCTGTCCATTCCTTAATGGTGTCTGTTTGTATGCTAAATTAATCAATGAATATGATTCAGAAAGTCAAAACAGGTAATGTACGTAGATGGAGTCATTCGACGACAATAAAATGTGGACTTCATTGCGGAAAATCACACTTGTCTTTATTCCCGGACAAGCGGGCATTGAGGGAAACAACCGGCCCACAAATTATCTAGCCTCCCCACAATAAAAATGGTAAACCTATGGTCCGAGGAGAATATGCAATGCTCTTTGTGAGTCCGCAAGTTCAGAGACTTTTGAGATACATGAGCATGTGTCACTATCGAGAAACGCCCGTGTGCTGTCGGGGCCAGAAAGGGGAGCAAAGAATAGCAACACAGCTTATCTTCCATGCATGTCGTACGAGGCGACTAAGGAGGTTATGGGATGGAGTTTGCTGTCTCATCCCATATAGGGTCACCCAAAGCCATGCAGAAGTTGGGTGCGTCAGGCCGAAAGGCACAGATATCGCAGCAATGCTGTTAACCATATCACAGCGTATTCCGTTCTCTGGACTACATCTTGCTGATCTGCAGGAGTTTGAGAACGAACGCAGAAGAAGAAGAGAAGACTATCGAGAACACGCCATTTGGGAGTGAGTATAGGCGTGGTTCGTAGAGAGCACCTTACAAAGAGTTCGAGAAGAGCACTGAACCAACATAGCACCATCAACCTGAGAATTACCCTGATCATGATAGACTTGCTTGAAGCGAAGATCTCAACACCTATGGACATGTCCGATGTGCGAAGAGGATAATCAACATACCTAACCTAAATTCAAGCTCATGTAGGCCCTATGGCGAATGGTTCAGTACCCGAGGGCACAAGGGAAAATGGGCCATCTAAATATACGAGACAAATTAAATGGACGCGGAATGCCTCGTACGAGATAGATGACCAAAGTCCAAATCCCTGCTTACCTCGGATTTTACCTCGCATATAAATATGTGGCTTCTTTGTCTTCTTTTGTTTTCCTAAACTCCTACAAATCAACAGGATGTACCCTGGAAAACTAAATGCCTTGTGCTATGGTTGACATCTTCGCTGCAATATCCACACATTTCAATCTAACACATCCGACCTAAGCATGACTTCTGAGATACTTTGACCGTATATGGGGTAGAACAGCCAACCCATTATTCCCACAGTTGCCTCTTGCGAATATACATTGAAACTAAACATTATTGATACTTGTTACTCTCCATGTCTTCTTCGGCAACACGCGGGCTGGATACGCCCTCTATTCTAAGTAACACAAAATTAATTTGTAATATTGCACAAATGTAACATTTGGGTCAGTATCGCGTATAAATTTTTAAAACAAGCACGTCCGTGTGTTGCCGGGACCCGAAAGGGGAGCAAAGAATAGCAATACTGTTTACCTTCCATGCATGTCGTAAAAGGCGACTAAGGAGGCCATGGGATGGAGTTGGCTGTTCCATCCCATATAGGGTCAGTAACCCAAAGCCATGCTGAAGTCGGATGTGTCAGGCCGAAAGGCGCAGATATCGCAGCTATGCTGTAAACCATGACGCGACGCACTCTGTTCTCCGGACTACATTCTGCTAATCTGCAGGAGTTTGAGAACAACGAAGAAGAAGAAGAAGAAGAAGAAAAACAAGCACATTAATTAATTATTCGTAATGCCATTTCAAGGTACCTCTACGCTGATAAAGATTCTGCCTATGTCATCAGTAATCTATGACTACGTGCTTAAATTCAATGGAACCCTGCATCAATTTGTAAACGAACCAAAATACCGAGGAACGATATTTTTTAAATAACATTACATTATAATTATATTTTACTGTACTAATTACTTTTATTCCTCCTATTTTTCTCTTCCTTTCTCTCGTTTAATCAAATCGATGATCACTAACCGTATCATTTCTTCAACTGCAGAAACTATAAATATAAAATTGACAAATATTTCTTGTAGCTTGGAACAACCCAAAGAAATAAAATAAAGATGGAAGCAAAAACGACTTTAATTCAGGAATGCAATACAATTTCCATGCAACACATTCGTCTGTGCGCAGGATGAAATATATAAAAATGTTCTGCAATTCAGTGTCACTAGAGACAAGCATGCACACTTTAAAAGCAGCAAATCCTTCAAAATCGTTATGATTTAGAGTTCGTTGATGACAAGGAGTTACAAATCTCGCCTGCATGCCCTTTATTCTTGTCATCCATTGAACAGCAGGCAATAGAAATATTGACAAGCAGTGTCTCGTCTTGGCAAAGTGCCCCAAACATGATAAAAGATCTTTACTGGGCGAGTAAGGGACCTTGTCCGACTCTAGAATGTCGTGCAAAAGTGATGTAACGCGTTAGGCAAGGCGTAAAAATGATATAAAATCTGAATATATCATTCCTGTTCCAGATTTCGAGTTTTAATTAGTTATTGTAGAATTTATTACACACGTTGTAAATCTTATAGTCGTATCAGCCAAATCTAATAATGTACCATCAAGTTTCAGAAATTTTATCATATGTATATATATCACGGGTGTATACTACGTCGTTGTGCACTTATGTATATTGGTGGTGATCTTTGTCAGAATTGTTAGAATTTAATGTGAAATGAGTGACGCTACTCCACAGTGACATTATAGACAGCCATATATATGTGTATATCTGGGGTTGCCAGATTGTTGAAATATATTTTTTTTACTAGTAGCATTTTAGGTTAAATTAAATATGGCTAAACATTACCAAACTCTTAACTTGTAATATGTTTTTAAGTTTATCAATAATAAAAACAATTACCACACATACATATTTATTTTTCCAGACACCTAAATTAAATGACCACATTCTGGCAACCCTGATATATATATATATATATATATATATATATATATATATATATATATATATATATATATATATATATATATATATATATATATATATATATATATATATATATATATATATATAAATTTATATATATATATCTTGGATATTTCCTGGATATATTTTCCGAAACAGCTAGAGTGACACTTCCGAAACGTGACAACGAAGATAGACATGGTAAGAACCGCATGTGTATATTATATATCGATTATTTACGTATATTTATGTGTGTTTTGATTCAGAAGAATTACGAACTATGAAGCTCTTGTTCTCTCTGTTCAAATTGGAGTATACTGAGAGCGTTCTGTCATACCGTGAAGACTCGAACTCTCAGCCACATAATTCTGAGAAAACATTCCCAACTAAAACGTGGTCTATGTGTGTGTGTAGAAGGTGTATGTGTGTATGTAGAAGGTCTGTCTGTATGTAGAAGGTCTATGTGTGTATGTAGAAGGAACTATGTGTATATAGAAGGAACTATGTGTGTATGTAGAAGGTCTATGTGTGTATGTAGAAAGAACGATGTGTGTATGTAGATAGTCCATGTGTGTATGTAGAAGCAGCGACTTAGAAACGTATTCTGTAATGGGGGTTTACCTTAAAAAAAAAAGTAACTTCCTCATTATTTGTAAGGACTTTTTTTCAGTTATGTAACTATTA
The DNA here is from genome assembly GCA_034231615.1 of Meghimatium bilineatum. NCBI lineage: Eukaryota > Metazoa > Mollusca > Gastropoda > Stylommatophora > Philomycidae > Meghimatium > Meghimatium bilineatum. Next base: position 27,038,798 of record CM067301.1, read on the forward strand.
AATAATTGATGATTTATGTTAGCATTACGTTGCTAATAATAATTTTATAAATGTGTTAAAAATAATAATAATAGTGTTAATAAATATGGTCTGTTTGCGACTTTTAACCTGACAAATCTTTCCCAATACCTTTTCAGTCACATTGACCATACGATGGGACACGAACTCCACCGTCCTGAGTCGTCCCTAACAATATTCATGGAAGGTTTAAGTTTTGTTATTCGCTGCTCTTCTGTCGGGTCGCGACAATACACCGACTACTTGCACTCAAACTCACTGCCTGCAACCAACGCGACTATTCGCCGACTACTTGCACTAAAACTCACTATATACACAAAACACACTAACTACTTGCACTCCGCCGAAGACGGATGTGTCGGGTTATTGGCGCTACTAAAGCGGCGACACAACGCATTTCCATTCTCTGGACTATATCCTTCTGGAAATCTAATAGGACCATGGTACTGCTACAAGAGAAATTCGTCGGGAGTTTGAGAATGAACGCTGAAGAAGAATAAGACTACTTGCACTAAAACTCACTATATACACCTAGCACAATTGACCCCCCTCCCCACACAAACACACACACACACAAACACCAAAAAATCCAATGATTTACGAATGGGATATTGCCAATTTCAAATTTATAAAAAGTTGTGTAATACTAAAAGTCCCAATTTTACACAGGTTTTAACGTCTCAGATACGTCTGTCTAGCGCTAACGTTCTGGGGTACCCCCACCAACTTGTCATGGATTAAACTGTTCCAAAGTTCGGAAGGGTAACAGGATAAGAACGCGTATGTCATGTCAGAGTTCAAAGACGTCCAAGGAGGACCAGGGGACCCGTCATCAGTCAGGACAAGAACATTAAACGACATCAATCGTCCTAGGCTGTGTTTGAAGCACGCAACATTCTGGAAACTCATGCCAATTCTCGACCTTCATTTCATCTCTGGCTAGCGCACTAATGGTCGGGTTATGCCCGCAATCATAAATCCACAAGGACGTGGCCGGATTTTCATGAGTTCTGGGGATTGAGCGGACGCGCGACCATTTTGCAGACCTCTTTAACATGTTCTAGAAGGTTATGTGAGCGCTGTGTCCGCCATGATCTCATTATCTAAGAGGTTTTGATACCTTAAATACAAGTGTCTGATTTCGTGGTTTACTTATCTCTAATTCTTGGTCTAACAAAACCGTCTTTTCCCTTACTACTTGTATGTAACCTATGTATATTTAAATAGGATTCTTCTTCTTCAGCGTTAATTCTCAAACTCCCGCAGAATCTCTCTTGTAGCAAGACCATGACCTTATTTCATTTCCAGCAGGATGTATTTCAGAGAATGGAAATGAGTTGTGTTTCCGTTTTATTTGCGCCAATGGTCCAACACATCCGTCTTCGGTTGATTTTTAAAAGATAAATCATCAGTGTTAGAAAACAGCTTTACGTAATAAAAATGTAACGAGTGGTTGTACATAGAGTAATTAAGGGGGAAACTAAGATACGTACGGAGTGCAGCAAAATACAAAAAACACTAACGATATCAACAGAAACAAACGACATTTCGAACAAAATGTCTTCATCGAGACAAAAACAAAATAACACGAAATGAATATTACATACATGAACCATGATGTAAAAGCGTAGCAAATGAAGATAATACAGGAGATGAACGACAGAAAAAAAAGAAGAAAATAAAGACAAATACTGCAAAAACAGAATGGAGAGTAAAGTAACAGAGCAAGTAAAATAAAAGAAGGAAAAACCGATGCAATATCAAAGAAATAAGCTAATTTGAAAGCCGGTGCAGTCGAATAGAATCAAGCAGTTTTTTTTCCCTTAGATATTACTTAGATTTTGTGTTATTTCATTACTTTGTTGCTTTTCCCTATGTATGTTACCTTCTGGAGAGTGTGTTTTAGGTATATTTGTCTACTTCAGGATGAAATGTAAACTATATCTTTTGTGTTTTTTTCAGGATATAGCAAGTATCAATTATGTTGTGTGTTTGTTTACTTCAGGATATAGCAAGTATCAATTATGTTGTGTGTTTGTTTACTTCAGGATATAGCAAGTATCAATTATGTTGTGTGTTTGTTTACTTCAGGATGTAGCAAGTATCAAGTATGTTGTGTGTTTGTTTACTTCAGGATATAGCAAGTATCAATTATGTTGTGTGTTTGTTTACTTCAGGATATAGCAAGTATCAATTATGGTGTGTGTTTGTTTACTTCAGGATATAGCAAGTATCAATTATGTTGTGTGTTTGTTTACTTCAGGATATAGCAAGTATCAATTATGTTGTGTGTTTGTTTACTTCAGGATATAGCAAGTATCAATTATGTTGTGTGTTTGTTTACGTCAGGATATAGCAAGTATCAATTATGGTGTGTGTTTGTTTACTTCAGGATATAGCAAGTATCAATTTTGCGGTGTGTTTGTTTACTTCAGAAAATCACACATTCCGTGTATTTCTTGAGAGCTCAATGAAACATAATTTGTAAATAGGTTCAACCATGACTGTACTCCGGTAAAGAAAAAAAACCTGTATACAGAAAGTAAATATGACCTGAAAGGTTAATGTTTAATTATTTCCGTTCATTTTGTTGGTCGGCCTTGGATTGTTTTGGCATGCGACTCCAAGTATATAAATAGTGACCAACGTAAAACATGACAATAATTTAAAAAAATCTTTACTAATGAAATCTTGTTTACTTTCTGTTCAGATGTCGATACTGGAGCCCGGTCAAGTTATATCCCAAGTTATTTTTATAATATTTATTATTATTAAATTATTTTATATATATATTATTAATATTTATTATTATTTATGTATTATTTAGTTTATTTTAATATTTATATTTTAAGATGACTAGGACAGGGCAACATCTAAGAGGACAATCATTAACACACATTTGGCATTCTACATGGCCTTCTAAATGTACAAAAGGACAATGTACGTACGCAGATAGGGTGAGTTGTTATCAAGAACAGAAGAGATTTTCCATTTCAGAATTTAGGGAGCCACATAACGCACTGGTTTCGTATATGAGTGGTCCTGGTTTCATTCCCCAGTTGAGAGTGAAATGTTTTTCTAAACGAGATTGGGTTCCGAATTAATCCGGGAATTAAAGACTATGAGGGAGAGGAGATGGCTACCGTCCTTATATAGCAGAGCCACTGAAATGTGAAATCACTAAAATGAGTTATGCGTTAACTTTACTGTTTTGCTAACTTCACCAGAATAGTACAACGTTCGTGTTTCACTTAGATGAGCTTAATTGGTTACAGCAACAGATCACGTATCGCTCTGCATATACTGTGTGTCTCCAGAACATGAAATACAAGAAAAAAAGTAGAATTTAGCAAGATAAGTGAATCTGTATGAGATCAGTACGTAAAACTATCATATAGAAGTAATTACTGTCTGTGAAAAATTGTTCAAAACGGAAAATTCGACAGATTCCAATTTCTATGACAAATGCTATGCCTTAGTATTTAAAAGTATGCATTGTATAAGAAAACAGAACATGATAACAATGGCACACGGTGATAGACACCGTTTCGACTAAACAGTCTTCATTAGGACTCACAAAAGAAGACAGAAAATACATTTTACAGAAAGACACACATATGTTGTGATGGTCACAGGAAGAAGAGAATGAGAGAATCAAGGAGGAGATGCAAGAGAAGCAAGATAAGGTAAAAGAGATTAGAGAAAGACAAACGGGCTAAGATAAGGAGCGAAGAGCCCAGCTGAAAAGTAAAACTCATAATCCCTTAGTTTTAGTGATATTCCGTTGTATTCAAGTGGAACTTTCTAAAAACCTGCGTTCTACGTAGGTACTATAGAAAGTCATAAAGGCCATTTAGAAATTCTTATTGGCTAACAATTTTTTTCGGTACGATTCTTGGTATTTCTTACCCGTAATTAAATTTTTTTTATGGGGGGGCGGGTCGGGGGGGGGGGTTCTAGATTAGATAGGACGACCGGAGTGAGCAGCCAAAAATGGATTTTCTCATATTTTACTAGTTTTAACTCATCATTTTCTATGTCAGCGGGCACACATTTAGTGCTTTTCATCGGCCTAAGGTCAGATGGCTTAGATTGAGTCTCTTCTCTATGAAAGATTTTCATTTGGCTACTTCTATCCAATTTTGTTTGCCTATTTCTTCTTAGAAAACAAGATAGAACGCCACGCTTAGATTGATTCTTGGCCAGGAAAGCGTAACAACTGTTTGATGAGACATGAGAAACGGGAGAACGTTATATAATTTACATAATACGTCACTATTGAAAAGATTTATGTTTTGTAAACATGTTTATGCGACAGATTTAAATGTTTTTCTGGATGAAATTAAATAATATGGGTAATAAAAGAATTTTAAGGGATTAATCTAGGAAAGATACGTGTAATCATAGTGATATAGAGAATAAAGTAGTTCAACATACTGAGATATTGCAGTTATAAATAAGTAGACGAATTGATAGCTATAATAATGAAATATATCAGGGTAGTAGATGGAGATATCAGGGTAGTAGATGGAGATATTAGGGTAGTAGATGGAGATATTAGGGTAGTAGATGGAGATATCAGGGTAGTAGATGGAGATATCAGGGTAGTAGATGGAGATATTAGGGTAGTAGATGGAGATATCAGGGTAGTAGATGGAGATATTAGGGTAGTAGATGGAGATATTAGGGTAGTAGATGGAGATATTAGGGTAGTAGATGGAGATATTAGGGTAGTAGATGGAGATATCAGGGTAGTAGATGGAGATATTAGGGTAGTAGATGGAGATATTAGGGTAGTAGATGGAGATATCAGGGTAGTAGATGGAGATATCAGGGTAGTAGATGGAGATATTAGGGTAGTAGATGGAGATATCAGGGTAGTAGATGGAGATATTAGGGTAGTAGATGGAGATATTAGGGTAGTAGATGGAGATATTAGGGTAGTAGATGGAGATATTAGGGTAGTAGATGGAGATATTAGGGTAGTAGATGGAGATATCAGGGTAGTAGATGGAGATATTAGGGTAGTAGATGGAGATATTAGGGTAGTAGATGGAGATATCAGGGTAGTAGATGGAGATAGCAGGGTAGTAGATAGAGATAGCAGGGTAGTAGATGGAGTAATCAGGAGAGTAGATGGAGATATTAGGGTAGTAGATGGATATATCAGGGTAGTAGATGGAGATAGCAGGGTAGTAGATGGAGATATCAGGAGAGTAGATGGAGATAGCAGGGTAGTAGATGGAGTAATCAGGAGAGTAGATGGAGATATTAGGGTAGTAGATGGATATATCAGGAGAGTAAATAGATATATCAGGAGAGTAGATGGAGATATCAGGAGAGTAGATGGAGATATTAGCTTCTTCTTCTTCTTTCGTTCAATTGAAACATGTCTATATCTGTAATTCTTTCTCCTTAATAAAACTCACTGTCTTTTGTAGTTCATACAGTGTCCCATAGAGCTTTGATTCCAGTGTTGTTTCCTCTGGCCAATATGTCTGCCTCAGCGTTTCATGCTCAGAACACTCTTGAAGTAAAAGTTTGGCACTCTGTGCTGCCTGTCCACATGTACACATGGCCGTGTTGCCAATCTTGAACTTTGTATACATGTGACTGCGGAGTCGGTTGTGTCCTGTTCTGAGACGTAGAATTATAACTTGTTCTGGTCTGTTCATAATATGATAGTCATCTTGTGTTGGTGTTTGTGGCTTTCTTATTGACTTGATCATCAGTTTTTTTCTGATGGTAGGTGATTGGTATATCTGGTTGGTCTTCGGCAGCACCTTCCTTAGCCAGTTGGTCTGCTTTTTCATTTCCTGGTATTCCACAGTGAGAGGGTATCCACTGCATGGTTACCCTATACTGGTAAGACAATTCGCTAAGTAGTTTTTTTAAGTCTGTTAGTTTTCCAGACTGGAGAGCTTGAAGCACTGACCTTGCATCTGTCAGGAATACCACAGGCTGTAGGCCAGAGTTGGAGTTCAGCAGTTTTTTAGCTGCCACACTAATTGCCTGGATTTCTGCATCATAATTATTGCAGAATTTTCCTGTCGGTGTTCTGATTGTATCTCTAGGATTGTGTGGATATTCTATATATACACCTGCACCTCCATTCCTCACAGCATTCTGTGCTGACCCATCTGTGTACACTCTGACCCATATATCTTGTGGATATTCCTCATCCAGGAAACTGAGGGTGACTGTCATTCACTGCACACTGTTCTGTTCGTCCTCGCTTAGTATTCCTTTCACATGGGTCTGAATGTATATTGGCATTCCATGGCTTTCACTCCACGGGGTTTGTTCTGGTACACACCTTAAGGGGCTGTCAACTTCAGGTAGGTCTGTAAGTTGTCTACGGAGTCGTTTAGCTTGATGGATAAAGCTGCTTCTTTTCAGTCGCCCCATTGCTAGATTTTGGAATCTTTCCTTCATTGGATGACTTGGCATACACTGAAACTTTTCTGCTTGAATTAGTACTTTTGTGTCTCTGCGTTCGCCAAGTGTTTGCATTCTTCCCATTTTCTGCATCTCTGCTATGGGTGTTGATTTCATTGCTCCCAACATTATTCTAAGTGCCTGGTTTTGCACTTTATCTAGATCTTGTAATGTGGTGTTTGATGCAGGACACCACGCAGCTGAACCATATTCCAGGTGTTGTCTTATGCCTTGCTGGTAAACTTTACTGAGTATATTTCCACTGGCTCCCCATGTGGTTCCACTTAGTTTTCTCAGGATAGCTAACTTCCTCCTGGCTTTTGTTGTTGCTTTGTTTATGTGCTGCTTCCATGTCAGCTTATCATCAAAAGTAACTCCGAGGTATGTGGGTTGTTTGTCTTCTTTCAAGAGCTCTCCATCTATCTTGATATGACCAGCTTTTTGTTTTGGTGAGAGGGTAAAGAGTGTAGTGCTGCACTTATCTGTGTTAATGCTGACGCACCATCTATTTGCCCATAAGGTTAGGGCATCGATAGCTCTTTGAATTTGTTTAGTGGCCACTGTTGCATGTTCTTCCGTGCACCAGATCACCAGGTCGTCAGCATACATTGCCACTTTGATCCCGTGTGGTAGTTCAGCAACTAGTTCATTGATGTAAACCAAGAAAAGTGTGGGTGACAGGACTCCTCCCTGGGGGACTCCATGACGCAGTAGAACTTTCCTGCTCTTGCGACCATCTAATTGTACCCTGGCTCTTCTATTATGCAGGTATGTTTTTACCCATTTGTACATTCTTGAGCTAACCCTGCAATTTCGCAATTTCTTTAGGAGCCCTTCTTTCCAAACCTTATCAAATGATTTCCTGAGGTCTATCCATGCTGCTAGTACCAGTTTCTTTTCTTGGAAGGCATTCTCAATCTCTTGGGAGAGGTAGGTTGCCTGATCTTCAGTAGAGTAGCACTGTCTGAAACCTGCTTGCTGTTATACCAGAAGGTTTTCACTTTCAAGGTACCACTGCATCCTAAGATTGATAATGCGTTCCATTGTTTTACATAGACAGCTTGTGAGGCTGATGGGCCTGTAGTTGGAGACTGTGTTGCCATCTTTTCCTGATTTGAGGAGTGGTATCATTATTGCTTCTCTCCACGCCTGTGGCACATTACCTGTGGACCAGCTTGTGTTAAAGATCTGCAGTAGCTTTGCTCTTGCTGCAATTCCCAGGTTTCTAATCATTTCATTGGACACTCCATCAGCTCCAGGGGACTTTTTCATTTTCAATTTGGATATTGCATGCTCCAGTTCTCTCATTGTGATTGGTGCCTCCATGACTTCAGGTATAGGTTCACCTTGTCCAATGTTTTGCTGGTTCTCTCGAACCTCCTGTTGTTTGTCTGGGCTGACTTTGACGTTATTGTCTTCTGCAAAGGAATCTGCAAAGTAATCAGCTGCTTGTTTACCTGTTCAAATGTTTCTATCTTTATAAAGTGTGATCCTGGTATTTCTCCCTGTACCTTCATCATTTAGTTGTTTTACAAGTTTCCATAATTTCCAAGTATCTCTTTCTAGGTTCAGCGACTCTGTTTTTTCTTTCCAGCTGCTCCGTCTGGCTTGTAACTTGGCTCTTTGAAATTTAGCCTTTGTTTGCTGATATTTGTTGTGATGTTCTTGGCTAGGTCTGTTCTCAGCCTGCTGTCTAGATGTTTCCATATCATTTTGCAGCTTTTCCAGTTCATCATTCCAGTAGGGTTTGTAGTTTTTGCGTGTGCCCCCTGGGTATGGTTTTACTAGCAGCATGTAGTATACATCTATTAAATTCACTCACTGCTCTATTGATGTCTTTGTCCAAGTTCATGTCCTTAGCTAGAACACTGGTTAAATGCTGGTACATTTTCCAGTCTGCCCTTTTATAGTTCCACCTAGTGAGCGTGCAGCTGTCCTTGGTAAATTCATTGTGGATTTCCAGAAATACTGGTCTGTGGTCACTACCTCCAAGCTGCTTTCCAACAACACGTGTGATGTTCTGTTCCACTCCAAACCTGGTGAGTGGAATGCCAGGTCTGGTGTAGAGGTGGTGTGCCATGCTCTCGAGTAGAAGGTTGGCGAGTCTGCTGGCTGGTTAATAAGGATGAGATTATTTTCATCCTGCCTGCTCTCAAGTTCCTCACCTCTCTTGTCGATATGATCGTAGCCCCAGCTCTGAGAGTGGCTGTTGAAGTCACCACACACCATAAGTCTCTTTTTGTCTGGAATTGTGTCTAGTGCCAATGGTTTATCATTTGGGCAGTAGTAGTTCAGGAGATGGAATTCTGCACTGTCTGTTTTTAGGTGGAGCATCTGGTATCTGCCCCTTCCATATATACTTCCAGCTGACAAGCGCTAATATTGTTTTTAACAAGTGTCAGAATTCCACCCTTTCACCTGTCCTTTCTGTCAGACCTGTAGCACTGGTAGCCTCTGATTTTGAAGGCTATGTCGCTGCTGAGGTGTGTTTTTTTGATACAGCATATACTAACTTGTTCTTCACTGAGGACATTTTCAAGTTCCAATTTTTTGCTGTATCCATCTCTTTTACTGTTGACACCCTCAGCATTCCAGTGCATTATTTTTATTGGTCGTTTGTTTGTTTGGCCAGTAGCTATATTCCCTTGCCTCCTGGCAACTCGGGGCAATTGAGAAGGACTTCCAGTAACTGAGGTTGGGCCCTTTCGAGGTATAGGGCCCGGCACCGTCCCTGCCTTTACGTCCGCCACAGGGCAGGCATCATAACTATTTATAGATGTAGACATGTTTCCATTGTATTTTGTGCGTGGCATCCTGATTATCTGTGCGCCATTTGGCTGGATGCCTCCGTCTTCAGCACTCTGCTTACTTGGGCGGGACTATGGTCCTGCTCGAGTGGGACTGCCCGACCAGTCTTAGTTTCCAGCCACTGATGGCTGAACTAAGCCCCATCACCTCTGCAAGGTGCTGGTCTCGATGGAGGAGATATTAGCGTATTAGATGGAGATATCAGGGAAGTAGTTGGAGATATCAGGAGAGTAGATGGAGATAGGGTAGTAGATGGAGATATCAAGAGAGTAAATGAATGTATCCGGAGAGTAGATGGAGATAGGAGAGTAGATGGAGATAGCAGGGTAGTAGATGGAGATATCAGGAGAATAGATGGAGATATCATGAGAGTAGATGGAGATATCAGGAGAGTAGATGGAGATATCAGGAGAGAAGATGGAGATATCAGGATAGTAGATGGAGATAAGTAGTAGATGTAGATATCAGGAGAGTAAATGGATATATCAGGATAGATGGAGATATCAGGAGAGTAGATGGATATATCAGGAGAGTAGATGGAGATAGGAGAGTAGATGGAGATAGCAGGGTAGTAGATGAAGATATCAGGAGAGTAGATGAAAACTTCGAGATGGCAACAGCTTCGCTGAACAATTGATCAGGCTTTGGGTAACAGGTTAAATTAATTTTACCAAAAGGAGATTTATTAATCATCATTACATCCGCTATCCAGCAAGACCTTTAAAGGGTAGAAGAGGAGGATGCACTTTCTCATCATATCAAGGTTACGTGAGCTATCACCAGGAAGGCTATGTATGCCATGGAAATCTTCAGCACCGGAAAAGTTGTTTCAGCACCGGAAAAGTTGTTTCAGCACCGGAAAAGTTGTTTCAGCACCGGAAAAGTTGTTTCAGCACCGGAAAAGTTCTTTCAGCACCGGAAAGTTCTTTCAGCACAGGAAAAGTTGTTTCAGCACCGGAAAGTTGTTTCAGCACCGGAAAAGTTGTTTCAGCACCCGGAAAAGTTGTTTCAGCAATCTGTTAGTGTTAGAGAGACGATACTTAATAGACACGCTCACATCGACAAAGGCTAAAAGTAGTTTAAGTAACATGAGTACAAGTTTGATATCTAAACAAATTACAAACAAGATAAAAATGGGAGTTTAAAATGTTATATCTATGGCAGCTACAATATCTCTCTGTTTTATCAGACTCTTGGACAATAAACAAACTGGAAAGTGGGAAATTAGAGGCAACAGAGATGCGGTTCTACAGAAGAATGCTGAAAATACCATGGACTGCCAGAAAAACTAATGTAGAGGTGTTGAAAGAGTCAATTGCGAAACGGACCTTAATCAACAATATACGCAAACGGCTATCTTCTTTTTTTTTTGGCCACTTCATGAGACAGACAGGTTTAGAGAACATAGTGGCAAAATTGAAAGCAACCGCCAGTGTGTTGCCGGGTCCCGAAAGGGGAACAAAGAATAGCATCACTGTTTACCTTCCACGTATGTTGTAAAAGGCGACTAAGGAGGTTATGGGATGGAGTTGGCTGTTTCATCCCATATAGGGTCAGTGACCCAAAACCATGCTGAAGCCGGATGTGTCAGATCGAATGGCGCAGATATCGCAGCAATGCTGTAAACCATGACACAACGCATTCCGTTCTCCGAACTACATCCTGCTAATCTGCAGGAGTGTGAGAATGAACACAGAAGAAGAAAAAGAAGGCAACAGAGACAGAAGGCGACAACGTGAGAAAATATTAGACAGTTTGACAACCTGGCACGGCAAGGAAACAATAACGACTTTGATACACAATACTGTGGACAGAGAGCAGTGGAGAGCTATGACCGCCTACGCCAGCCGGCATGGCACCTGATGATGATGATGGCATCTTCAAAGGCGAAAGCTCTTTCGACAAGCTTTTCAAGCCGAAACGAGTAAAACATTGTTATAGGTAAATACTAAATAAAGTATGCAGCTTACTAGATAACTATCAATATAAAATAATCAGAAACAACAACAAAACATAGAACAAAGACAATTATCGACGTGTCGGTTCTATTGGGACCTTTATCAAGAAACAAAAACCAATTAAGACAGGACAACTATAAAAAACAAAGACAATAGGACCGACACGTCGATAATTGTCTTTGTCCTATGTTTTGTTGTTATTTATTATTATTTTATTATGATAGTTATCTAGTAACCTGCGAACTTTATTTAGTATTTACCTATTATTTGTCTGGTTACTGCGGCACTTTCTATTTTCTCGGACATCGTCATTTTGGTTATTTATATAAAAATTATAAATAAATTCCCATACTTGAAACAAAGTATTGGACCCTGTGGGCACTAGATGTCTACACCTTCATGTGAACACCATACGGGGAAAGAAAATAGGGAAGACCAAAAACAACGCTCAGAAGAACTGTTATGAATGAATTAAAATAAACAGGCATAAATGCACAAGACCTACAATCCTTGGCAACTGACCGACAGGCATGGAGAACTATGACATCCGCCCTATGTGCCAAACTTGGCAAAAGAGGAACTGACTGACTGATTGGACCCTGATAGAGAAACTGGAACAGAAACTAGCTGTATACGAAATGAAGTGGCTGAGAGAAAACATATCTCATGCAGAGTGTGAGGTGTGGCTGAGAGGCTAGATCACAAGGACTGAAATTGTACAAAGTTCATTTCTTTATTTATCTTACTGGAAAAAAATACAAAACTAATTTCTCGTTTATTTGGTACAGAAGAAACAGATCCTTGATGTTGCCACGAGTGTACCTCAAGCAGAAGAGTAGCTCATGGTCGAGAGGTTATAGCATCTGTCTCATATGCGTTAGGTACAGGGTTCAACTCCGTGTAAGGACTGACATTTTTATGTGGGAGAGTACAGAAAACCGCCATCCTTGATGTTTCAACGACTTACGGCATTTATCTCACAGTCATAAGAACCTCTCTGCATTCAGTAGCGAAAACAAACACATACAGTAATGACAACAATAAACTCGGAAAGCAGTTGCTTCATCTGTTAGAAGGGACCCGAAAGATGGCGAAGGATTACAACAAAGTGACTTGCTATGACTGTTGTAAGGGGTGACTAATAACCTACTGAATGGAATTGGGTGTATCATTCCATAGTTCTCGTGTATCCTGCCATAGTTCTCGTTGTATCATGCCACAGTTCTCGTGTATCCTGCCACAGTTCTACTGTATAATGCCACAGTTCTCGTGTATCATGCCACAGTTCTCGTATATCATGTCATAGTTCTCGTGTATCATGCCACAGTTCTCGTATATCCTGTCATAGTTCTCGTATATCCTGTCATAGCTCTCGTGTATCATGCCATAGTTCTCGTATATCATGCCATAGTTCAGTCACATGTTCCGAAAGCTGAAGATTGGTGAGACAGACCTGTGCAACTGTGGACTGAGCCCAGAGACTGCAGAACACATTCTTCATGCCTGTCAACTCTACCAGGAAGAGAGGGAGAAAATATGGCCTACTGAGACGGCACTGCTTCCAGACTTGAGGGGTTCCATGGATGACCTGAAGCGAATCACACAATTCATTGAAGCTATTGGTGCTGTAACCTGATATCTGACTGAAGAACGATGAAGAAGAAGATGCCACAGTTCTCGTGTATAATGTCACAGTTCTCGTGTACCATGGGACAGTTCTAATGTATCCTGCCACAGTTCTCGTGTATCCTACCATAGTTCTCGTGTATCCTACCATAGTTCTCGTGTATCCGGCCACAGTTCTCGTGTATCATGACACAGTTCTCATGTACCATGGCACAGTTCTAATGTATCCTGCCACAGTTCTCGTGTATCCTTGCCACAATTCTCGTGTATCCTGCGACAGTTCTCGTGTATCCTGCCACAGTTCTCGTATCATATCACAGTTCTCGTGTATCATGTCATAGTTTTCGTGTATCCTGCCACAGTTCTCGTGTATCCTGCAACAGTTCTCGTGTATTCTGCAACAGTTCTCATGTATCCTGCCACAGTTCTCGTGTATCCTTGCCACAATTCTCGTGTATCCTGCGACAGTTCTCGTGTATCCTGCCACAGTTCTCGTATCATATCACAATTCTCGTGTATCATGTCATAGTTCTCGTGTATCATGCCACAGTTCTCGTGTATCCTTGCCACAGTTCTCGTGTATCCTGCCACAGTTCTCGTGCATCCTACCATAGTTCTCAGTAACGTAAAACTCATAGTGATGTTGGATATGCCAGATCGAAAATCCCAGATAATTCAATATGTTCTTTCGTCCATCGATCTCATTTTCAGCTCATCGTGGATGGCTATAAAGCCAAGCTATTAACTACGACACAACACATTCAGTTCTCTAGTCTGTATCCTGTAATCCAGCGGGATTCTGAGATTTAACGCAGAAAAAAATTGTATCTCATCTATTAACAATAAGCATAAACCAACAAGAACAAAAATCAGCAATGTATCCTCGTCAACAACTTCAACAACAGAAACTGTAACTAACATAACAACATCACAACAAATGACGGGAGGGAATATTTGCAGATCATTAACAAAGACTCACACTCAGCATGCCGCAGCAATATTTCCGCCTCTCCCGACACCACCAACAGAGCCTGATTAGCTATCCTGGGATGATGCTGAAACACGATGTCAATCCGGTATTCTCTATCGATACTGCAGTTTCCTACCAGGATCATCTTACACATCACTGACATTCAGGCTAGTCCTTTGTCTGTATACCGAGTTGCAGTATTCATCTGCGGCAGAAATATCGCTGCACCTGACGCAAGAGTAAGTGTTCTTAACCCGACAAGAAAAACATAGCTACGCTGCAGTGATTATTACCAGAGCATAGAAGTAGTCGAAGCATGACCCGTCAGCTCAATGCACGCATGAGATATTTGTTAGTGCAGTTTAAAGAAAATAAAACTTGTGTTAGTGAATTTAGAAAACACAATTATTCTAAAATTTAGAATAAATTTTAGATTGTTTTGCATATTTCTTCACTAGTATTTCTTGTCTTTAATTTCTTTCGTGCTATTGCTTTCTTTGCGTTAGTTCTCAAACTCATGGATGTTTATTGGATGTAGTCTAGGTAACATGATATGTTACATTTAATCAATTGATCCTCTATGTGATGAGATGGGAAAACTCAACTCTTCCCCTCTATGTGATTAGATGGGAAAACTCAACTCTTCCCCTCTATGTGATGAGATGGCAAAACTCAACTCTTCCACTCTATGTGATGAGATGGGAAAACTCAACTCCTCCCCTCTATGTGATGAGATGGGAAAACTCAACTCTTCCAGTCTATGTGATGAGATGGGAAAACTCAACTCCTCCCCTCTATGTGATGAGATGGGAAAACTCAACTCCTCCCCTCTATGTGATGAGATGGGAAAACTCAACTCTTCCACTCTATGTGATGAGATGGGAAAACTCAACTCTTCCCCTCTATGTGATAAGATTTAAAAACTGAGCTCTTTCCCTCTATGAGATGGAATGGGAAAACAGAACTTCTTCCCCTCTATGTGATGAGATGGAAAACTGAGCTCTTCCCCTCTATGTGATGAGATGGAAAACTGAGCTCTTCCCCTCTATGTGATGGATTGGAAAACTCAATTCCTCATCTCTATGTGATGAGATGGGAAAAATCAACTTATCCCCTCAATGTGATGAGATGGGAAACTTAACTCCTCTTCTATAAGAGATGGGGAAAAAATTAACTCCTTCCCTCAATGTGATGAGATGGGAAAACTCAACTACTCCTCTCCATGTGAGGAGATGGAAAGAGTCAATTCCTCCATTCTATGTGATGAGATGGGAAAATTAATCTCCTCCCCTCTATATGATGGGATGGAATATTCAACTCCTCCCCCCTCCTCCCCCCCCCCCCGAAAAAAATCTCCGTATTTGCCTTATGACAACAATGTGACCGACTATTCTGTGCATATCTCCTGAACCACAACATCACACGCACTTATTTCTTCTCACCCTTTCCATAATTATTGTTTAAAATTTCTTTGCAAAATTGTTTACTAATGTCATTTCGAGTGTTTCTTCTATTTTCCAATTTATTGCTACTGATGTACACACAATTGTATTACATATTTCCAACTAAAAGTTTTCACTTGTACTTTGCTAGTTTGTTATCACTAGTTTGTTATCACTGTTAAGAAAAGTGATAAGTAAAACAGTTAATTGATCAACAAGTTGTTTATAGTGAAGCAATGATCTCACAAAGGATACATGATGGTGGTTATTGGTACTCTTTCGTAAAGTTATAGTATTCATTTCATTATATTGACATCTAACAAATTATAAACATCTAAATATTAGAATTATAAAATGTTATATCTATTCTATATTGATGTATGACTCCGAAACATGGACAATGAACAAATAAATAAAAGACAGAATTTATGCCTTTGAGATGTGGGTATATAGAAGAATAGGAATGGCTAAAAGTACCTTCAATGACTTGAGGAAATTATTAATATCTAAACAAATTACAAACAAGTTAAAAATGAGAATTATAAAATGCTACATCTATTCCATATTAATGTATGGCTCAGAAACATGGACACTAAATAAACAATTAGAAGACAAAATTGATGCTTTTGAGATGTGGGTATATAGAAGAATAGGGAGAACATCATGGAAAGAGAAGAAAACAAATAAAGAGGTGCTAAAGACACTTAATATGAAGAAAGAACTACTAAGAGAAATAAAGATCAGGCAAATAAAGTACTTTGGACACATTAAAAGACATGACACCTTATTGAAGACCTTACTTGAGGGTAAAGTCAAAGGGAAGCGAGCAAGAGGTCGGCAGAGATACAAGTGGGAGAGTAACATCACACGATGGACAGGTTACAGTCTAGCAGAGTGCACCACCAAGACAAGAGACAGGAGATGTTGGAGATACGTTGCAGCCAACCTTCGTTGCGGAGACGGTACTTAATGATGATGATATAGAAGAATAGGGAAACATCGTGGAATGAGATTGAAACAAACAAAGATGTTCTAACAAAAGTTAATATAAAGAAAGAATTATTGAAGAAAATATTGGTGAAGCAAATAAAATGTTTAGGACACATTAAATGTCATACGACCTTGTTGAAACCTTACTTTAGGGTAAAATCGAAGAGAGGTCAGCAAGAGGTAAACAGAGACACAAGTGGATGAAAAACATCACAAGAAGGATAGGTTACAGTCTAGCAGAGCGCTCTACCAAAACAAGAGAAGGGGTATGTTGAAGGTAAATTTCAGTCGACCTTCGTTGCGGAGACGACACTTAATGATGATGAAATGGAGTCAAATCTAGAAATATGTAAGTTGCACCTTATCATAAGTATCAGTCACATAGCTTTGTTGATATATCTGTTTCACAGCCCTTACGCAGCAGCTCCAGCGAAGAATCGATTTTGTTCTCCTTTTCGGAAAGACTAGTACCCATTTTTAACTTGCTCACGCAAAATATGCCTCAGCAATTGGACATTTTCAACCTGGTTACGCAATAACATGTTTCATCAATTGGACATTTTCAACCAGTTTACGCTAAAATGCCTCAGCAATTTGACATTTTCAACCAGGTTACGCAATAAAATTCCTCCGCAATTGGACATTTTCAACTTGCTCACGCAATAAAATGCCTCAGCAATTTGACATTGTCAACCTGGTTACGCAATAAAATGCCTCAGCAATTGAACATTTTCAACCTGGTTACGCACTAAAACTCCTCAGAAATTGGACATTTTCAACTTGCTCACGCAATAAAATGCCTCAGCAATTGGACATTTTCAACCTGGTTACGTAATAACATGTTTCAGCAATTGGACATTTTCAACTTGGTTACGTAATAACATGTTTCCGCAATTGGACATTTTCAACCTGGTTACGTAATAACATGTTTCAGCAATTGGACAAATTTCTACTGGCGCGTAAATTCCTTCGTTGCGGATACGTCACTTAATGACGATTCCTTTCAGATTGATACTCTTCAGATTGATAGGTATACTTTGATTATTTCTATGTATATGTAACCGCTTCATAATTATAAGTTTGTTTTTTTTAGGAATATTGTGTCTTTTCATATGTACACATTTTTTTTGGATATGCCACTGTTAGTTACTTGAAAGTATAGACAATTTTACAGTAATACATAATAATTGATTCAGATAAAAAATATATTTTTTTAACAAATGTTGGATTCCTGAGCGACAGGACCTTGATTAAATATCGGACCCCACGAAGTGCTTTCTAGGAGCGGTTTAATTTTGGGGTTTGGTCGCCCCCTGATCTGAAAATGTTCTGTCACGAGACACCAATTATGGACCCCTGTTGTTCTGGAAATAATTACAAGAGAATGGCTTGGCCAAGGCTACAGGAGCTGTTAATAAAACCAGAATTGTTTTTTATTTCTGAATTAAGGTATATGTTATTTTGATGTTTTAGTAGTAGAAATAATACATGGGGGCTTCTTTGGTGGTAAGTATACATTCATTGTGTTTTTTCAATGTATTGCAGTTGATGTAAACGCATAGGTCAATACAAAATTTAAAATTTTACCAGTTCAAAAACGGGCCCTAAACCATAGAGGATTCACTTCATTGTACTCGGGTTTCCCCACTACTCACTCCGTCTCTCTCAACGAAGCGTCACGCTGCCTGCCGAGAGTACCACTCATAGCACGTAACTCCGTAGTTTCAAGCGGTACTCCGAGTAGGAGTGAGTGTAATCTTCGCAAACAAGACACTTCATAAACAAAGAACGAGATGCCGGGTTTAATAGGCAGTATCTTGAGCATAAAGCTAACGGCTTAACCACAATGCCGTGGAGATCCTCAATATATACTTATACGACTTGATTTCTTGATTAGCAGCCAAAATCCACGGCACTTGGACATTCCCATAAATGCTCGGCTCTCCAGCCCATCAGTCATTCAAGGGTATATAGTTACAGTGTCCCAGTCTGTTGCTGATTTTGCATTCTTCTGATCTTTCCATTTGGCGCAGTTTCTACTCTCTTCCCTGGTCATGCAGTACCCTCATTCTATTGTGGTATTCAAAAAGTGTGAGGATGGCGTTATAAATTTTGTTCATGAACCAGGAAACGGACAGAAAGGAAGCAAATAATATCAAAATATTTTAAGACGACGAAGAAGGTTTGGGGTGGCATTGGCTGGAAAATTCCATAGAGCGCAAGGTGAAAAAAAGTCATGCTGAATTCTAACAGGTAAATCCAGGAATAAGGTAATACAGTTTTGTTAATAACTAGAGGCACACATAATAACACACACATCGACGTTTCGACCAAAAGATCTTTATCAAGACAAAAAATGAAATAAAATTAAATCATACAACAGAAAACGAACAGTAAGGACTTGGACGGTCACATTGGCATGTGTAATATAGACTTGTTTTACACATTATCATATGTAATAATATAATATTTGAATATATATTACACATGCAAATGTGACCTTCCATGTCCTTACTGTTTGTTTTCAGTTGTATGTTTTAATTTTGTTACAATTTCTGTCTTGATAAAAGCCTTTTGGTCGAAACATCGATGCGTATGTGTTATTATGTGTGTCTCTAGTTATTAGCAAAATGAATAACCATATTCCTATTACCTGTTGGATTTCAATTTTGCGCAGTAAGTACTATTATCATGCTGAATTCTGATATGTTAGGTTATAAAGGGTAAGTACGTAGCAGTCAAACTGAAAACCACGACACAGCGCATTTTGTTCTCCGGACTATATACTATTAATCTCTAGGAGTTTGAGCATGAACACAGAAGAGGAACTGAGGGGAAGGAAGCGTCGATCTCGTTCCGCCCAGCTGACAACGATTCATTTCGCCACCTCTACACAAACTTTATTCAAACTTTACTCAACTTGCAAGATGAATCTGTGTTACCGTAGCACTCTTGGATCAAGCCTCTTTGTCACCAGGTATTTACAATAATTTCTTAAACCTTCATATCACTAATTAATTATGGCCCCCTTGGACGCCATGTTCCCTTCTTTTATTTTCTCATTACATTCTTATGTCCCTGTCGATGCGTTGAGTCATGTTTCATACAGTGGTAAACAACGCTTTCATTTTCTTGCAATATGATAAATTGTTGACATTATTTTTTCATATTAAATAACTTCCAGTTTAATCTTTGTTACTGGAATACCTTATTTCTGACTACTCCCATCTAGAAAAAAAATTCATAACTAATGATAGATTTCATATTGTCTTTTATTTGTATACGCACACAATTTTAATGTTTACATTAAGCCAAGGTGGAGATAAGTCTATGGCGTCTTGCAGTCGTTGACAACAGAAATTTGTCGGTCTTAAAGTACAAAATCCGACGATAGTTACAGATGAGGGACGTTTGTCTTATCTGAGTACCTGTCGTCACGTATGATTTATCGGCATTAGTAATATTTGTTTATATGTGGTATTGTCAGTGTGTGTATTTTTCTGCTAAACTGTTTATAGCGTCTCTGAGACTTCTTCCTCCAAGTTCTCAAGCCATGTTCTCAAGCTCCTGTAGATTAGCAGGATATAGTCCGGAGAACACAATAAGTTGTCAGCGTTTACTGTTTCGGCAGTATAGCTTGAAAATATATACACTGTATGGAAACTCCCGGCAATGTTTGTTTACAGTCGAATGATATTGAGACGTGCCAGATCTCATAGCATATTATTGTATCTGTGTGGGCGTCGGCATCTATGTCGATCGCAACGCAAGAGACTGTGGGGTGGGGGGGAGGTCAAGTGTGAGTGACAGTGGTTAGTTTCCAGCTTGGTGACCAGCGTGTAAGTACGAGAACAAGTTCTCTCGTACAGATGGCTGAGTATACTAGCGATATGGTTTTTGCTGTTAACAGAAATCCCCGGAAATTGCATGCAATTAGCTCTTACTTCCTACCTGCAGTAATCTGGTTTCTTCAGAGATATATTTAATTCCTAGCAGACTACCACTCAGCGAACTGCAATGCCCAGAGTGAAGTAGGAAGCTATCCCTCATTTGTCTGCAATGCCCTGAGTGAAGTATGAGGCTATCTCTCATTTGTCTGCAATGCCCTGAGTGAAGTAGGAAGCTATCTCTCATTTGTCTGCAATGCCCTGAGTGAAGTATGAGGCTATCTCTCATTTGTCTGCAATGCCCTGAGTGAAGTATGAGGCTATCTCTCATTTGTCTGCAAAGCACTTAGTGAGGTAGGAGGCTATCCCTCCTTTGTCTGCAATTCACTGAGTGAAAAGTGGGGTTATCTCTCATTTGCCTGCAATGCACTGAGTGAAGAAGGGGGTTATCTCTCATTTGCCTGCAATGCACTGAGTGAAGAAGGGGGGCTATCTCTCATTTGTCTGCAATGCACTGAGTGAAGAAGGGGACTATCTCTCATTTGTCTGCAATGCACTGAATGAAGAAGGGGGCTATCTCTCATTTGCCTGCAATGCACTGAGTGAAGAAGGGGGCTATCTCTCATTTGTCTGCAATGCACTGAGTGAAGAAGGGGGCTATCTCTTATTTGTCTGCAATGCACTGAATGAAGAAGGGGGCTATCTCTCATTTGTGGGGTAGGAGGCGTCCACCATTCAGTTGTAGTGGCAAATTACAGAACGTATTAGTTACCAACGCGGAAGTCGAATGTGTCTGGCCATTAGTGCAATTAAAAATGACGACATGACCCATTACGTTCTCTGGTCTACTTCCTGCTGGAAATCTAGTTGGAAAATTGTCCTTCTATAAGAGAAATCATGAGACGAGACGACCATCTAATTAACAAACAATCACAGGTCTTGCTATTTGGACCCAGAAATAGACACAAAAGACTAAACGAATATATGAATACAAACTTAAAATTGGTACATCAGCAACGTGTACATGTGGGCAAATCAACCAGATTTCAGAACATATCCTTCAAGACAGTGGCGTCGCGTGGGTCAATGGCGCCCGTGGCAGAATCATAATTTTCCGCCCTTATGACATGAAAAAAATATGTCGGTGATTGTGAAAGACTGGACGAAAATAAATTTGCTGCACTCCCGATGATGCCGCCCTGGGCGGTCCGCACCTCCGCCCCCGCCTTGCTACGCCACTGCTTCAAGAATGTGCAAACTATGACACATTAAGATGCACATACTGGCCTTCTGATACAGCTACGAATGTTAAACTTTATGGTGCAAAACTAGAAATGGAAAACACTGTCCAATGTATACAAGAAACAACACTGCAGATATAGATATTATTAGTAAACGAAAGAAAAATAAGATTTGTATGTACCCACGACATGCATGTTTGCTTCATTGCTTGTTCACCATTATATTCATAAAACAAACACAAACTTCTGTTATATATTCAAAATGAAATATCTGATTCTTGTGAAAGAAAACAACAAATACATCGGTTGTCTGGGAAGACATCCAAGTGTTGCAGAACTAAAGAGTCTTGAAGAGTTGACCTCTGCATGAGGTCAGACCAAAGCCGCTCCGAGACACGCCCATTTCTCATCCAATGAGAGATGTGCCAAGAAAACACGAGAGGACGCGAAAGCACGTCTGGCTGGACTGGCAAGGTACTGAAGACTGAAAGCAATGCATTGTCTCTGACATGGTTTCTGAGACTGTGCACGATTGAGACACATTACAATATTAAGTAAATGTTGGAATTATTTTATATTCGTTACTTTAACCAAACTGCTATAGCGACCACATTCCTATTTTAGGAAATGTAAGTTTTGATTGTGATTAAAAAGATAAAAAGTACCAGAAAGGTAATACCTCAAATAAAAATATTTTAACAAAGACGAAAGATTTAGGATTTTGTTATTTTATCTCCATTGCCATAGTAGCCAAAAAGCTGAAAGAAAAAGTGAACACAAAATCCTCACTGTTAGTTCGTGACATCTAGCATTGTGGAATGGGAGAATATCCTTATCTAGCATTGTGGCATGAAAATATATTAACAAAGACCAAAGATTTACAAGAACAATATAGCAATACAAAATAGGTACAACGCCATAGAGAAAATAGAAATTGTGGATAATGTGAACAGAATCTATAGATCAAACATATGCATACATATTTACAAGCATCTTGTTTCAATAACAATATTAACAACATCAAAAACAGTAACAATATTAACAACATCAACAACAGTAACAATATTAACAACAGCAATAACAGTAACAATATTAACAACATCAATAATAGTAACAATATTAACAACATCAACAACAGTAACAATATTAACAACATCAACAACAGTAACAATATTAACAACATCAACAACAGTAACAATATTAACAACATCAACAACAGTAACAATATTAACAACAGCAATAACAGTAACAATATTAACAACATCAACAACAGTAACAATATTAACAACAGCAATAACAGTAACAATATTAACAACATCAACAACAGTAACAATATTAACAACAGCAATAACAGTAATACTATAAACAACATCAATAACAGTAACAATATTAAGAACATCAATAACAGTAATAATATTAACAACATCAATAACAGTAATAATATTAACAACAGCAATAACAGTAATAATATTAACAACAAAACCCCCAAATAAAATGATGTTTCTAATTAAAATATCAACATCAATAACAACAACATTAATAACAACAGCAGCAATTCCACCAACAATATGAATAACAACAGAAATATTAAAACAATAATAATAAAATTAATACATATTGCATCATGCAAAATTACCAACAGTAACATATAAGTTAGCAACAATAACATTATCAACAGTAATATTAACAGAAACATTACAAACCAGAGAAACAAAGTTATCTAAAATCACCATCATCATCAAGTGCCATGCCAAATGGCATTGGCGATCATATTTCTCCATGTACATCGATCTCTCATATATATCATCATCTCTATTGGTGTCATCAATCGAAGCCATTTAGTCAAACTGTCCAATATGTTTTCTCTAGGTCTTCCCCTTAATCTTTTCCCTTCTACCTTTCCTGTTGTCACTATATTCTCAAAGCCTCCTCTTCTCGTTACGTGCCCAGTAAATGTTGACTGTCTTTTTCTTATATTATCAATAATGCATCTTTTCACATCCATCATTCTAAGACAATTCTTCGAATAAACCACATCTCCGCTGCCTTCAATGATTTTTGCGATCTTTTATTTGTAGTCCATGCTACACTTCCATAGAGTAGCACTGGTTCAATGTAGCATTTGAGGACACGGTTCCTAGTATACATCGATATGGACTTGTTGCATAGGATATTTTTCATTTTATGGAATGCTGCTTTTGCGTGTCCCATTCTTCTTATAATTGCAGTTACCATCTAAAGCTATTAATATTCCTAAACAAAATCAACTACAATATGCGCTTTAACAATAGTATTAAGAGCATTTACAATAAAAACAACTTTAACAACAATATTAACAGTAATAACAACCAACAACAACAATATTAACAGTAATAACAAATAACAACTTTAACAACAATATTAACAGTAATAACAACCAACAACAACAATATTAACAGAAATAACAACTAACAATAACTTTAACAACAATATTAACAGAGTAATAACAACATAAACAGAAACTACAACAGTGACAAAATTATACATAACATTAACAGTAGTAACACAACACTTGAAAAGCAAAAGTTTACAAATTCTCAAATGATGAGCGCTTTCTCTTTCGTCCTGCTCTGTGGCAGAGTGGTATAGAGTGCGTCTGTGACGGTCAAAGTACCAATTTCAATTCTCGCCACAAGCAATTGTATATTCGGTCAATTTGGAATGCAATGGCAAACTATTAAATGTATTTATGTTGCCTAAAAAAATCGCTACATCCAAAAAATGCGGGGTTGATGGCCACATTCTGAAACGGATACGCTACCAAATTTGTATTTCTCCTTCCAGCACTATCTTAATTTGTTTTTACACAAAAATGTCCTACTCTGTTTTCTTATTCTATTAACATTGTCTGCCACTGAGAATGTCTGCATTTCTGTTTGAGCATTTCATATCACTTAAACATTCTTTCTTCCACCTCGTTTATTATCCCTTCAGATTTGCTATTTTTCTGTGATGTTCTTTTAATTTTTATGTTCAAGTAAATTATGTCTGTGATTAAGTGCCTATGTCTAATGCTTCTCCCTTCACTGGTTCCGGTGCGCTATTAAACATCGTATGGAAGATTCTAAATTTCTAAATTACAAATGGCAAGAATCAATTATAACTCTGCGCAAACGATGATATGCAAAAAAATAGGTTTCCAGACCGCTTGTCACGCAACAACTAAGAATCACGTATCTCTCGCAACATTTTAGTAATAGTTACGCTGTTCTGTTTTAATCATCACGTCAGTGCCGTTTGATGACGTAGTGCACTATGTCGATTACTGTAATTACACTAAAATTATGCCAGGCAATTTGCTGGAAAATTATTGCGCTTTTTTTTATAGTTTCGCTGCATATTAATTTGTATGATAAATATTGCCATCCATGTTGGGGAAAAATATGTGTCAAGTACACAGATGTTCTGTTCTGATAAATTATCCATCTTGATTAATCGTGGAGCCATTAATTAGGTCGTTGAGATCAGTGTTAAACGAGAAATACTGCCTACTGTAACCAATACTTTTTTTCTATGTTTGGTATATGTTATGATTTTTTTAATCAACTGTAATCAGATAAACGCTGTAGTTTAATACTTACAGTAATTCCTATATAGCGAATTTCTGTTTGGCATTTGTTGAATTTTTAGCCGAAATGAATACATCCAAGTGTATAACAATATAATGTTCGCGATATGTTTTGAAATCATGATTTTCTCAACCACTTCTTTTCCTTCTACCGTAAACTGTTCAATGTATAACAGGCTTTGAAAGTGAATGTGGTACCTCAATTTTTTGCTAACCCGGGAATTTGTCCGAGATTGAATAGTGAACCGGGTTCAATATTGCCTCCATCACTGAATCAACAATCTATCTATGTATCTATCTATGTATCTATCTATGTATCTATGTATCTATCTATCTATCTATCTATCTATCTATCTATCTATCTATCTATCTATCTATCTATCTATCTATCTATCTATCTATCTATCTATCTATCTATCTATCTATCTATCTATCTATCTATCTATCTATCTATCTATCTATCTATCTATGTATCTATCTATGTATCTATCTATCTATCTATCTATCTATCTATCTATCTATCTATCTATCTATCTATCTATCTATCTATCTATCTATCTATCTATCTATCTATCTATCTATCTATCTATCTATCTATCTATCTATCTATCTATCTATCTATCTATCTATCTATCTATCTATCTATCTATCTATCTATCTATCTATCTATCTATCTATCTATCTATCTATCTATCTATCTATCTATCTATCTATCTATCTATCTATCTATCTATCTATCTATCTATCTATCTATCTATCTATCTATCTATCTATCTATCTATCTATCTATCTATCTATCTATCTATCTATCTATCTATCTATCTATCTATCTATCTATCTATCTATCTATCTATCTATCTATCTATATCTATCTGTCTATCTGTCTGTCTGTCTGTCTGTCTGTCTGTCTGTCTGTCTGTCTATATATCTATCTATCTATATATCTATCTAACTGCCTGTATGTCTGTCTCTCTAACTTTCTTTATATAAATATGTAAACAAATAACCTCTGTACGATTTCATGCGCTGTACAAGAAATAGAAAATGGTAACCACAATAATTAGGTAAGGTCATGATTAACCTTCATCTGTGTCTGTCTACGCGTCGTTTCAAACTTAACGAAGTTTTCATCAATCTGTCTGGGAGCTCTTAAACACTTCCCAGAACGGCATAAAGATCAACATTTGCCCAGGAACGTCTAGCAGACACATCTAGCCCTTCAGTCTTATGAGGTCTTAACAAACTACGACAGGCATAACTGCCTCGGTTTTCAATCCTTCAGACTCACGTCAGATGCGGTATGAAGACGAGAGAAGAGCATTTACGGGGTATCTAATTTTGGAACCTCTTCATCATCGTCATTGTCGTTTCCTGGATATTATATAGAACTCGTATCTGTATTTCTTTTTTAGTTATAATCTTTTTCTCTGTATATTTGACAAATATTTTTTCCCAACATGCAAGGAAATATCTATCATTCAAATTAATATCCAGAAAAATTAAAAATAAAAAAGATAAAAATACGAGTACAGAACAATATTTTTTACGCACATTGTCTGGCATTAATTTAAAGTACTTACAGTAATAAACATTTTGTCTGGCATTAATTTAAAGTACTTACAGTAATAAACATATTGCAAAACGTTTCCTACATCAAATTGTAGGACATATGAGAATCCAAAAAATTAGAAAATTGTATATAAAAAGTTGAAAGATTTAGAAGATTGACTTCGCTTTGTTCGGGTTATACCATATGTTCTCAGTCGCTGTCTATGGAGCTGCACACCGTCTGCCGAGAGTACCAATCATAGCACGTAACTCCGAAGCTTCAAAAGATCACCGAAAAAATTCCACATTATAAATAAACCATGACTGAAGGAAACGCAACCTAAAACGTACTTGTTACTTAACGCAACGTAAGACGTACTTGTTACTTAACGCAACGTAAGACGTACTTGTTACTTAAACGCAACGTAAAACGTACTTGTTACTTAATTAAGGCAACGTAAAAGCAAACAATAGCAACACTGTATCTTCCATGCATGTCGTAAGAGGCGACTAAGGAGATTAAAGGATGGAGTTGGCTGTACCATCCCATATTGGGTCAGTGACTCAAAGCAATGCTAATTTTATCTCAGAAATCTTGTAGTTTCTATATTCATTGAATTTTATCTCAGATATCTTGTAGTTTCTGTATTTATTGAATTTTATCGCGGATAACTTATAGATTCTATATGCATTGAATTTCAGATATCGTGTAGATTCTATATTCATTGAATTTTATCTCAGATATATTGTAGTTTCTATATTCATTGGATTTTATCTTAGATATGTGTTAGTTTCTATATTTATTGAATTTTATTTTAATATCTTGTAGTTTCTATATTCATTGAATTTTATCGCGAATAACTTATAGATTCTATATTCATTGAATTTCATATATCTTTTATCATATATAATTCATATATCATATATAATTTTATCTCAGATATCTTGTAGATTCTAAATTCATCTAATGTTATCTCGGACAAAATGTAGATTCTCTCTATATCCATTGGATTTTATCTCGGAAAATTTGTACAATTAATACGGCTGTAAACATTTTATTGCTGAGAATTAAGAAAAATACAATAAATGTATAAAAACATAAAGCTATACTTCATGATATAGCCTAGATCTACTTATGGCAGTGGTTAATGTAGTGCTCATCACAATATAGGTTTAATCACTAAAAATAAAATTATTTCGACATTTTGAGTTAGGGCGTTTGTTAAAATTAGTTATATTGAACACATGACATATATATTCGTCCAGCAGCAAATAAGCAAACTTATAGGTTATCAAGAATCACTTTTGACAGTGGTGAAACGGTGTACACGTGTTTGAACTGGACATGTAAGTAACAAGACACATTTTCTAAAACTAATGTGTAAGGAATCGTCCAAGGAGAGAAGGAAAATGGACAGTCAAAGAAAATCCTGGATTGACGTCAAAACATTCTAGGCATGATTTTTCTACACTTGTCCGAATGGCTGGGGGTGGAGGTGTTTGGATAACTTTTGTGTTGAGGTCTCCAGTGTGGTAACCATTAAACCTGATTGGTTATGTGTTTTATTGTTGTTATTGTTGCTATTGTTGTTATTATTATTATTGTTGTTATTATTAATATTATAATTTTTCATATTTTTCATATTATTTTTTGCTATTATTATTATTACTATTTATTGTTATATAAATTTCCTAGCGTTTAATAAACTTCAACGGTTCTCAGATAGCGTCACCTCTGGTTTTATGAAATTGTTCTGAGAACCGTTGAGAAAGACCGCGTCACGTTTATAGTTAGTTTAGTTGGCAGCTCGAAATGTCTATCCACTCTGCGGGCTGTTGGACGATGTTGCATGGCTAGCGGTGTATCACGTCTGAAAGATGAATTGGAAGGTCTTCAAGAGGTCTGACAAGATGCGCTCTGACCACTTCATGTCGGTGTTTATTGGCAAACACGAATGATGAAAGGAGAAGTGCTAGAGGTTAATGGAGAGGTCAGGCTGGTCGTGAGAGGATGATGAGAACGAGAGAAAGTAGAAATGGAGAGGAAATGGAACCTCGATTGTAGCAAGTTGTATGATAGAATGATGAAAGCGTTAGCATTTGTTAGTTATTGATTGAAATCAAATCAAATACGATGAGTGACTCAATGATAGAGTGAAATTGTTGTGTGTATAAGTGAATTGATGAGTAAATTAGTGAATGAATTAGTGAGTGGGTGGATGAGTAATTTGTTTTTGAATCAATTAACGAATGAGTGAGTGAATAAGAAAGTAAATATGTATAAAATTGTGAGGGAGTGAACGAATAAAACATTATTGAGTGAGTGAGAGAGTGTATTAGTGTATACGTTAGTACACAAGTTAATTAATTCCTGAACGATTTAGTGGGCGAGATAATTTGTTATTAAATGAGTAAATGTATACGTTAGTTACATAATGAGTGAATGTATAAGTTAGTTACTTAATGAGTGAATGTATAAGTTAGTTACTTAATGAGTGAATGTATAAGTTAGTTACTTAATGAGTGAATGTATAAGTTAGTTACTTAATGAGTTAATGTATAAGTTAGTTACTTAATGAGTGAATGTATAAGTTAGTTACCTAATGATTGAATATGTAAATTAGTTACTTAATGAGTGTATGTATAAGTTAGTTACTTAATGAGTGAATGTATAAGTTAGTTACTTAATGAGTGAATGTATAAGTTAGTTACTTAATGAGTGAATGTATAAGTTAGTTACTTAATGAGTGAATGTATACGTTAGTTACTTAATGAGTGAATGTATAAGTTAGTTACTTAATGAGTGAATGTATAAGTTAGTTACTTAATGAGTGAATGTATAAGTTAGTTACTTAATGAGTTAATGTATAAGTTAGTTACTTAATGAGTGAATGTATAAGTTAGTTACTTAATGAGTGAATGTATAAGTTAATTACTTAATGAGTTAATGTATAAGTTAGTTACTTAATGAGTTAATGTATAAGTTAGTTACTTAATTAGTGAATGTATAAGTTAGTTACTTAATGAGTGAATGTATAAGTTAGTTACTTAATGAGTGTATGTATAAGTTAGTTACTTAATGAGTTAATGTATAAGTTAGTTACTTAATGAGTGAATGTATAAGTTAGTTACTTAATGAGTTAATGTATAAGTTAGTTACTTAATTAGTGAATGTATAATTTAGTTACTTAATGAGTGAATGTATAAGTTAGTTACTTAATGAGTGTATGTATAAGTTAGTTACTTAATGAGTGTATGTATAAGTTATTTACTTAATGAGTGAATGTATAAGTTAGTTACTTAATGAGTGAATGTATAAGTTAGTTACTTAATGAGTTAATGTATAAGTTAGTTACATAATGAGTGAATGTATAAGTTAGTTACTTAATTAGTGAATATATAAGTTAGTTACTTAGTGCGTGAATGTATAAGTTAGTTACTTAATGAGTGTATGTATAAGATAGTTACTTAATGAGTGTATGTATAAGTTATTTACTTAATGAGTGAATATATAAGTTAGTTACTTAATGAGTGAATGTATAAGATAGAATGAAGGGTTATGGGTTTATTGATTGATTGATTAATTTATAGTGCCCTTGTTCACAAAACATTGCTTCCTGTTCAGTTTTGTTCGCTTCCATATTATGTGACAATCTCCACTGCAGCACATGTGTGAACTGTGTACCATAATAGACTACGTCATTGTTTCTCAACCTTTTTTGTTCCACACCCCACCGAAGTCTTTCTAAAAAACTGATGCCGCCCTGCGTAACATACACATTTTTTGTAATATTCAAAAATGTAATTATTCCCTAAATGAAACCTAATTACAAATTGTCTGAATTGCCCCCCTAAACAAGCAAATTACCCACCTGTGGGGCGTGGGCCACATGTTGGAAAATACTGTTCTACGTTAATTTCGCTCCTTTCCAGAACCTCATGCATGTTTTCTGAGTATCATCATCATCATCATCATCATGATCATCATCATCATCATCATCATCATCATCATCATCATCATCATCATCATCATCATCACGTGACATGCCGACTGACGAAAACAATCAGGAATTTCCACAAATATATTTCCAGTATCTTCTGAATAAATTAAGGATAAATAGTTGTCTCTTGTGTCGTTTGTGATAGCTATGATACATCTTGAACTTTCATTCATTGTAACAGCCTTACCGATTCCCGTTTCGTGTTTCATTATAACGTCTAATGTCTAACATCAGATGAACGCTATAATTATGTTAACCAGACAATCTGATAAAGTTATAAGTGTAAGCATTTACTTTGTTTCTTTGTCAGATGTTTCGCATTGGGTGATATGTTTTCTTTTATATATAATATGCTGTATTTCTGAAAATTTCTCTCATTTCTTAGTTTGTGTGTTTGTTTGTTTGTTTTGCGTTCGCTCCATTGTAACCATCACGGATATCCGTGCGATTTCTGCCGGGAGCGTGATTACGTTGTGCCACTGTTATGCGCCTTGTAGGCCTAGCACATCCGATTTCGGCATGCCTTGACAATTCGGGTGGGCTACCCTTAGCCTGTGACAGCCTCTATATCTGTCTCCAGGCACGCGTAGTGGCGACTCTTCGCCCAGACGTTCTTCGAGGTAAATACATATAAGCTAGGAAGGTTACTGATGAAAACTGTCAATATAAAATAATAAAATATAGAAAATAACAATAAAACAAAGTACAAATACAATTATCAACGTGTCCGTCCAACTGGGACCTTTATCAAGAATTTTATTTCATTTCTTACCCATTTATCGTTTTTCATTTTAGACTTTCTTTTATTCCCCTTCTGTTTCTCTTCCTTTATTCGTCTTCTTTGTCTTTTCTTCCACATCCTCTTCTTATTTCTGTCTTTCTGAATCTCATTTCTTTCATCCTCTTCGTGCCTTTACCTTTCACTCTATTTTCATTTTCATCAAATCACCATTCAGATCTCCCTCACTCTTATAACCTCCTTTTCCTAACCCACCCTACCCAAACTACTCCCCCTTCTAAATCCCCCCCCCTCCTTTCACTTTATAATCCCTAGTTTTCATTAACTCCTCCCCGACCATATTCACAACACTACTTTATTAAGTCAATATCACTAAATCAACACACTTATTAAAACATCACAGTCAATACAGGTGATGATATTTGCGCACTAACTACACACTATCTTGCACCATATCAAACATTAGAGAAAAGCTATGTCATGCGCACAATCCGGCTTATCTTTAATAATTACTCTAAATACTCAAAACTAAAGAGGTGCAAATCTCGAAACAGATGCTCAATAACTAACAAATTATAGATTAAATCCATCTTAAGGATGCAAATACAGAAGATGGGATACAAACAGCATATCTGCTGTTGGTTTTGCGCGTTGTGATCGTCATATAATGACAGTCAGAAGTTGTGTCATATAGCCGACCCACTTGCCACTTCACCTGCTCGTTCCAAGATTCTGGCAGACCAATCTTATTTGTTAAGGAAAAATTTAAATTTCTTTGTATGAATGTCTGTATCTTGGGGGGTACCCGGAGCAATGAATAGCTACACTGTTACTTGTCAAGAATGTTGTAAGAGGCGAATAAGGAGATTTTTTGGTGGAGTAGGTTATCACATATTGTGGAGGGTGGAAGATACCCACAAACCATGCTCAAGTTGGGTATTTCATGAAGAAAGGCACATATATCCTATCGAAGCTGTAAACTATGGCACAAAGTATTTGTTCTCCGGACTATATCCTAGTAATCTGAAGCAGTTTCATAGTGAATACACAAGAAGGCGATTCGTATTTCACACCAGGGAGAGCATTCTTTCACTGTACGCAGTTCATGTTCAGACATGTTTATGTGGCCCGCGTCACATAAGAGATAGTACTACACCTGTTATATGCATGATTTCGTCTTCTTCTGCTTTTATTATCATACTCCTGCAGATTAACAGGATGTAGTCAGGAGAATAGAATGGGTTGTGTCATGGTTTACAGCATTGTTACGACAGCTGCGCCTTTTGGACTGACACATACGACTTCTACATGGCTTTGTTCCACTGGGCCCTTATGCGTAAAATCAAACTGTATAAGTCGCTGGTGCTTTCTGTTGTGTTGTATGGTTGTGAGAGTTGGACACTCACTGCGGACATAGAGAGACGATTACAAGCTTTCGAGTACAAATGCTACAGAAGAAATCTACGAATTTCCTATAGGGAACATAAGACCAATGTGTACGTAAGAAATAAAGTAGAGATGTGTGCAGGAGTCCAGGAACCATTTCTTTCAATAGTGAAACGACGAAAACTAGCATGGTTCGGACATGTATGCAGGCACGATTCCTTGTCAAAAACAATACTGCAGGGAACTGTCGAGGGTGGAAGAAGAAGAGGATGATAAATAAAGACATGGACAGACAACATCAAGGAATGGACAGGGCAAGATATTTTCACACTCATCCGCATGGCTGAGGATAGAACTCGCTTGACGACTATGTGTGCTGAAGCATTCAATGTGGTACCCTGCTGAAGGGTTACGGGTTTATTGATTGATTGATATGGGTTGGGACAGCCAACTCCATTCAATAACCTCCTTAGTCGCCTCTTACGATATGCATGGAAGGTAAACAGTGTTGCTATTCTCCGCTCCCCTCTCGGGTCCCGGCAAATCTCGGAAAATATGCATGATTTGAAGAGCTTTATTCTCTTGCATTTAGTCCTTGATAAAAAGAAATTGCTACTCTTAAAGTCAAATATTTTGTCAACTCCCCCGCTCACCTTCAAACACTCTCTTCAGTTTATTTTTTCCCTCTCAACAGATATTAAAATCACAACGTCAAATATTTTACCGTAGTCATTTCATATAGTCACTGTTTATCCTCGTGCTTTACAGTTTGACTGCGACAGCTTGTAATTTAATATTTTATGAGCGTTTGGGCCAGTTTTTTACGGTAATTTTAAATCAGTTGCTCAGGAGGTAACAAAACAGAATTTCCTGCATATTTCAACAACGTGTTGTATTTTGCATGCACCTGCCATAAGTTCAGGTGGGTAGACTATGGAATGAACTGTGCCAAAACATGCATTCTTTGTTCATGATTAGATATATGATACGTATTCCTGTGTTATTTGGACCCGAAAGGGGAGCAAAGAAAAGCAACACTGTTCCCATGGATGTTGCGTGACGCAACTAATGTTTTTCTGGTGGTAA
Organism: Meghimatium bilineatum; assembly: GCA_034231615.1. Taxonomy (NCBI): domain Eukaryota; kingdom Metazoa; phylum Mollusca; class Gastropoda; order Stylommatophora; family Philomycidae; genus Meghimatium; species Meghimatium bilineatum. The sequence continues at coordinate 27,072,543 of CM067301.1, forward strand.
TGGCTGTCTCATCTTATGTAGCGTCAGTGACCCAGAAGTCGTGCTGAAGTCAGGTGTATCAGACCAAAAAAGCGCAGATATCGCAGTCATGCTGTAAACCATGACACAACTCGTTCCATTCTTTGGACTACATCCTATTAATCTACAGGAGTTTGAGATCGAACGTAGAAAAAGATGAAGAATTATAGGTAACTGTATTTCATTTCGTTACAATACAACGGAACGCTAGATGAATATTGTCAGTAACATTGTTATTTTACTGATTCTATGCTAGATGAATATTGTCAGTAACATTGTTATTTTACTGATTCTATATTCAGTCCGAACTTCCACTACTATCATGATGTCATATCGTTCGTTAGTCCAGCGCAATCGACGTAGTACTGATTGAAATTGATCCAATTCTGTCGTTTTCACGGCAACAACTCATTAAATTTGCATGAACCAGGTGGTTGTCTAGTGGAGACACGGTTGTACTCACCAGCACGTGCAATACAAGATTAACCCAGGGGATCTGAACAGTAATTTCAAGGCTGAGTTAATCGCATGCTGATCGATTCTTGATCTCACAAGTGTCTGATTTATTTGTGTATGAACCTTCGGCCCGAGGAACTACTGAAGCTTGTGTTGAGCAATATTGTGGATAAATTTAATGAGGAAAGTTCTTCTTTTTATTGTTCTGCGTTCGTTTTCTCTCGCAAATTAACATAATGCAGTCCGTAAAATAATGACGCTACAATTGCTGTAGAGAATGAGTACGATGACTGAGTTAGTTACTTAGTCAATCAGTCAGTTATCCGTCACATGACTGAGTTAATTACTTAGTCAATCAGTCAGTTATCCGTCACATGACTGAGTTAATTAATTAGTCAATCAGTCAGTTATCTGTCACATGACTGAGTTAGTTACTTAGTCAATCAGTCAGTTATCTGTCACATGACTGAGTTAATTACTTAGTCAATCAGTCAGTTATCTGTCACATAACTGAGTTAGTTACTTAGTCAATCAGTCAGTTATCCGTCACATGACTGAGTTAATTAATTAGTCAATCAGCCAGTTATCTGTCACATGACTGAGTTAATTACTTAGTCAATCAGTCAGTTATCCGTCACATGACTGAGTTAATTACTTATTCAATCAGTCAGTTATCTGTCACATGACTGAGTTAGTTACTTAGTCAACCAGTCAGTTATTTGTCACATGACTGAGTTAGTTATTTAGTCAATCAGTCAGTTATCCGTCACATGACTGAGTTAGTTACTTAGTCAATCAGTCAGTTATCCGTCACATGACTGAGTTAATTACTTAGTCAATCAGTCAGTTATCCGTCACATGACTGAGTTAATTACTTAGTCAATCATTCAGTTATTCGTCACATGACTGAGTTAGTTACCTAGTCAATCATTCGGTTATCCGTCACATGACTGAGTTAGTCACTTAGTCAATCAGTCAGTTATCCGTCACATGACTGAGTTAATTACTTAGTCAATCATTCAGTTATCTGTCACATGACTGAGTTAGTTACTTAGTCAAGCAGTCAGTTATTTGTCACATGACTGAGTTAGTTACTTAGTCAATCAGTCATTTATCCGTCACATGACTGAGTTAGTTACTTAGTCAATCAGTCAGTTATCCGTCACATGACTGAGTTAGTTACTTAGTCAATCAATCAGTTATTTGTCACATGACTGAGTTAGTTACTTAGTCAATCAGTCAGTTATCCGTCACATGACTGAGTTAGTTACTTAGTCAATCAGTCAGTTATTCGTCACATGACTGAGTTAGTTACCTAGTCAATCATTCAGTTATCTGTCACATGACTGAGTTAGTTACTTAGTCAATCAGTCAGTTATCCGTCACATGACTGAGTTAATTACTTAGTCAATCATTCAGTTATCTGTCACATGACTGAGTTAGTTACCTAGTCAATCATTCAGTTATCTGTCACATGACTGAGTTAGTTACTTAGTCAATCAGTCAGTTATCCGTCACATGACTGAGTTAATTACTTAGTCAATCAGTCAGTTATCCGTCACATGACTGAGTTAATTACTTAGTCAATCATTCAGTTATCTGTCACATGACTGAGTTAGTTACTTAGTCAAGCAGTCAGTTATTTGTCACATGACTGAGTTAGTTACTTAGTCAATCAGTCATTTATCCGTCACATGACTGAGTTAGTTACTTAGTCAATCAGTCAGTTATTCGTCACATGACTGAGTTAGTTACCTAGTCAATCATTCAGTTATTTGTCACATGACTGAGTTAGTTACTTAGTCAATCAGTCAGTTATCCGTCACATGACTGAGTTAGTTACTTAGTCAATCAGTCAGTTATTCGTCACATGACTGAGTTAGTTACCTAGTCAATCATTCAGTTATCTGTCACATGACTGAGTTAGTTACTTAGTCAATCAGTCAGTTATCCGTCACATGACTGAGTTAATTACTTAGTCAATCATTCAGTTATCTGTCACATGACTGAGTTAGTTACTTAGTCAATCAGTCAGTTATCCGTCACATGACTGAGTTAGTTACTTAGTCAATCAGTCAGTTATCCGTCACATGACTGAGTTAGTTACTTAGTCAATCAGTCAGTTATCCGTCACATGACTGAGTTAGTCACTTAGTCAATCAGTCAGTTATCCGTCACATGACTGAGTTAATTACTTAGTCAATCAGTCAGTTATCTGCCACATGACTGAGTTAATTACTTAGTCAATCATTCAGTTATCTGTCACATGACTGAGTTAGTTACTTAGTCAAGCAGTCAGTTATTTGTCACATGACTGAGTTAGTTACTTAGTCAATCAGTCATTTATCCGTCACATGACTGAGTTAGTCACTTAGTCAATCAGTCAGTTATCCGTCACATGACTGAGTTAATTACTTAGTCAATCAGTCAGTTATCTGCCACATGACTGAGTTAATTACTTAGTCAATCATTCAGTTATCTGTCACATGACTGAGTTAGTTACTTAGTCAATCATTCAGTTATCTGTCACATGACTGAGTTAGTCACTTAGTCAATCAGTCAGTTATCCGTCACATCATTATCATTGAACACATGACAGGTTCATATGTTCTCGTACCAGTGTTGCTGAAGCCAGAAAGGGAAGCAGAAAATGGTGGCACTGTTACCTCATATGCATGTCGTAAGAGGCAAAAAGAAGTTGTGTAGATGACGTTAGCTGTCCCTTGCCATAGAGCATTCAGCTAGCTGTCCCATGTCATAGAGGATCAAGTTAGCTGTCCCATGTCATAGAGGATCAAGTTAGCTGTCCCATGTCATAGAGGATCAAGTTAGCTGTCCCATGTCATAGAGGATCAAGTTAGCTGTCCCATGTCATAGAGGATCAAGTTAGCTGTCCCATGTCATAGAGGATCAAGTTAGCTGTCCCATGTCATAGAGGATCAAGTTAGCTGTCCCATGTCATAGAGGATCAAGTTAGCTGTCCCATGTCATAGAGGATCAAGTTAGCTGTCCCATGTCATAGAGGATCAAGTTAGCTGTCCCATGTCATAGAGGATCAAGTTAGCTGTCCCATGCCATAGAGGATCAAGTTGACTGTCCCGTGTCATAGAGGATCAAGTTAGCTGTCCCATGTCATATAGAATCAAGTTCGCTGTCCCATGCCATAGTGGATCACGTTGATTAATGGAACTATATGCATTTCTCTATTATTTTTTTTTGTTGAGGATATGATCCCTAGTATCCCTGTTTTGTCTAAAATATGCCTGAACTATATTGATTTCTCTGTCCATATATTATCCCTTTCTTTGCATGATCATTTCGAGAAGTCACTTGATGGTATGAATGATCAGAAAATATAATATATGGCCTAAATGCAAACATTCAATAGTCTCAGCATTCCAGATCGATACACACAAATAGTCTCAGCATTCCAAATCGATACATACAAATAGTCTCAGCATTCCAAATCAATACATACCAATAGTATCAGCATTCCAAATCGATTCATACCCCACGTATCAGGAAATATAATAGAGAACCGTAGTAAACTTGCATATATTCACCCTTGGATAATTCATTCCTGGACACATGACAAAGCGGAGAGGCGTGTCCAGGTCGTATTTCCAAGAAGGTGATAAATTATGGTTTCTGTTTGCAGGCGCATTACACACCTTACAGTCATGCATGTTACTATTTTTTTTAATAGATTTCTTTGTTAGGAAAATCCCATTTTTTTCTTTGATTTTTTTCAATGTTCTACCTTTGTTTTATATATATTTATTAAAAAAAAGTTCAGAACAATTAGCTGGAAATGAATCAAAAAATATATTCCCATAACCAATTAATCTGAAATGAATTATCAGAAACAACAAACATTCAACGCGTGACCTGAATTGTTATATTCACTAATTTTGAAGATGATCTTTGCAATAATGTAATAATGATGAAATATTCCATATATAACTGTGAGCAGTTATCTCTTGCCACATGATGATGATGAAATATTCCCTCCAGCTGTGAGCAATTATCTCTTGACACATGATGATGATGAAATATTCCCTCCAGCTGTGAGCAATTATCTCTTGACACATGATGATGATGAAATATTCCCTCCGGCTGTGAGCAATTATCTCTTGACACATGATGATGATGAAATATTCCCTCCAGCTGTGAGCAAGTATCTCTTGACAAATGATGATGATGAAATATTCACTCTAGTTGTGAGCACGTATCTCTACACGTCCCAGACAAAATCTTTCCGACAAAAAAACCACATGTTATTTTCAGTTCTTTAATAGAGGTGACACCCGTATTCATGTAATGTAATCTCAGAGTCATGTGTTGGGGAGGTCTATAGGTGTCATATAAGGTAGTCTCAGAGTCATGTGTTGGGGAGGTCTATAGGTGTCATATAAGGTAGTCTCAGAGGCATGTGTTGGGGTGGTCTATAGGTGTCATATAAGGTAGTCTCAGAGTCATGTGTTGGGGAGGTCTATAGGTGTCATATAAGGTAGTTTCAGAGTCATGTGTTGGGGAGATCTATTGGTGTCATATAAGGTAGTTTCAGAGTCATGTGTTGGGGAGATCTATAGGTGTCATATAAGGTAGTTTCAGAGTCATGTGTTGGGGAGGTCTATAGGTGTCATATAAGGTAGTCTCAGAGTCATGTGTTGGGGAGGTCTATAGGTGTCATGTAATGTAATCTCAGAGTCATGTGTTGGGGAGGTCTATAGGTGTCATATAAGGTAGTCTCAGAGTCATGTGTTGGGGAGGTCTATAGGTGTCATATAAGGTAGTCTCAGAGTCATGTGTTGGGGAGGTCTATAGGTGTCATATAAGGTAGTCTCAGAGTCATGTATTGGGGAGGTCTATAGGTGTTATGTAATGTAGTCTCAGAGTCATGTGTTTGGAGATCTATAGGTGTCATATAAGGTAGTCTCAGAGTCATGTGTTGGGGAGGTCTATAGGTGTCATGTAATGTAGTCTCAGAGTCATGTGTTGGGAAGGTCTATAAATGTATGTCGAGTTTCCGAAGTGAGTCATTCTAGTTTACGAGTATCGCAGGTTTACCACGTCTTGTCAGGAACACAGAGCACACGCTGTGCTAACTAATTCATCAATTTTCGATGAAATTTATTGACCCATTGTCAATTATTGGAGCCGCGTTTGCGCAGTGGTTAGCGCACTGCCTTCGCATATGAGTGGTCCTGTGTTCATTCACCAGTTGAGGCGGAAATGTTTTTCAAATCGCAACGGCTCCCGGGTCGACCCAGCCTTAAATGGGTACCGAATTAATCCGGGAAGTAAAGACTGCGAGGGAGAGGAGATGGCTACCGCTCTCATTTGCAGAGCCTCTGAAATGTGAGATCGCTAACATCTCGCACCCCTACGGCATTAATAAATGCTATGGGTTACTTTACTCTTTTTTTTATAGGCCATAGATCTTGCACTCTCTTTCACAGAAAAAATGTCCGTTGGCCTCATGGAGATTATTTGATAGAAGACACAAGTTTAAGATAGAGAAAAGATATGACAAATTTATTTTTGCAGGTGGTAAGTTGTAAATAAGCCTATACCCTAACTTTCTTAATTTGCCTGTTACTGCTGCATGCCTGGAAAGAAGACAACTTCCCTACTCTTAACGACCTAACCAGAAGTCCAGGCACCGGTTGCTACATGCGAGTACAGCATGCACCGTAGAAAGTAATCCCAATGAGCCAAACCCCGTTGTAGAAAGCCCCTTAGCCTAAATGTCGTATCTTCCAAACAGCAAAACAGTTATTCACTTTCATACGCCTCAAATTACGCTAAGAAATCAGAGCGCTTCCCACCTCTATTATGTAAGTCCAACACATGTGAGGGTGGCTGGGGTACTACATTTGATGCATCAGAGTTCAAATTTCTCACGTGATTTATATCTTCAGTAATGCTGTCGAGTAAGGAAAAATCAGGACCTGTCTAGCCTTTAATGTTGTCTGTTAGTCAATGATTTTCTCTCGCCTCCTCTTATGCTTCCACCTTCGACTATTCCGTGTATTATTGTTTTTCACAAGGAATCATATCGACTTGAAACGAGCAAGTTTTCGTTCTTTTACTGTTGAAAGTAATGATTCTTGTGGACCTGCATACATCTCGAATGTGGAACATTACATTAGCAGATGTGTTATAACTAATTAAAGATATTATTAGGCAGCATGTGTACACCTGCAGTCATCAAAAGTCACCACATGCATTCAGACATGCATTTCACTGTTTGAGTAGACGGTGAATTCCAAATATATATTCTCTATACTGCATATAGCGCTCATTTAATTCCTGCGTTATTCCGGTGCTATTATAAGGATGTGATAGCTAGAAAAACTCTTTCAGAAAAGAAATTACTGAGTTTCGAGAACAAATGTCTTCGTAGGATAACTAATACCCATTGGAGTGAATTCAAATTGAATGAGAAAATCAGAGAAGAGACACCAAAATTTCATCACAGATGTTATCAGAAAATGCCGTTAGTCCTACATCGAGCATGCCCTACGCGCAGACACCAACATAATACACCACCAATCTCTTGAATGGATACCTACAGGCAAAAGAGCAAGGGGTATACCAAAATAAACACTCAGAAAAACAATACTTAGAGAAAGTAAAACAACCAATATTCATACTATTCAAGAACTGCACAAAATATCTTTGAACAGACAGAATTGGAGAGATCTGACCTCTGCCCTATGCGTTAACTTCAGAGCAAAAGGAAAATGAATGAATACTGCATATTACTCTGTACTGGTTAGTATGACCATTATCTTGTTAAAGAGAATCCTGGGGAGAATTTCAAAACGAGCACTCCAAAAAATAAGCATATTAATATACTATTAAAGTAAATCCCATGTCACAGTTTCAAAATAAATCCTGCACAAGTTAGCAAGTAAATTCAAATTCAAATTTCTAAGAAGATTAGTAAGCTGCAATTTAATAAAATCTAATTTTTAATTTAGCAAGTACATTCCAATAAAGTTTCGAAGTGGAGTAGATTCCAACTTTCATTTTCAGATCTTATTGCAGATTCAGGTATGCGCCAAATTCTAAAATAAATCAATCATATCGGTTAGGACATATATATATATATATATATATATAAGGTTATAGACTTGTATCGTTCAGAACATCTATGTAACATTATTGATGGAGCTTACAAACTTGTATCGTTCAGGACATCTATGTAACGTTATCGGTGGAGCTTACAAACTTGTATCGTTCAGAACATCTATGTACATTATTGATGGAGCTTAAAGACTTGTATCGTTCAGGACATCTATGTAAGGTTATGGATGGAGCTTAAGGACTGGTATCGTTCAGGACATCAATGTACATCTAAAAGACAATTAAGAAGACCATGATGTGGAATTGACTGCCCCATTCACATATGGTCAAAGTGATCCAGAAGCAAAGCTGAGATTGGATATGTCAGGTCCGAGGGCTCAGATATCGCAGCAATGCTGGAAACCGTCATACAAATCATTATATTCTCCGTACTACATCATGATAATATGCAGGAGTTTTTTGGAACGACAAAAAAAGAAAAATAAGAAAAAAACCTAAACCACTGAGTTGTGTAAGATCATTATTATAGTTCTGATCGTTCTCCCATGCTCCTGCAGGAGCGAGCGCTGACTGTACTACTATTTTAAAATCAGCCTACAGTGGTCATTCCATGCCCGAACTGTCCAATGATATTTACAGCTCGAATTAGCCATCTAGGAACTATTACGCATGGTCATAATTCTAACTGAATTTTCAAAAGTGGATGTAAAAGATGGTCATCATCACTTGTGATGGACAAACACACACTATTTTATACAATTTCTTCATATATATATATATATATATATATATATATAATTTATATCGGTTGTGAATTGACAGGATTTAGAAGGAGAGCAAAAAATAGCAACATTTTTTACCTGCCACACGTTTTGTAAGAGGAGACAAAGGAGGTTTTGGGGTAACATTTGCTGTTCTATTCTGTAGAGGGAGAAAGTGACACAGAAGTCATTCTGAAGTTGTGTGTGTCACGCCAAAGAAGCAGTGTTCACAGTCAAGCTGTAAACCAGGACATACCTCATTCCGTTTTTCCTGGACTATATCCTGCTAATCTGCAGGTGTATGAGAATGACCGCAGAGAAAGAAGATAAGATATGGTTGGTTGGTTGCTGATCCAGCGGTCCATGGGCTCATGCCCTTTGACCTAATGCCATTAAATGACATTATATTGCTGGGAAGTCTGTGAATTTTTGGCCCACCCCGGGACAGAGCCAGAGAATAACTATCACACCTCCAGGAAGGTAGGTTTCAACCTATGCAATGCTCCTAGCCACTGTAGCCAAGATAGGGTTTACTGTGCACATTCCCCGCCACCAATTGATTACTGGTTACGCCGAACTTCTCTATTGCTCCAGGCATGCAACCAAATGTTCAAGTCAAAAGGATTGTCACGTCCTGAGTCACTGTGCCTCTATGATGGGTTTCAGCCATAGGAAAAAACAGTGCTGTCAGTTTATTCCTCCCCAGTGCTGCACAGTACATCTCTGGCTCCCTCCCAACCACAGAGGGTGCATACATATATATTCAGATAAATATGAAACACATTTCAACAACAAAATAAAAGCGTAATTGTATAGATGACGTCCCATGAAGCTTCTCTAAGAAAATAACCTCAATATAACGGCATGTCATACACTAAGGTTTTCTGTTGCATGGGTGGTATGTCTAGTGGGCCATTGGTGAGACCCACAGACACAACCACATGCGTAAGATAAAATATAAGGTATATATTCAAAGCTATCTTGTGATATTTATTATCTTCGGGAGACAAATGCCCGCGCAGTGACGTCAAATCCAACCAATCTATTCAGAATCCAGTCCAAATATTATGCAAATAGTAAGAATCGGTGTTAAAAGCATTGTTTCAGTAAGGGATCCATCTATATTTCACAATGCTTTCTATGTACCTAACTCGAAGAAATCCATATATGCACACTAATCTCACTCCTCCCATCTGCAAGTATGTGGGAAAAGCTTTTCATTTATTCTAATTTTATGAACCGGGACAGTGTTCTGTGTTAGAACAGGTCAAGGACAAGTGCATTGTAAAATAACTCTCGCAGAATTTAGTACGTTTAAACTCGTCACCTCCTTGGTTTAAAACCTGTACAAGACTTTTATGTAAACTAGTTTTGAAATGTTTATATCTTTATTCGTTGTATCATTTCTGTTAGATAACCACGGCTCCACTAATATTATTCTATATTACATTGTTTTCTTGCGTAAGATGACCGCTTTTTGCTTCATCAAAACCGGTCAGAGAGTGATAGACGGTCAGAGTGGGATAGACGGTCAGAGAGGAATATAGACGGTCAGAGAGGGACATACGGTCAGATAGAGACAGACGGTCAGATAGGGATAGACGGTCAGAGAGGGATAGACGGTCAGAGTGATAGATGGTCAGAGAAGGATAGATGGTCAGAGAGAGATAGACGGTCAGAGAGGGATAGACGGGTCAGAGATGGATAGACGGTAAGAGGACAGACGGTCAGAGACGGACAGATGGTCAGAGAGGGATAGACGGTAAGAGGGACAGACGGTCAGAGACGGACAGATGGTCAGAGAGGGATAAACGGTCAGAGGGATAGACGGTAGAGAGGTACAGACGGTTAGAGAGGGATGGACGGCCAGAAAGGGATACACGGTCAGAGAGGGATAGACGGTCAGAGGGATAGACGGTCAGAGAGGGACACGATCAGAGAGAGACAGACGGTCAGAGGGACGGACGGTCAGAGTGGGATAGACGGTCAGAGGGGGTTAGACGGTCAGAGAGGGATAGACGGTCAGTCGGATAGACTGTCAGAGAGGGATAGACGGTCAGAGAGGGACAGACGGTCAGAGAGGGATAGACAGATGGATAGACGGTCAGAGAGGGATAGACGATCAGAGATGGACAGACGGTCAAAGAGGAACAGATGGTCAGGGACAGACGGTGTGGGACAGACGGTCAGTGACAGACGGTCAGAGAGGGACAGAAGGTCAGAGACAGTGGGTCAGAGAGAGACAGACGATCAGAGAAGGACAGACGACCTTAGAGAGACAGACCGTCAGACAGAGACAAACTGTCAGAGGGGCAGACGGTCAGAGAGGGATAGATGGTCAGAGAGGAACAGACGGTCAGAGAGAGAGACAGACGGTTAGAGAGGCTAGCAATTACAATTATCCCTTGCTTATGATTTTCAGCTTTTCTCGTGTCTGATTTTCCATCACATAAATTACGTCAACAGTTAAGAGTCCTGGGCCCGGGGGAAAAGAGGGGGGCGGGGGTTGTGGATCTAAAACATGTTTCACGGTTGTTGGCATGGGAAAATGGGGAGAGTGACAATGTTGACATAGGAAAAGGAAGGTGGAATAGATAAATATTGACAAAAGGGAAGTGGACAAATATTGGCAAGGCAAAAGTGGGAGTGTGAACAAATGTTGACAAGGGAAAAGGTAGGGGGAATATATAAATGTTGACAAGGGAAAATGAAGGGGGAATAGATAAATGTTGACAAGGGAAAAGGAAGGGGGAATAGATAAATGTTGACAAGGGAAAAGGAAGGGGGAATAGATAAATGTTGACAAGGGAAAAGGAAGGGGGAATAGATAAATGTTGACAAGGGAAAAGGAAGGGGGAATAGATAAATGTTGACAAGGGAAACGGGGAAGAGTGGAAGGTTTACGTTAACAAAACTATATTTTATACGTCACTTAATTTTTTTTGAATATGAAACATTCTGAGATGAATCCGAACAGGACATGATATAGTTTTTGTGTACCTTTTCTGCTAAAATGTGGAGGTGTAGGACATTTAGAAACGTTTGAGATAAGTTCTTCGCCTGTATTCAAAGGTGGCTGTCTTAGAATTCTTGACAATTTGTTGCCAAGGAAAAGAAGGGCTGGAAGAAATTAGAAAAACAATGGCAACAATTGTTGAACACAATTTATGGACAGCCCCTAAGGTATTAAATGACTCATACCTACAAAAAAAAATCTTCCTTTCAACCACTGACGATGGACCATCTAAGTGAATACTCATAGACAGTATGGAGGTCGAAGTTCAGCAGAACTGTCAAAATGATTGCCGAAAGTAAATGCTATACTTCGCTCTTTTTGAAAAGGATGTTCTATAGAACATGCCTTGAAAAGTCAATATTACTTTGTTCTAAACGAAAATATGGAAATGATTGGGGACCAAAATGCAATAGTTAGTACGTCAGGTAACCCCTTCCATCCCTAATTGAGTAGCGTCAACATAGAATAACATAGAACCACACTAGGGGGTGGGCGCAAGAACTTTCCTATCGTTCGATTGACAGAGGGACGGAAGAATGGACAGCAGGACAGAAACAGGACAGACAAATATACCGACAGGCTAAGAAATATATCGTTTGTTTGTGTGAGAACTCTAGAAATTGTGAACGATTAGCTCTTACTTCCTATGTGCAGCAGGGTGGTGATTCTGATCTTTCTTATATATCCGGGGGACTTCAGCTTTCAGCTTAGTGCAATGCTTATTGAAGGAGCCTTCTACTCAGAGGGGGTCTATAATTGTATAGATGACATGCTACAAAGCTTCCATAAGAAAGTCTTAATATGATATAATAGATAGATAGATAGATAGATAGATAGATAGATAGATAGATAGATAGATAGATAGATAGATAGATAGATAGATGATAGATAGATAGATAGATAGATAGATAGATAGATAGATAGATAGATAGATAGATAGATAGATAGATAGATAGATAGATAGATAGATAGATAGATAGATAGATAGATAGATAGATAGATAGATAGATAGATAGATAGATAGATAGATAGATAGATAGATAGATAGATAGATAGATAGATAGATAGATAGATAGATAGATAGATAGATAGATAGATAGATAGATAGATAGATAGATAGATAGATAGATAGATAGATAGATAGATAGATAGATAGATAGATAGATAGATAGATAGATAGATAGATAGATAGATAGATAGATAGATAGATAGATAGATAGATAGATAGATAGATAGATAGATAGATAGATAGATAGATAGATAGATAGATAGATAGATAGATAGATAGATAGATAGATAGATAGATAGATAGATAGATAGATAGATAGATAGATAGATAGATAGATAGATAGATAGATAGATAGATAGATAGATAGATAGATAGATAGATAGATAGATAGATAGATAGATAGATAGATAGATAGATAGATAGATAGATAGATCGATAGATAGATAGATAGATAGATAGATAGATAGATAGATAGATAGATAGATAGATAGATAGATAGATAGATAGATAGATAGATAGATAGATAGATAGATAGATAGATAGATAGATAGATAGATAGATAGATAGATAGATAGATAGATAGATGACCTCGTACTACTATGTGTCAATGAAACCCGGGAAATAATTGAAGACAACAAAAGCATTAATGTCCCGGATGCCTGGCTTCCGTGTTATCTGGTTGTCCTAACTGTTACCCATAAATTTCCCATGCGAAGGTCATGTGGACTTATTTACTAGGGGATTTTAGAATTTGATACCGGCCGAATATAAATTTTGAGGATACGAGAGGGTAGATATAAATTATAGTTGCGATGTGATAGCGGATGACTAGCAAGTCAAATCAGGAAGATGGCTGTGCTGTGCTTGTTAGTATATCTCATCTGTTCCCAAAGTTGTCAATGCGGACCTTCAAGGGTATATTTGGACTTGAAGGGGGTCCATGTCAGTGATAATAAAAATGGTGCAAGATATGTACTTTAAAAAATAAATGTATGAATAGACATTGTAGGTGTTATTTTATGTTTACAATTGTCCACGCTGGAAAAACCATACCAACATGAGCAGTATTGTGTCAGCTGTCAATGTGAACTGCCACTGTGTCGGCTGTCGAAGTGAGCAACACTCTGTCGGTTGTCGAAGTGAGCAACACTCTGTCGGTTGTCGAAGTGAGAAGCACTCTGTCGGCTGTCGAAGTGAGCAACACTCTGTTGGCTGTCGAAGTGAGAAGCACTCTGTCGGCTGTCGAAGTGAGCAACACTCTGTTGGCTGTCGAAGTGAGAAGCACTCTGTCGGCTGTCGAAGTGAGCAACACTCTGTTGGCTGTCGAAGTGAGAAGCACTCTGTTGGCTGTCGAAGATAGCAACAATGTGTCCGCTGTCGAAGATAGCAACATTGTGTCCGCTGTCGAAGTTGGATAGTTAATATGTTAATATGTTTATGATAACTCAAAATTATGCAGTCCATTAAAAACACAAATAATCAGCATAAAAATAAAAAAGGTTTGGGATTCACTGAAAGCCAACGGTTCTCAATCTCTGTGTACGAGATCCCCTTTGGGAAAAACTTTCTTTCGTAGTTTTCTTCTGGTAAAGAAAAAAAAACTTATTGACGTTCTAAGCAAATCAACAAGACGTATAACTTCATAGTGACACATCTTGCTGCATGTTCTTCTAAACATTACCTTGATGTATGCTCCACACTCCGCTGGACGGGTCTGTCGATCCAAATTTCAACACTTTTCTTTTTGGCCTCTTACAAATCTCTGAGATAAAGTTCCAGTGCTGGGTAACAACCCGAAACTGAAAATGGGTGGCTCGGGTAACACAGGGCATATATCAAAATGAACAGAAATAGGTATTCGTGTTACCAAAATAAGTTAATAAAGCAAATTAACAGCGAGACACGATGCTGAACAATGGTCTAGGCGACCATGTATTTCCATAACTATATGTCTCACATTCTGCCAGCATCAATTAATATTGACAAGTATCTACCGATAAAACAGATGAGCAGAAGGTAGTAATGCCCTTTGCTGCAATGAAAGTAGCTAGAGGCGATTAAGTGTGTATGGATGTGGAGTTGAGTAACTTATTTCTTTGAAAAGTGTTTTTCTTAAAAATACATCCGCTACTGCATATTTACCTAGTATATCTTGTCCGTGTGACAACTGGGGTATGGACCTCTAGTTCATGCTGCAAAGAATAGGGACACTGTTGCCTTTCAATGAATGTGACATGAGAGGTGACAAAGAAAAGCTGAAAGATAGGCTGGCAATCTGTGATCTGTATCCAAAATCCTCATTGCCACAGCATATCTTGTCTCTGTTTCTACTTTTGTATTCTGTAACATGATCCCCATGCGTGACAACGAGTTGCAGGCCAGCCACACCTTTGTCAATTTGTGGCAGACTCCGAGGTTTTGGCGATGCCAGGTATACCATTACAACAGATGGGTCAAACGATCTGACAGAAGAGTGAGTAACTAGTAGGCAAAGAGGTGTATGCTACGCTCCTGGCAGGAGGTGATGATCCTGGGATACTGCTGACCTGGAATGCCTCTGGAGAGAACAGGCATTAATAACCCCCCCCCCCATTTAACACAACCATGACTGTGAGATGAAACAACTTATAAGAGTTTGCGTGTCAACTCAATTACTCAAGTGATGAAGATCTGTGCTTTTGTGGGAAAGGCGACGCGCTGTCGAGAGCTGCAAGCTCACAGCTAAACGGATTACTTCATCACAACCATCTATCATGTCCAAGGCGGTCAGAATAAAGACCACATTGTATCAAAAGTTTCCACCGACGTTAGAATCACAACAACTGTTGAGATTTGAACTCATACCATCACGACTGTCTCTTGCATACATTCTGAAACGCATGCAGTTTTAACACAATGTATTCCGGAGAAAGGAATGAGTTACGTCAAGAAAGATTATCATGTCCATAGAAAGAAACGAGTTGTGCCAAGGAAGATTATCATGTCCATAGAAAGAAACGAGTTGTGCCAAGGAAGATTATCATGTCCATAGAAAGAAACAAGTTGTGCCAAGGAAGATTATCATGTCCATAGAAAGAAATGAGTTGTGCCAAGAAAGATTATCATGTCCATAGAAAGAACTGAGTTGTGCCAAGGAAGATTATCATGTCCATAGAAAGAAACGAGTTGTGCCAAGGAAGATTATCATGTCCATAGAAAGAAATGAGTTGTGCCAAGAAAGATTATCATGTCCATAGAAAGAAATGAGTTGTGCCAAGAAAGATTATCATGTACAGAGCATTGCTGTCCAACTATAGTTGAATATTTAGTCGCCACTAAAACATCGAATTGTATCACCAGTACAATGTCGGTGGTCGATGTTCGAACGACCTAGCTTAACGAGTTAGGTTTTCTCGGCCATCTCTAGGTCAAATAAATAACACATTTTAAATGACAGTTACAACGTGCACACACAAAGTCATGTAGATAACATAATATTAATTTACGCCAATCTGTACTTCATCATTGAAAATAAAAGTAAATTTAAGTAGGAAGCCAGAGGATAATATTTTAAAAATTCTTGAGACTAACGGGAATTGAACCAGTCCGTTCTACGGCACCAAATCGCCTGTTGCTAGGCGATTTGGTGCCGTAGAACGGACTGGTTCAATTCCCGTTAGTCTCAAGAACATTGAAAATAAATAACATTTTATTTTGACATTGTACGATTACTGAAGCTCGGACAGTAATATAACAAATATCAGGACTTGTACGAGTGCTGAAGTACAGTTATATAACAAGTTATATAACAAATTTTAGAGATTGTACAATTGCTGAAGCTCAGACAATTATATAACAAATATCAGGACTTGTACGATTGCTGAAGTATAAACAGTTATATAACACATATCACCATGTTTGTTATTTTATCCCCAGTTGCATTTGTCACGACCATCTAACATTTTTAAGTCTATGTAGAACTTGGGGGGTCTTCGTTACCTCTAATATTTTATGGTAGTGTGTCCTAATATAATCTAATTGACTTTGTTGTCCGCTGGTTGAAAGGGTCATGCCTCCCCAAAATAGAAGTAAACTATATAACTACCGTCACGACCATCTAAAATATAGGATCATTTGGCTATTGGGAAACCAACTTCAAAATCACTCATTGAACTATTCCTGTGATTTTCATTTGTCAGTGTGATTGTACATTTGTGTACCAACTAATATTATGTGTTGCACAGAATGTCGCTAAAGTAACATCCAAGCTGTAAACCATGACACTACCGATTCTGTTTTTCGGACAATGTCCTATGAGGGAGTTTGAAGAACTTCACCTTCTACTTTACTTGACGATGTTTGTTCTTTTTAACATCGCACATTTGATGTAATAAAAACAACACACGGGAAAATGAAGCAATTATTTGAAAAAAAACAAGTTAGAAAGTTTTTGACATGGAAAATATTGATAAATATTGAAGTCAACAAGTATTTTTATAAAATAATTAAATTCTTTAAATTTGAAAAAAAAAAAAAACCTAAAAATTGAAGGAAAAACATTGCGTCACTACTTGTTTTGCTAAATATTTTTTTTTGAGGGTGGTGTATGGAATAAACATTTTGTGACATAATTAAATATGAACCTCATTAAGTCATCGGGTATGTTTCCACTGTTATATATGTCATTTAGCATTTTTTTGTGATTATTTAAACTCCAAAGTCATCTAAAGCTGCTAATTCTTCTAATGTGATGTTGTCTGGACCGTTGTGGCGTTGCCATATTTCAAGTGTCTTAGCTCCTCCCTAACTTCTGCTGTGAGTATTAATGGACTGCCAGAAAAACTAATGTAGAGGTGTTCAAAGAGTCAAATGCGAAACGGACCTTAATCAACAATATAAGAAAAAGGCAATCTTCTTTTTTTTGGCCACTTCATGAGACAGGCAGGTTTAGAAAACATAGTCACAACAGGCAAAATTGAAGGCAACAGAGACAGAGGTGGACAACGTGAGAAAATATTAGACAGTTTGACAGCCTGGCACGGCAAGGAAATTACAACGACCTTGATACATAATACTGTGGACAGAGAGCTGTGGAGAGCCATGACCGCCTACGCCAGCCGGCATGGCACCTGATGATGATGATGACGGGGACATAATTAAACGTGGGTGGGGGGGGGGGGGATACTCTATAAATTCTCTAAAGGGGAGATAGAGATTTGTAAATATTGTAGATAAAATAAAGTTTGGCTCCTTTTGAGCCTAATTCCCCTTCTATAAGTAATGGTGCTTTTTATGGTCATTTTTTGTCTTCCTCTTTATTCTTTTCCACATCAACATTACCCGCTGTAAATCATTACACACGGCATTCAGTTCCATAGATTACATCCTGATAATTTGCAGGAGTTTGAGAACAAATACAGAATAATAAGGAGCTTATGTAGAAATCTAGTCAAAATAAACAAAACATTAAAAGCAAATGCATACAGTGGTCAGAAAATGTGACTTGTGTAGAAACACAACGACCCCCGTATCGTCAGATTTATGTGTACTGTGTACGCCTGGATAATGGCACTCTTAAAACAATACGAATATAGTTATGCTGTCTGAAGGAAGGACTATATTGGACGAGCAAGCTTTTTGTGTTGACTTTGAGCTTAAGATATTCCCAAAAATGTCTACGTATGCAAATGTTCCTGGAGATTTGAACCACGTGACTCAGTTTTAAGACCTTGTGAAATGTTTGTTACTTGTTCGTGTTTTGAGATGTTAAGTTTGGTTAGGTTTGTTTTAATGTTTTCTTTCAAGCTTTATTGTATTTCAATTGTGGCATATCTCTCCTATCTCTCTCTCTCTCTCTCTCTCTCTCTCTCTCTCTGTCTCTTTCTTTCCCTTTCCATCTCTATCATTGTCTCTATTTTGTATTACTCGATTTATCACTTTTTCTCTCTCTTTATTGCTCTTTTTAATCCGTTTTCTTTCTTGTCTCTATTTTACTCTCTTCTTATCTCTCTCGCATTCTCTCATTTTATCTCTCACTCTCTTCTTATCTCTCTCATTCTCTCATTATATCTCACACTCTCTTCTTATCTCTCTCTCATTCTCTCATTTTATCTCTCACTCTCTTCTTATCTCTCTCTCATTCTCTCATTTTATCTCTCACTCTCTTCTTATCTCTCTCGCATTCTTTCATTATATCTCTCACTCTCTTCTTATCTCTCTCGCATTCTCTCATTTTATCTCTCACTCTCTTCTTATCTCTCTCGCATTCTTTCATTATATCTCTCACTCTCTTCTTATCTCTCTCGCATTCTCTCATTTTATCTCTCACTCTCTTCTTATCTCTCTCTCGCATTCTCTCATTTTATCTCTCACTCTCTTCTTATCTCTCTCGCATTCTTTCATTATATCTCTCACTCTCTTCTTATCTCTCTCGCATTCTCTCATTTTATCTCTCACTCTCTTCTTATCTCTCTCGCATTCTCTCATTTTATCTCTCACTCTCTTCTTATCTCTCTCGCATTCTTTCATTATATCTCTCACTCTCTTCTTATCTCTCTCGCATTCTCTCATTTTATCTCTCACTCTCTTCTTATCTCTCTCGCATTCTCTCATTTTATCTCTCACTCTCTTCTTATCTCTCTCGCATTCTCTCATTTTATCTCTCACTCTCTTCTTATCTCTCTCGCATTCTCTCATTTTATCTCTCACTCTCTTCTTATCTCTCTCGCATTCTCTCATTTTATCTCTCACTCTCTTCTTATCTCTCTCTCATTCTCTCATTTTATCTCTCACTCTCTTCTTATCTCTCTCGCATTCTTTCATTTTATCTCTCACTCTCTTCTTATCTCTCTCGCATTCTTTCATTTTATCTCTTACTCTCTTCTTATCTCTCTCGCATTCTTTCATTTTATCTCTCACTCTCTTCTTATCTCTCTCGCATTCTCTCATTTTATCTCTCACTCTCTTCTTATCTCTCTCGCATTCTCTCATTATATCTCTCACTCTCTTCTTATCTCTCTCGCATTCTCTCATTGTATCTCTCAACCTTTATCTCTTTCTCTATATTCTTTCTATATCTTCTTAAAAATCTATATCTATTACACTTTCATCATCTCTCCATCTCACCCTTGGGGAAACAACATGTTTAATACATCAATAAACTCACCAAAAGTATTATTACATCAATGATATCATCAAAAGTGTTATTACATCAATGATATCACCAAAAGTGTTATTACATCAATGATATCACCAAAAGTGTTATTATATCAATGATATCATCAAAAGTGTTATTATATCAATGATATCACCAAAAGATTTATTATATCAATGATATCACCAAAAGTGTTATTATATCAATGATACCATCAAAAGTGTTATTATATCAATGATGGGGTGCGAAGGGAACGCATTGCTCTAGGCGGACTCAGGGGTAGCAGATAACCAAGATCCCAAATGTACCTCCACGCGGTGCACCCTGGAAACAGATAAACAGCAGCTCGAGCTGATTCTGGCCAAATCATTTGGGGATTGTGTCCGAGAATGTGGAGGTAGCAGATGGAAAGAGATTTGACTGCACAAGAGACAGACAATATCTCCGACACCACCAGCATCACCACATATAGCGACACTGTCGACATATAGTGAAGCTAGTCAGTCCAGTCCGAACATTGGAGGGGCGGCCAATGTAAAATGCACGTAAAGGTAGATGCATGGCGAGAAAAATAGATTTCATAACGAGTACAATGAAACAATGAAAGGGCAGCTCAGCGCTAGAGGGCAGCGCGAACTGCAAATAGAAAGTGAAAAGTCTCTAGGAAAGGTGAACTACAATCTCCGTCAGCTCGAGACGAGCATCTAGTTACCTGTGTTCCTTACAGACAGAGACGCAGACCCATCCATTGGTGGCTGGTAAAGCAAGAAGACCTAATCCAACTCTAATATCGAGCCTTCCTAAACCGGAAATATGCTCGCGAAGAGAAAGGGTTCTGTTCCTGATGGGCTTAGGCAAGAAAGGGACAACGATGGTAGTCCTGGTCCAACTCTACTGTCAAGGTTTCCTATACCGGAAGTACACTTGCAGAGAGAAAGGGTTCCGTACCCGATGGGCTCAGGCACAAAAGGGACAACGATTTAGCCCTGGCCCAACTCTACTGTCAGGTTTTCCTACACCGGAAATACACTTGAAGAGAGAAAGGGTTCAATACCTGATGGGCTCAGGCGCTATTGGGACAAGGACGCTCAGCTATAGAACCAAATGCGTGGTGTGAGACTCGAACTCGGAAAAGGGGTACACGATGTCAGTTTATGACACCTCGGCTAAGAGGGCGAAAGAGCCAGGGTCCAACTCCTCTGTTGAGTTCTTCCTCTTAAGGAACCAGGCTCACGGATGAGAAACTGTTCAGTACCCAATGGGCACAGGCACAGCACGTCCAATTACACGAGGCGAGTTCATAGACAGTGGAACACCTCGTGCGAGTCAGACGAGAGCAAAAATCGTCTGGGCGAAGAGTCGCCACTACGCGTGCCTGGAGACAGATTTAGAGGCTGTCACAGGCTAAGTGTAGCCCACCCGAATTGTCAGGGCATGCCGAAATCTGATGTGCTAGGCCTACAAGGCGCATAACGGTGGCACAACGTAATCACGCTCCCGGCGGAAATCGCAAGGATATCCGTGATGGTTACAATGGAGCGAACGCAAAACAAACAAACAAACAAACATATCAATGATATAAAAAGTGTTATTATATCAATGACATCACCAAAAGTGTTATTATATCAATGACATCATCAAAAGTGTTATTATAGCAATGATATCAAAAGTGTTATTATAAAAATATATCATCAAAAGTGTTTTGATATCAATGATCTCATCAAAAGTGTTATTATATCAATAACATCAAAAGTGTTATTATATCAATGATATCATCAAAAGTGATCGATGTTTGGTGAATAACATTTTCATAACAGATAAAAATTATTGAAAAATTTTGCAGTAGAGACATTGTGTATCATTCCCAAGGAATTATGAGCAATTAACTCTTTCTTCCTATGTGCAATGGAGTAGTTTCACTAACTTCGTACTGTAACTGCAGGAACACTTGAATACAACAGGAGAAGCGCAGAACAGAATAATAATGTTTTTCTAGTCACTGATAACACACAGAGAAAATGACGTTTCGATGTAAAGGTCTTTATCAAGAACACACTCGCAGCATAATACAATAAATAAGAACAGTCCTATCAACGTTCACGTTCGCGTGACAGAGCTAAATATTTAGACGGTGTATTAAGAATGTTTTTAGTGAGAAATCTCTCACTCACTCTATTTTCCTGAATATAGTAAATATTTAGACATAAATTGAGTCACAGGCACAAATGTAAGAAAAGAGGAACATTCAAAGAAGTCTACCGCAGTAACATTGCTTCAACACCATGAACCGTGCCGGAACAATTTTGCTTTGCTACAGTATATCTGTTTTACTGTGTATCAGCTTCACTACTATCTGCCATGCCACGATGTCAAACCACAGAAGACGAAGAATATCAGTGTAATATGGCTACAGCGTAAACAGAGAGGGACAGAGTCTGTGACAAAGATGGGATAAGATATTTTTTTTAAAAACGGTTTAGTACAAGTAACCGCAACAACACAGTCGAGTTATATCCCTTGTTTATGTTTGTAAAATTCAAGTTCATATTTTATTAAAGTCAACATTAATTAACTTATTTATTGTGTGGTGCATGGTCGAGAGGTTAGAGCGTTGGTTTCACACTTGTGGGGTCTAGAAAATTTAAAAAATTAAAAACTGACCATGTACAATTGTACATGACGTGGCAACAGCAAGACCATACGGTCTTTATCACACAGATACAAAATCCCTCCCTGTAACTACTTAACGGGAAAATGCAGTATTTGAGTTTAAACAAATATTTAATGAGTTGGGATAGGGATAGGGTTAGCATAGTTGTGTTTTATATAACTAACCCTAATCTCAACCCTACGTAAATAAATATTTCAATTGTTGAATGATGAAGATGAAATTTACAAACATAGATGAGGAAAATAACTAAACATGTGGTGGCGTCTACTTGTATTGCAACAACAACAACAGCACAAAAGCAGGAAAACTTATTATATAATACATGTAACTCCCCGGAATACCAAGCGTACCAAATCCTTAACCTGGAGATGTTGCTTAGTTCATCCAACAGAGGCTGAAAACTCTGGCCGACAGAGGCTGAAAACTCTTGCCAACAGACGCCAAATAATACCTAAAATTCAACAAAATCATAGACTGCACAAGCAAGTATTGGAGTTGATGGCAGAGGCGTCATGTACAGGGGCACACCACAAAAATCATGATATTATGCACAAATGCAAACCTAATGAAAGAAGAATTATGACTACATCCTACTAATATGTAGGAGTTCTGACTACATCCTACTAATCTGTAGGAGTTCTGACTACATCCTACTAATCTGCAGGAGATCTGACTACATCCTACTAATCTGTAGGAGTTCTGACTACATCCTACTAATCTGTAGGAGTTCTGACTACATCCTACTAATCTGTAGCAGTTCCGTCAATATCCTACTAATCTGTAGGAGTTCTGACTACATCCTACTAATCTGTAGGAGTTCTGACTACATCCTACTAATCTGTAGGAGTTCTGACTACATCCTACTAATCTGTAGGAGTTCTGACTACATCCTACTAATCTGCAGGAGATCTGAATACATCCTACTTATCTATAAAAGTTTGGAGAAAGAACGAACAAAAGGAAGAATTTCATTAGAAAATAGTAGGAAATAATAAAATTTTAAACAAACACAAATTTGAATACTATTTATATAAGTGTTAAAACACCTTATTTTTATAGTCTAAAAATGTATATATTCCATCCCGTGCTCTTCCAATTTTCCAATAAGATTAAACGGTAAAAAAAAACAACAGGAAAGTAACCCATATAATTTTTTAATGCCGTAGGGGTGTGAGACGTTAGCGATGTCACATTTCAGAGGCTCTGCAAATGAGGGCCAGGATGAACCCAGGACCACTCATATGCGAAGCCAGTGTGATAACCACTGCGCTAACGCGGCTCCCTTAGATTAAACAGTAGAATCAATTCAAACGTCATGTCATGTTCGTCATGTCTTTTTTTGTTAAATTATTTCCTTTAATTTCGTTAGTTGTCGTTGACAGGCGACTCCTGAGGAACACATGTTATCTAAATAGTGACCAGTGAGAAAGTGCACACTAATCACAATTGCCACGTATGAGAGCTGGTTGTAATCTGATCTGTCTGTCTGTCTGTCTGTTTCTCTATAAAATCTGTCTATGAGATACAAATAGTCGTGTATCTATCTATCTATCTATCTATCTATCTATCTATCTATCTATCTATCTATCTATCTATCTATCTATCTATCTATCTATCTATCTATCTATCTATCTATCTATCTATCTATCTATCTATCTATCTATCGATCTATCTATCTATCTATCTATCTATCTATCTATCTATCTATCTATCTATCTATCTATCTATCTATCTATCTATCTATCTATCTATCTATCTATCTATCTATATATCTATCTATCTGTCTATCTATCTGTCTGTCTGTCTGTCTATCTATCTATCTATCTATCTATCTATCTATCTATCTATCTATCTATCTATCTATCTATCTATCTATCTATCTATCTATCTATCTATCTATCTATATATCTATCTATCTATCTATCTATCTATCTATCTATCTATCAATATATCTATATATCTATATATCTATCTATCTGTCTGTCTGTCTGTCTGTCTCTGTCTGTCTGTATTGGTATTGTTTTGGTTATCTGCCTGATGTTATCGTTTCTAATTTTATCTCTTAATGACACTCGGAGTATTCATCGTAGAAATACCATTTCTACTGTCACTATTTTTCTTTTGTCTTGTGATATCATTGCCCAGGTTTGTCACTTTTACCGCAGTGATGGGATAATAATAGTCTTGTATAATGCAGCTTTAGTGTCTATGTTTATAATTTTGTTCTTAAAAATACGTGACATCTGTCCTAGGATTTGATATGTTTTTATGCATCTATTTTGTACATACCAGATCCTACGACAGATGACGCGTATTTTTATAAACAAAAATGTAAACATTTTATCTGATGATCGGTCTTATTTGGAGATCAATCACGAGCCATTTGCGTTGCGTTAGTAGGAGCGTGTGTACTTCACCAAAATGTGATATCACTTGTTTCATTAATATTTTCTTTACTAACAGCGAACTTTTGTTTCAAAAATACAAAATCAATTGTGATTTTAAACTGGACATTAAAAATTGGAGTTCAAGTGAAAAAGTTGCGAATAAAAAAACGTTTTGAATATTCATTTTGAGCCTTATAGCTCATCATGAAAATAATTTAGTTCTTGAGGAAATTCGCTGCAACCTACTAGCAGTCTGTCCTCGTGATGAAGATTTTTTAGTCGAGACGTCGTCTATCGCTGCCTTTCGTTGTTAGTGTGTTTTCTTTTATAAATATTGGTAACAGATATACATATTTATATTTATCTTGCTTTTTGCCCTGTGTTACTCAAACCCTCGTATTTTCAGCATTTATGGATAAGTAAAATGTACATCTTACAGTGAGGTACACTCCATTCAACCACGGAAGAAGTACGGTTTTGTTATATCAAAGCTGTGTAAACATAAAAAAGTAATGAAGGTCGTGGATCTGTTGTTCCAATCAGCACGTCCTCCGGTAGTTTTCCAGTACAACTAGATACATTTCCATTATCTGGTGTGTTTCCGAACACGGGTGTTTTTTTGTGTTAACTACTGGTAAGATGCTATATCAAGGAAAACTTCGTGAATTCCATTTACTTTGAGAATATGAGAAAGTAATGATTGAAAAAAATACTGCACAACCATGACCATTTCTATATATAGAAGACCTCTGCACATAATTAATTAGAAATCATTCGCTACTTTTTTATTATTGTCATGATTGTAATTGATCACTATTTATATACTTGAAATCTCATGCCAAAAATAGCTAAGGCGGTTCCAAGTATATAAATATTGACCAATGAAATGTACGATAATAATCAAAAAACCTAACGAATGAGCTCTTGTTTACTTTCTGTATAGTGGTCTTATTTATTTCAGACGGCCATGGCTCAACATTTAAACTTTATAAGCATATGCTACTTTGCAGTTTATTGCAAAATTTCCACAATGTTTTACGATGCAATCGTTGTTCGCTTTATCGGTACGGGAAGCAGGTAACACGAACTATGTTTTCGTTTTATGAACATAGTAAAATTCGAAGTGAAGTTTTATGAGTTTATTTTTCCTTTCTTTCTTTCACTCTTGTTCGTTGAATTGTCTTAAATATAGAATGTAGCTGCAAGTATTGGAAACTTAAATGTAGATTACGTTTCGGTTATTAGAGGAGAGAGGGCCTATAGAAAGAGGTAGGCAAAGATACAAGTGGGAGAGAAACTTCACGAGATAAACAGGTTATAGTTTAGCATAGTGCACCACCAAAGCTAGAGACAGGAGATGTAGATTTAATAGGGTTGAAAAGTCGAAGAGTATTGACTTCACTGTACTCGGTTTCCCATGTGTACTCCGTCCCTCTCAACGAAACGGCACGCCGCCTGCCAAGAGTATCATTCATAGCACGTAACTCCGTAGCTTCAAGTGATAATCCACAGGGATCTCTGAAAAAGTCCACCTTGTACACACGACACGTGACGGATTCGAACCCATGACCTCTTGAACACAAGGCGAACAGCTTTGGCAGTGCGTGAGAGAGCAATACAATACAACAACAAACTAAACGCAGTATTGTGTAATCCGGAGAAAACGATTGATAGAGTCAGCAGAAACGTACTATGGGAAACTAGAAATGTATTGAATCAAAGGACAATTCATATGAAGTATAAGAGCGTTGTATAAAAACTCCCAATGAGTGGTAAGAACATCAGATGGTAATACGGACTCATTTTGAGAAAAAAACGGGAGCGCGTCAGGGTTGCATACTTCAACCCTTGATTTTAAATATGTACATAGAATAATAAAAGAGGTAAAAAGTTCAGAGGGCAATATCACCGACTCAGAACAAGATAACTCAGAGCAACTAAACAATGAACTGCTTTTCGCAGACAACCAGAACCTCATAAACGAAAACGAAGAACAACTACAAAATCATGTTAACTCACTATCTGCAACATGTAGAAAATACAACATGAAGATCAATACACAAAAGATGGAAACTATGAAAATATTCAGAACACCGAGCCTACTAAACACACAGATAGACAACATAGGAGTAAAACAAGAATTGGTGTTCAAATATCTCGGTAGTATTTTCACACAAAATGGGAGTCTTGATAGGTCAAATTGAGACGGGATGTCAAAAGGCAAATGCAGTAACATATCAACTGTCGCCACTTCATCACAAGATCGAGATGGAAGTTAAAAGACAAATGATTTATTTATAAAGACAAAAGAAGTATATTCCTACCAACACTGTGCTACCAGTACCAAACCTGGTCTCTCTCATCTTCACATTACAGAAAGATAGTGACATGTGAGATGAAATGCTTGAGGAAAGCTAAAAGGGTCACCCAGCTATAAAGATTACGAAATGAAGACATCAGGGAAAGAATAGGTATAACACCTTGCATATAATACATAGAAATGCAGCAGATCAAGTGGTTTGCCACACTATGAGAATGCATGAAAACAAGTTGCCCGTACAGGCATATAACCAAATGAGATCAGGGTACAAAGCCAGAGGAAGACCACGAAAAAGAAGGATAGAAAACTTTAGGGACATCTTGAGCAAACACGGTCATAGCACAGTCGAGGCAACACATCTGTCCTTGGAAAACAAGCTCGAGCTCCAATCCTATTAGCGGCAAGACTGTGTAGCAAACTACCTGGGGAAAGACAATAGACAATAAACCATAAGAAATCTCGTGAAAACAGTATACAGAGAATACATAGACATTAAAAAGATTAAATGGTTCAGCCACCAAATCAGCATAGAACGAGATCGCATTCAGCGTTAGCTTTCAATAGAAGATCATTTGAAAAGAGAAATAGGGGAAGATTCATACGAAGATGGATAGATGCCATCAGAGAAATACTAGAACACCAAGGCTGCACCATGGCAGCAGTATCATATCTAGCTAAAGAAAGAAAACCTCGGCTCCCCATGACGCCTAGCGGCACATATGGATAAGATAAGACAAGACACGACTGCGCCTGTAATAATCACTTGTGTAATTTGATGTCTTCATTGTTCCCTGAATCTCCTAGTGTCCCTGGCCTTATACCCGATTCTCTTCTCACTCCTGAAATCTCTCACAGTGGTGCGAACCCTATAGTGACCTATATAACCTGAGGTTGTGGTGACTGGATTGTAATGGTCACAAAGCACTGATATAATTAAATTGGTCTAAAATCATTGGTTGAAAAGATCGTAATTCAATATACGAGGAACTCGCCACTGTACTTAACCAAACCAATCAGAAGTATAATGGTGCGCAACTTTAGCACTGGTGGTTGGTTGGTTGCTGATCCAGAAGTCCATGAGCTCATGCCCTTTGACCCAATACCATTGTGTGATATATGCACGTGTTTGTGAGCTGTTGTTTTGTTCCAAATAATGCGTTTCCTTTATCTAGCTCTGGATGGAGAGCATTTTCCTGACATCATCCAGCACTGGACATTCAAAAAGGTGGTGGTCAACAGTTTCATAGATAGACCTGGTAGGTCACTGTATTGAACCAAACCATTCATAAGTAATAATGGTGCATGACGGTAGGTCACTGGTCATTTTGAAAGGGGGGGGCAGTTATTAATAATTTGAAAAATAGTAGAACATTGCATAAAACGAAAGAAGAAAATATATCTTCGACGACTGATCGTTTTTCATTCATATTCGCACTGCAAGATGCGGGTTGTTTTATAGCCCGGATACGACTTCTCAATCATATGACCCTCACCCCAACAATACAGTCGAAGTCAACTCCTTGAAGTTGGAAATGTGTTTAAGATGCCAAAGCAAGCACTGGTGCTGAAGTCGGAGATACCAGGCCGAGAAGTGCACCAGCATCCATGGTATCACGTACGCAACTAAATAACATGCAACAAAAACAACAAAAACGTAGAGGATCTCCAGGGGATCTCACTGGTGTAGTGGTCAAGCTGTTCGCCTTGTGTTCAAGAGGTCACGGGTTAGGATTTTTTTCGGAGATCCCTGTGGATTATAACTTAAAGCTACGGAGTTACGTGCTACGGGAGGTACTCTCGGCATGCGGCGCGCCGCTTCGTTGAGAGTGATGGAGTACATATGGGAAACCGAGTACAGTGAAGTCAATCTTCTACGGCTTTTAAACCTTTGTTTTTAACACAAACGTAAAGGTCTTTTCTTCCTAAGGTTGTGCTTGTCTTTGACTGCGATGAAAAATCATCTCACCTGAAGTGCAATAGTACAAACGTTTACTAAACTAAATTGTCACATCGAAAGAAATGATCACTTCACGAAACATCCAGTAGCACAAAAAGTAAAGTGATAGAACTTGCTACAACGATATTTCCCTTTATTTTGCTAGCACAGATGCACGTAATGACGTCACCTTCTGCTATTACTTCTACAACAACCAAATAACGAGCTGTGTGTTGAGGGTTCAAAATACTCGACTATACAGAGGGATGTATAAATACTCTTAACTTTAACCTAGTTCTAAGAGTTCTTCATTCACAAAAGTGGATATCAATGTTCAGTTCGTGCTTATCAGAACCTTAAAATCTTGTTCTACCGAACTTTAAAACAAAGGGAGTGGCCAGGAAAGCGGCAGCTTCACCGGGGAAACAAAAGCCAATATTGATATAGTTATGTAAACGACAATATCTTACTGCTATTTGCGCTTCTCTAGCAACGCCTTGACATTTTGACTAGAGAATGTTGATGACTTGTGCACAGACAAAAACTGCTGGTGAAGATAGTAACTAACAAACATAGGACAGAATGACGATTGTGCCTCAGTTTTTCAAGATAGACAATGCAAGCAAGGTGCAATTTTGTGGTTATGTAGTTGAAACTTTGCGTTTCAGCAGAATCCTACCAGAAACAACGCTATATATGACGTAGAATCCAGTAACCTCATTTGTAATAGTTTTACCTGGCCACTGCTGATTTTTTTTATCCACAGGAATTATAATCGTCTTCCGTGGTCATTGTCAAACTTCTACTATCAACATAAGATAGTGTGGATAACATATTACCTTGTTACATGGTTTACAGCTTTGACAAGATCTTATGCCTTTCTGACTGACACATCCGACTTCAGCGTGGCATATGGGCTACTTTGAGTGTATGGAACTCTGTCTGTCTATCTATCTATCTATTCACTTAAACCATTTGTTACCTTTCAGCGTCAGGGGTAGAAGATTTTTCTGGAGACGGCCCTCTTGTGCGCTGAGTATACTGTGGAATTTGTCGCCTCTTTTATGTCAGTGGTCCATCGTTTTCGTGGTCGGCCTCTAGGTCTGCCTTCACTGTATCTGTGTAGCATAGCTTGCTGTGGTATGCTGTCTGATGGTAGTCTGCTGATGTGAGCAAACCATTTGATCTGTTGTCTCTTTATGTATTCCAAGATTGGAGTGGTGTCGGTTCTTTGTCGGATCTCTTAACGATATTCCTAGGATTCTGCGTAAGCATGCCATTTCAGTTGTCAGAAGTTTACGTTTGTCTTGCTCTGTCGTTGTCCATGTGTGGCTTTGTTAACACAGCTGGGCATAATAATAGTTTTGAATAGTGTTATTTTGGTGTTTAAATCTACGTATTTGTTTCTGAAGATTGGTGTCATTTGCCCTAGAGCTTGATATGCTTTACTACATCTATTGTCTATTTCTTTAATGGAGGATTTTTGTTATTTCACTTATTTATTTGTTTGTTTCTGTTGATTCTGTTGAAGTTACGAGAAATAGAGCTCTTACATTTTTTGGTTTAATTAGGAAGGGGGTGAGGTTCTTTATTTCATACCAACCAAGAGGCAAAAACTGAGATATATCATCACTGAGTGCCGTCTCCGCAACGAATGTTGGTTGCAAAATACTTCCAACATCACGTCTCTTGTTTTGGTAGTGCATTCTGCTAGACTGAAACTTGTCCATCTCACCATGGTACTCTCCTACTTGTATGTCTGCTTCCCTCTCGATCGACTGCCCTAGAATTTACCTTCAAGTAAGTTCTTCCAAAAGTTGTCATGTATTTTAATATGTCCACAATATTGTAATTGTTTGGCCTTTGTTCCCTTCAATAATTCTTTCTTCACATTAAGTGTTGTTAGAACCTCTTTGTTTTTTTTTCTCTTTCCATGGCATTCTCCCCATTCTTCTGTATATGCACATCTCAAAGGCATCAATTCTGTCGTTTATTTGTTTATTGTCTGTTTCTGAGCCATACATTAATATAGATTACATGTAGCATTTTATAATTCTAATTTTGAACTATTTTGTAATTTGTTTAGATGTTAATATTTTCCGAATGTCTTTGAAAGTTATTTAAGCCATTCCTATTCTTCTTTTAACTTCTTTTTCACATCTCCTATAATTTGTAATTATGTGTCCGAGATATTTATAATGTTCTACTTGTTGCAATTTCTCTCAATAGATACAGGATATTTGTAAAACAGTCTTGAACGACAGTTTGATCAAACTCAACTGATGGGAAGAACTGGCCAAATGTTATACAACATGAAATGCTGCATCACACGGAGACATCCATTCGTCTGGAGGAATCCTGAAGAAACATTTAGAAGTTAATCGCCGAAGACGTAAGGTAGATATATATTCTACTCTCGCTTCTGCAGATCAAAAAAGGTCAAAATCAGCTTCGATAGATGTTGTAATGTGAGGGCTTCAATAGTCCAAATGAAATTTTACACTGGCCTTCGTCTTGACCATCTGTAAAGACGCACAGATCCATTGTCATTATCTTCATGATCATTGGTCATTCTGACATGAACATTGGTCATTGACGAAATGAGATCAGGGTACAAAGTCAGAGGAAGACAACGGAAAAGATTGATAGAAAACGTCAGAGATATCTTGCACAAACATGGTCAAAGCACAGCCGATGCAACACATTTTGCCGTGGAGCACAAGCTGGAGCTCCAATCGCCTCATACGCTTAATGGCAAGAGTGGATAATAAACCACTTGGGGAAAGACAATAGACAATAGGCATTGGTCATTTTGTCATGATCATTGGTCATTTTGTCATGATCATTGGTCATTTTGTCATGATCATTGCTCATTTTGTATATACGTTGTGTCACCAGCCCAAAAAAATGAAGAAATCAGCCAAGATAAATGATACTCTTTGTAGTCTGTGATTAGAACAATTCCGAAGATGGACTTGATTTATCCATCTGAATTGTTTTAACCACTCCGCTCATCAGCACACTCACGCCTCCTCCAATTCACCACTCATGTAACAGATAAATTGTACAATCAAACACAATGAAATAAGAACTCCGCATACAAGTTAAAATCCAAGCAAGTATGTTCTTCTTTGTGGGTTCTAATCGTTGCTGAATCCTGGAGATTTGATACCTGAAATTGATTTTCCCTTCCTGATAACTGTGTTTGCATTACGCGTGGGTCCCGCGCTCAGAGCTTCCGTGATTAAGTGGTTGTTAGTTCTCGGCCATGATGTCACCGATATTGCCACTCGAGTTATCAAACATTTTGTTTTAACCGGCAGGTCGGGTATCTATTGGGAGGTGGCAGGATTTCATTTCTCTTGTTCGTGGTTTTTCAGTGGGTATCGCTTGACCTCACGCGGGTGGGTCTAAGAACGACCATCACAAAATCAGACTGGTTGAGGATGTGTTACCTTGAGGGCCACTAGTGATGTGTTTGTTTTTAAAATTTATTGTTGTGTTTGGCCATCTCCATTCTTCGGTAGGATCAATCTATATCCTACGATGTTTATGTTCTTTTAGTCTTGAGTTACTCGTTATTGTTGTACTGTATTCTTTTGTAAATCTTTCTGCTCTTTTTACGCTCATGAAAACTTTAAAACAAATTATTTTGTTTTTTTCTCCTGTTAGTTTTCTTTCTCGTGTACAATATTTTATGTTTTCTCTTCTGGTTTGTCTATCATGATTCTTCCTACATTAATATTTATTTTCCTTATCTTCTTCTATGTATCCTCCCCCCCCCCCCTTGTTCGTTGGACATCATTCTCTTTTCATATTTTCTTCTTTTCGTTTAATGTTATTTGTATTATGTTTGTCTTAATTCTTTGCCAATGTTTCTTGTAAATATTTCGTTCTCTTCTTGTGTTACTATTTAATCTTCGTGGTGTGCTAGTCTGTCTTTCTCGGTTTTTGTTGTGAATATTTCTTTCCATTTTGTCCTTCTCTTTTTAACTTCTGTCAACATTTTTTCAGACATTCTTCTGTCCATATTTCTTTCTCTTCTGTGAACATTTAGTTTTTCTCATCTTCTGTTAATTAGTCATTTCTTTGAGAAAATGTGTTCTTTTCTTGTAAATAATTATTCCTCTGTCAATATTTCCTCATCTGTTTAACGTTCTTATCAATCTTGTAATAGTTAGTTTTCTTTAGCAGACTTATCTTGTTCTTCTTATAATATGAAACAATCTTCATTTTGTGACATTTCTTTTTTATTGTTCTGTTAATATTTTGTATTATTCTGTGAAATTAATTTTTTTTTCCTTATTGCCTGATATACTTTTTTCACTCTATATTAATTTACTTATACTTCAATGGAGTCAAATTTTACTTTATAGCGCACAACTTCATTCCGAAAGTTTAACAACTTGCAGAAAATCACAAGTTATTCTACGAGATTTTATGAAAAAATTATGTTAGATGGTCCTCTGCAATGGATTGTCGAGATTGAAAAGGAACAAGGAGTAGAGAGAGAGTCCTGGAATGACATTTACGAATGGTCGGGAAATGATTTTTCTACAATCGTCCGAAAAGCTGAAAACATGGATGTTTTGAGTGGGATGTGTGCTGATGTTTTCAGTGTGGTACTCTTACGACTGTAACAGTATATGTGTTTTATTAATATTATTATTCATTATATTTTTTTGGTATTTTCCTTCAATGTTTTCTTCTACTATTAGTCTATATATTTTATTTACGTTCGTGTGTGTAATACAGCTATTGTCTTTATTCATTATGTAAGAACGTTTCCTTGTGTTAGAACTTTAAAAAATGTGTATCTTAGCGTGAAACGGCATCCTATCGCTTAAACAGAGAGCACTGGCTTCTTCTTTGTGCACCGTATTCAGCGCTGAAGGAACCTCTGTTAAACCACATTAGGCTATAAACAAGTAAATTATGCGTATGGAATGTTTCAATGTGTATTGAATGTTTCAATGTGTATTGAATGTTTCAATGTGTATTGAATGTTTCAATGTGTATTGAATGTTTCAGTGTGTATTGAATGTTTCAATGTGTATTGAATGTTTCAATGTGTATTGAATGTTTCAATGTGTATTGAATGTTTCAATGTTTATTGAATGTTTCAATGTGTATTGAATGTTTAATGTGTATTGAATGTTTCAGTGTGTATTGAATGTTTCAATGTGTATTGAATGTTTCAATGTGTATTGAACGTTTCAATGTGTATTGAACGTTGATTCATTGGTTGGTTGGTTGATTCGTTGGTTGGTTGGTTGATTTGTTGGTTGCTTGGTTGATTGGTTGATTCGTTGGTTAGTTGGTTGCAGATCCAGTTGTCCATGACATCACGAACATTGACCCAATGCAATTGTATGATGTATGCATGTGTTTGTGAGCTGTTGTTTTTATTCCGTGTATGGTCATCCATTTATCTGGCCTCGTAGACAGAAGTATTTTCCCGAAGTCATCCAGCAAATGACATTCATAAAAGTAGTGTCGACAGTTTCATAGGGCTGAGTACGCAGCTTGCACCCAAGAGTGTGTTGTGGTTGTATCTGTTCACGTGATTGCTAAGTTGCACATGGTGTGTGCGTAGTGGGATGATGATACTCTGGTCTTACCTTACCCGAAAGTTGCTGTTGTCTTTAGGATATGGGATGGTCCTATATTTATAGATTTCTCTCCCAGTGTTCCCAATGGCCTATTTGTTTATCTAATTTTATGTGCAAATTTCAACACCATTTAAACCGTATGCATGGTCGTATTTGTATGGTTGTTCTTGTTTTGTTCCCTTCGTTGCTGCCCTTTGTGCATTGTCATATCCATGTGTGTTTGAGTGGCCAGGAATCCACTGCATAAGAATTCTGACTTCATTAGATGTAAGTAGCTGGTTGCCATGGTGAAAAATGGGATCTAGCACAGGTTTACAATGTCCTTCACATTATAGTGCTTGACGAGCGACTGACCAACAAATTTCACGCAAGGCACAAACCATCATCTTCAGACTACGAACTTGCCACAACAGACCGAGAAGTCACATGTTCCGAAAGCTGAAGATTTGCGAGACAGGCCTGTGCAACTGTGGACTGAGCCCAGACACAGCAGAACACATTCTTCATGCCTGTCAACTCTAACGAGAAGAGAGGGAGAAAATATGGCTCACTGAGACGACACTACTTCCAGACTTGAGGGGTTACATGATGACATGAAGCGAATCACAATATTCATTGAAGCTATTGGCGATGAAACCTGATATCTGACTGAAGCTATTGGCGATGTAACCTGATAACTGACTGAAGCTATTGGCGATGCAACCTGATATCTGACTGAAGCTATTGGAATGTAACCTGATATCTGACTGAAGTATTGGC
This sequence comes from Meghimatium bilineatum, assembly GCA_034231615.1. Classification (NCBI taxonomy): domain Eukaryota; kingdom Metazoa; phylum Mollusca; class Gastropoda; order Stylommatophora; family Philomycidae; genus Meghimatium; species Meghimatium bilineatum. The sequence goes on from CM067301.1 coordinate 27,107,715, forward strand.
GCTGTAACCTGCTATCTGACTGAAGCTATTGGAATGTAACCTGATATCTGACTGAAGCTATTGGCGCTGTAACCTGATAACTGACTGAAGCTATTGGTGCTGTAACCTGATATCTGACTGAAGCTATTGGAATGTAACCTGATATCTGACTGAAGCTATTGGCGATGTAACCTGATATCTGACTGAAGCTATTGGCGCTGTAACCTAATATCTGACTGAAGCTATTGGCGCTGTAACCTGATATCTGACTGAAGCTATTGGAATGTAACCTGATATCTGACTGAAGCTATTGGCGATGTAACCTGATATCTGACTAAAGAATGATATAGAAAAAGAAGTGCGGACTGTAAAAATCTCACAGACCTTTTTTGGAAAGGCGTCAAATACGATCTTTAAGTAGTACAAGCCATATTCTAATGCAGTTATTTCAGCTTCATAGTAGAAACATATCACTCCTAGAAACGTCAGGTAACTCATTAGATGCAGAAAATCATAAACATCATATCTTCTTGAAAGAGTTACGGATCCTTTCAGCATCATCTGTCTAAGCAAATAAAAAAATCTTAAAATTTTGAGCACACAAACGACTAGTCTATGAATCCAATGATCTGTTGTAAAGAAACAGATATTTTGTAATATAGTCATATGTATAACATAAACGAAGAGAGGCCTTTATTGTATCACTAACTGTGCATGCTGAAGAAAATAATAGCGTATAAATAAATTCAATAACCTCAACAATAAAGCTCCAAATGCTAAGAGAAACGTTTTTCAGAATTATAATGAAAACTTAAAAAAAAAAACAGAAAGACTGCAATGACATAAGAAGTAAAGAAACAAACTTCAAAAACTCAATCATTATCTAAACATGCGAACACTTAGCAAATATATCATTAATATTTGTTCTTCAACTGAATAAGTTCATAATTTCATATAGACACTAATGTCGTAAGCTATTGTAAGTTCACATAATGATCTCATATTTTCGGATATTTTTTTCCAAGACAGACAGCTAATATTGAATGAGGAACCGTAGATGGGCCTGAGTGGCTAATTAGTTTACAGGCGTGTGAGGATATTCCTGGTTATTCCTGAAGAAAAATTCGGTTTGAGATCTAAGGTTTGTGAAGGACTTCAGCAAATATGCCTAATGTTCTGCGTATCTTGCCCAATAGGTTAACAGCTGAGAGAGTTGTGTATTTCATAAGACTCGATAAAAATGAAAGTTGGTGAATAGTGGGGGAAAAAGTATTGCAAAGCAAATAAAATAATAAATGAATGCATCGATCGATGACATTCGATAAGAGAAAGTAAAACATTGCTTCGATTTCGTTTCGAAAGAAGTAAGTTCAAAACCTGTCGTCTTCCACGACAGGTAGACTAGTAAGAAAGTGTAATAGTAGCAGATTTTCTCAAATTTCCTCATGGTTCTAGCTCAGCGAAAGTCGTGCCGTTTCTAAGTTGTACTGAAAAATGTTACTGAAACTTGTAAGTAATAATACAACAATATCTGCACATCAATACAGTGTACTTGATATATTTCTGTAAGTCTTACGTTACTAGGACATTGTCGTGGGTCTGACGGGGAAGAAACAAAGAATAGCGACACTGCTACCTGCTAGATATATCATAAAATGCAACCATGGTACCTGCTAGACATATTGTAAGATGCAACTATGGTACTTGCTAGGCATATCGTAAGATGCAACAATGGTACTTGCTAGACATATTGTAAGATGCAACTATGGTACCTGCTAGACATATTGTAAGATGCAACTATGGTACTTGCTAGGCTATCGTAAGATGCAACAATGGTACTTGCTAGACATATTGTAAGATGCAACTATGGTACCTGCTAGACATATTGTAAGATGCAACTATGGTACCTGCTAGACATATTGTTAGATGCAACTATGGTACCTGCTAGAAATATTGTAAGATGCAACCATGGTACTTGCTAGACATATTGTAAGATGCAACTATGGTACCTGCTAGAAATATTGTAAGATGCAACTATGGTACTTGCTAGGCATATCGTAAGATGCAACTATGGTACTTGCTAGAAATATTGTAAAATGCAACAATGGTACCTGCTACGCATATCGTAAGCTGCAACAATGTGTACCTGCTAGACATTTCGTAAAATGCAACTATGATACTTGCTAGACATAACGTAAGATGCAACAATGGTACCTGCTAGACATATCGTAAAATGCAACTATGGTACTTGCTAGACATAACGTAAGATGCACAGGAACAAAAAGTCTAATTGCACGAGGCAAGTTCCCCGTGTTACGGAACATCTCTTACGAGATAAACGTGAACGACAATCGTCTTTACACAATCATCAATACACACCGGCCGCCTGTCGACATATAAATAGGTTGTCAGAGGCTAGGGAAGCTGACTGCCCGAATTAAATGCATGATGAAAACGGATGTACTGGGTCTCGAATGTCCGGACGACAGAGTGAGCCAACCATGGTGCAAATAACACAGTGATATTGTGGAACTTGCAGTACAACGTACTTCACGCTCCCATGCGGAAATTCCTCTATTTTTCGTAGGTGTTAACAGAGAGCAAACGCAGAAGAATAAACAGACAACAGACGGAATATGATCCAAATATGTTCAGATGGCACAACGTGAATCAACACATTAAATTACCCGTGTATTGCCGCGGCCCGAAAAGGGGGGGTGGGGCAAAGAATAACAACACTGTTTACCTTCCATGCATGTTGTAAGAGGCGACTAAGGAGGTTACGGGATGGAGATGGCTGTCCAATCTCATATAGGGTCAGTGATCCAAAGCCATTTTGAAGTCGGATGTGTCAGGCCGAAAGGCGCAGATATCACAGCAATGCTGTAAACCCTGACACAACACATTCCATTCTCCGGACTACATCCTACTAATCTGCAAAGAGTTTGAGAACGAGCTCAGAAGAAGAAAACATTAAATAAATATAACGTACTGATTCCAGGTGCAAGGCGAGTATGTGCCAGATGAACGGACCTGGTGCAAGTCTCGTGTGATGCCTTATGCGTTTTCTGTCATAATAAACCAACAATATTTCTATATGATATTTATTTATTTACTCATGTCACATTGTAAAACAACATCACGTATGTTCATGTGTTATTTATGTTTACAATTAGGCCTAATTGATATGTGTAATACTGAGGCCTTATGCCATGTACTAATGTTAAATGTCTGTGCTTCTCAAGGAATTTACATATCTGTGCAGTCTGTGTTGTTGTTTTCTGTGTATGGATCGAACGGTTCAAATTAATATTTGTTTGAGAACCCCGGGAATTGCGAGCGATCAGCTCTTACTTCCTACGTCGAGTGGCGTGGTTTTTCTTAGCTTTATTTCATACCCTGGAGACTTCAGCTTTCGGCTTAGTGCAATGCCTATTAAAGGAACCTTCTACTCAGAGGGGGTCTATAATTGTATAGTTGACATGCTACAAAGCTTCTAAAAGAGAGCCTCAATATAACGGCATGTCATCTACTAACCATGTTACATTAGTACTAATGTTGCTTGGGTGGTTCGCCTTGTGGGCCATTGGTGAGACCGACATAAGCAACGGCATGCGTGTCGTATTAATAGTAATTAGAATATAGACGTTGGCAGTCTGGAAAAAATCGCATCTTTTTCAGGGATGCTGTGTGGTCGAATGCGTAACGCGTGTTGACATATGCTGCGAGGCGAATAGGAGCCAGCTAAGTGGACATAATTCAATCTTCCAGACGTCACACACTACGCACCACTCAATTGTTAAGTAACACTTCCTTAACTTGATAATGATTCGAAAGAAAGCTGATCTCAGCAGTTGAAGAAACTAGCAACAAGAAGATGGAATTTATCTCAAAGTGTTGTCACATGGAATTAGAGACTGTCACTTATAGGATGATGATATTATAACATCAAGTCTGTGGATATGTCTATAGCGATACAGACAACCGCAAAAATATCAAGTATGTTAGATCGCGGTTAGATTTGACATTTGTGACTAGTGTGTCCTTACCAGTTCTCCATGAACCAGTTCTCTCGTACTGCTAACCTACTACTAGCGATATTGTTACAGACATCCATCGTCCACTAAATGTATTAGTTACTACCGCCGATGTCGGGTGTGTCGGGCTATTGACATAAATAGAAAAGATGACACACAGCATTTTAGTTCTCTGAACTGCGTTTTGTTGGATGTCTAGTAGGAACATCCTTGATATGAGTGAGATCGGAAGGGCTAGGAACATCCTTGCTACAAGTGAGATCGGGGGTGCTGGTAACATCCTTGCTACAAGTGAGTTCGGGAGAGCTAGGAACATCCTTGCTACAAGTGAGATCGGAAGGGCTAGGAACATCCTTGCTACAAGTGAGATCGGAAGGGCTAGGAACATCCTTGCTACAAGTGAGATCGGGGGTGCTAGTAACATCCTTCTATAAGTGAGTTCGGAAGACCTAGGAACATCCTTGATACGAGTGAGATCGGAAGGGAGCAAGAGAATGAACGTCAAAAATAAAATTATAACCGGACTGTAGTTCTAGTTTGTCACTCATATTCCTTATTCATGGTTGAGAAGTTTCAACTTTGGTTCTAGATTTCTGTTCTCTTGGCATTATTTGTGTTTTGGTTAGTTGTTGATTCAACGAAATCGCCCATGCATTAACAGTCAGAAAGGGAAGCAAAGAATAGCAACACTCTTTACCGTCCATGCAAGTTGTAAGAGGCGACAGAGGAGGATAGGTGGTGGAATTGTATAGCCCGCTCCTGTATAGGTTTCAGAGGACCCAAACAATATGCTGAAGTTGGATGTGTCCTTCCAAAAGAAGCAGATTCCGCAGCAAAGCTGTAAATCATGACACAATGCATTCCGTTATCTTCTTCTTCTTCTTCAGCGTTCCTTCTTAAACTCCTGTTGGATCTCTCTTATAGCAGGACCATGGTCCTATTTGATTTCCAGCAGGATGTATTCGAGAGAATGGAAATGCGTTGTGTCGACGTTTTATTTGCACCAATGGCCCGACACATCCGTCTTCAGCGGACATTCCGTTATCAGGACTACATCCTGCTAATCTTCATGAGTTTAAGAGCGAACGCAGAAGAAAGAGATCTAATGATTTATGGGCACATGACTTGTGACTAAATCCCATTTTGTGATAACGCTTGCAGATACAGATATTATTAACCAACAATTTATACAAGAAAAAACGACTATAGACATAGACATTATTAGCGAAGAGAAAGAAGAAGAATGTATAGCAGTTCAATGAAGTCAATATGTTTTCGAAAAGATTTGAGGAACAGTGAACTAAAACGAGCTTGCAGTAGAAGCTATGAAATCTTATCAACATTTATGTGAAATGGCTACGTTCTTAAAGTACGTAAACCTTGAGATTATGGATATTAATGTACACATTCGTGACTGTTCTGCTGATAGCCGTTAATAACCTGTACGACTGTTGGTATATGTGCTTACCTGGTTCTCCAACAGGTGAGAAAGCTGGTCTGCTGATAGGAACAGCTGGTAAAGAAAAAAATAATGGATATACGAAGTGAAGGATAAGTTAACATCGAACTGTAACTGTTGGACGCTGCACTCTGATGTTTTGATTGAGACTTAGATCGGAGCACCTACAGACTTGTTCGGTGTGCGCTGATGTTTTGATTGAGACTGAGATCAGAGCACCTATAGACTTGTCCGGTTGTGGTTTTTTCATGTTCTCTTCTCATTTAATCTCATCCCTTACTAAATCATTATCAACTTCATCCTTTTCTTGTCCACTCTATCAGCTCGTAATGCTATGTCTGTCTCCTCTTAACTTGCTGGACCCCTTAAACTTTGATATTTGTGTTTATCATTTCCTATGAAATGTTTTATACCACGTTTTAATCTCTTCCTCCTACCATCCTCACATCATGTGGGCTTTCTTATGTAAAGTATATTACTTGTTTGTCATATTTCGTTCGGACGAACGCTTTTTTAGTCGAAACGTAGTCTGTCGCTGTTTAACGTTAATGATTTGCTGGTTTTGGTATACAGTTTTATTGATATTCTCTCCCTTTTGACAACTGGTTCCTTGAATTCTAAGTTCAGAGTGCAGAAAAAATAGGGCCATTTCATCTTTCCAGGCATATCGTAGGACGCAACTGAGAAAGTTTGGGATAGTCAGATAACCTGTACCTGATGAAAATTATCCTCACTTTTTATCAATTGTTTACATTTGTCTTACATCAATGAATCCTAAAAATATAAACGAAATTTCAAAATCATTGTTCAATGTCTACTCGCCCATTGTAGTGCTACTTGAAATTATAACGCTGGACTCAGCCCCCATCTCCTCGCCAAGGAGCTGGCCTCGATGGGGTATCTACTCGCCCATTGTAGTATTACTGGAAATTATGAAGCTGAGGTCCTCGCAAAAGCTGGAGGAAAAATGGAACAATTAGGCTATCCTATGCCGTAGAGTGAGGTCAAAACACTAATATATAACCATTATACATCACAAATACAACCATTATACATCACATATATAACCATTATACATCACAAATGCAACCATTATACATCACATATACAATGATTATACATCACATATACAACGATTATACATCACATATACAACCATTATACATCACATATACAACCATTGTACATCACATATACAACAATTATACATCACAAATGCAACCATTATACACCACATATACAACGATTATACATTACATATACAACCATTATACATCACAAATACAACCATTATACATCACAAATACAACCATTATACATCACATATACAACCATTGTACATCACATATACAACCATTATACATCACATATACAACCATTGTACATCACATATACAACCATTATACATCACATATACAACCATTATACATCACAATGGATGAATAAGATGGATATTGAACAAACACTAGACTCCATACACAAGCTTTATAGACAACAACAGACCATCATATTTCAACTTAGAACTGATCACTGCATACAACAGGGCTAACTGTGCCCTGTCCGAATGCTCATCTGGATCAGAGATACAAACCACTAAACACATATTCCAACACTGTCCAGATTACAAAGAACTGCTATGCAAAATATGACCACAATGGAATGAACTGATGAAAATATTTTGGGGCACCCGTTCTAACCTGGAGAATACGGGGAGCTTCTTCCTGATGACTGGTGTAAAGATCAAGTAAAAATAAAAGATTTGTGAACGCAGAAGAAGACGCAGACATAGTCCCCCATGGACGACGAAGAATGCAGAGCAAAGAACATTGTACCGTTGTTGTTGTTGTTGTTGTTTTTGTGTGGCAGACTCCTATTATCAGGAATACTAGCTGTGCCGTCACTGTAGATGTGTCAACAAATCTGAAAAATAGAATGATAAAATCGTTAGTCATATGATGTACGCACTCCTTGTAAGAAGTAATCATACAGACAGAGATTCTGTCGCCTTCTTGAAGTAATCATACAGACAGAGATTCTGTCGCCTTCGTGAAGTAATCATACAGACAGAGATTCTGTCGCCTTCTTGAAGTAATCATACAGACATAGATTATGTCGCCTTCTTGAAGTAACCATACAGAGATTCTGTCGCCATCTTGAAGTAATCATACAGACAGAGATTCTGTCGCCTTCTTGAAGTAACCATACAGAGATTCTGTCGCCTTCTTGAAGTAATCATACAGAGATTCTGTCGCCTTCGTGAAGTAATCATACAGACAGAGATTCTGTCGCCTTCTTGAAGTAACCATACAGAGATTCTGTCGCCATCTTGAAGTAATCATACAGACAGAGATTCTGTCGCCTTCTTGAAGTAACCATACAGAGATTCTGTCGCCTTCGTGAAGTAATCATACAGACAGAGATTCTGTCGCCTTCTTGAAATAACCATACAGAGATTCTGTCGCCTTCTTGAAGTAACCATACAGAGATTCTGTCGCCTTCTTGAAGTAATCATACAGAGATTCTGTCGCCTTCGTGAAGTAATCATACAGACAGAGATTATGTCGCCTTCTTGAAGTAACCATACAGAGATTCTGTCGCCTTCTTGAAGTAATCATACAGAGATTCTGTCGCCTTCTTGAAGTAATCATACAGACAGAGATTCTGTCGCCTTCGTGAAGTAATCATACAGACAGAAATTCTGTCGCCTTCTTGAAGGAAATGATGATGTTGATATTTTCCGCATTGGAAAGTCGCCCTTCGGGGACTAAACATGCACCAATAATTACCCTCTCTCCCTCCAACACACCAAGCCTTTGAGAAATTAATACGCTATGAGGGTCCGGTTCTCACTGTTACTCCCTGTGCTTATATCAGAACAGCTATATGCATTTAAGGACTACTTCTGACAGATAAAGGTGTTACTTCATTATTATCAGTTCCTGATATCTCACTTATTATCGATTGAAGAACCTACATATTGAGGACATATTGATGGGAGCCGCGTTAGCACAGTGGTTAGCGCACTGCCTTCGCATATGAGTGGTCCTGGGTTCGTTCCCCGGCTGAGGTGGAAATGTTTTCAGATCGCAACGGCTCCCAGGTCGACCCAGCCGTAATTGGGTACCGGATTAATCCGGGAAGTAAAGACTGCGAGGGAGAGGAGATGGCTACCGCCCTCATTTGCAGAGCCTGTGAAATGTGATATCGCTAACATCTCACACCCCTACGGCATTAATAAATGCTATGGGTTACTTTACTTTTTTTTTATATTGAGGACATCCTTGTAGAGATAGCACTTGATGATGATAATAATTCTTTTTAATGTCTTGTTTAATATCATAAGTAGTTATTGTTTAATATACTCTTTTTAAATAAAAGACTAATAACAATAGAGGATTGACTTTTGTTATAGAACCGAAGAGCAAAAGAATCTCCATTGTTATTCGAGTAACAATAAAACCCAAAATTACCGGACATAGCCTCGGGAACCAAAATAACAATGTAAACAATTATGCGGTGGAACACACGAGGGAACAGTTAACTGGAGTGACAAACACTTGTTTAAGAACACTGAAGATGTTTCTGAGGAGCTCATGCCTTGTAGGCAGATACAAGACAACCGCAGTAAATTACAAATCTGTGATTTGAGACGTTTATAGCACTAGCAAAGGGACAAGATACGGAAAGCAAGAAATAGAATCGAAAGAAAGCGTGTCGGATTTCAGTTTTGCGCAGTAAATACATATTATAGATCTTCTGCAAGAAATACAAGAGTTTACTTAACATTCCTGGGATCATCTTCGTTCGCTCTCAAATTTCTGCAGATTATCATGATGTCGTCCAGAGACCGAAATACGCGATGTCATCGTTTACAGTCTAGGTAGAATATCTTTGTGTTTCACGATCATTCTTAAATTCCTGCAGATTAGTAGAATGTACTAAATCCAAGAGAACGAAATGAGTTGTGCCATGGTTTATAGCTTATATGCGATTTCTGGGCTTTCGTCCTGACACACTCGACTTCAGTATGTCTTCCGTGTCACCTTGACATACTACAGGATTGAAAAAAAAAACTCCATGTCAAAAACACTACTTCAGCAGCCTCATACTGCTGCTTTAGCCGCCTCGTACTGCATGCGTTCTAGGTAGCAAGGTCGATATGCTTTATTCCGGTACTGGTCTTCAGCGACACATGGGCAGGTTGGAATATCTTATCTTTCAGCCTCAGACATCCGATTTAACCACGACCTGTGGGTTACTGTGAGCCTCTAATAGTCAAACAGACAACTCCTGACTATTACGCCAGTACACTAACAATTAAACTACTGTGCCTGACGACATTTGTGAATATACACAACTGACCAATCCACACAGGGGTGAAACATACTAAGGCCACGGGGCGACCGTCTCAGTTGAAAGCTCTAAATTCAGCCATTATTGACGTTATAACTAAAATGAATTTAGCGTATTTAGTGGTCGAGTGCACTAACACCAGATTTTACTGTGTCCACATAACGTTTGGTTTCGTCTTTGTCCCCTCCCAATCGACACAGTACATGGTAATGATCACCTTAGAAAAAAGTACATCCTAAATATCTACACTGCCTTACCATAATCCCACGTCTACTATTGTTTTCTGTGACTCACATGTCGTATCTCGTGGGTTCTTGAACCTGGTCAGAGGACAGGATCCTTCAACAAGCAATCAGTGGAGGAACTAGTAATATTACGAGACAACCATTATTCTTGTGGAATTTACTCACTTAAGCATAAAATCTCAAATCCAAAAGTGTATGTCACTAATCTACATTATACAAATAACCATAATAACAGCACCCACAAAAACACTCACCACACACATGTAACCACAACAATGCTCACCACAACACTCACTCTTACAAAACTCACAACAACACTCTACACAATAACACTCATCATACTAGTGCTCGTCACAACACGATTCCCCAAAACAACACTCACCACAACACGATTCCCCAAAACAACACTCACCACAACTCGATTCCCCAAAACAACACTCACCACAACACGATTCACCAAAACAACACTCACCACAGCACGATTCACCAAAACAACACTCACCACAACACGATTCCCCAAAACAACACGATTCACCAAAACAACACTCACCACAATACGATTCACCAAAACAACACTCACCACAACACTACTGACCACAACATGAGTAATGAGTGTTTGGTGTGTTCAATACTAACGTGTTCGAATTCGTTAAGTATAAATAAGAATGTGCGCCCTAAGAACATATATCGCGCCCTAAGAACATATATAACGCGTCTTAAGAACATATATCGCGCCCTAAGAACATATATCGCGCCCTAAGAACATATATCGCGCCCTAAGTACATATATAACGCGTCTTAAGAACATATATTGGAATGTGTAGCTTAGTGTCTAGACAAGAGCTCGAGAGCCCGATTTGTAGAAAATTTGACACATGCGTGTTAAATATTTGTATGACACGGGGTATTCGTAAGTTTCGCTTATTGTGTGTACGCTCAAAAGTTCAATGTTGAGAAACTGCGTATCTTGCGCATTTATACAAGCCCTGCTGACACTGCGGTATCATCCTTCTAAGTGACGTATTGACTTTTCCTGTGATTTTAATTGGTTACTTTGTGTATACGTTGTGTAGATTGCCAGTGAAAATCACGGGAAAAGTCAAGTCATCACATTAGAATAATGTTTCCCAAGTAACCCACACGACTTATATTGTCAATGGTCTAGCACTAAGTTGTATTACAAAGAGAAAGTGAGAAAATCGCGCTTTTATCTGCGTATCATTGCGTGCTTGTGTGGTGGTGATACCAAGTTTTATCATTTCCCGCCAGGTTATCTCTTAGTGACAGCTACTGCAGTAAACAACGTTTATATTATCTTCCCAGAATTGGTGTTGCTGTCATTGTCGAGAATAATGACGTTTATTGTAGTGGTCGCTGTTGCTATGCTTGTGAAAATGACGTTCATAATTTCATGGTGGTTGTTGTTGGATGGGAGTGCAAGAGGTTAGTGATAATCGTTGTTGTCGGTGTGAGGATGGCTCTCAAGTGAGACAGAGAGGGAGAGAGAGATAATGCAGTGAGAGTTATTAGCATGTGTCCGGTTTACTAAAAGCAGGGGAATGTTACTAAAAAATAATGGCGGAGTTACTTAACACACGAGAGTTACTTAGCATCAAAGAGAGTTACTTAACACACGAGAGAGTTACTTAACATTCGATAGAGTTACTTAGTCATTTTGTGCGGAGACAATGCTATGATTGTGGGGCCACCGCCGACCACATAACACTTAATATTGTTATGCATTTGTTAAACTCCTGCAGAAGATGAAGCTGTAATCTAGAGAACGAGATGCGTTGTACCAGAGGTTACGGTTTGGCTGCGAAGTCTGCGCCTTTCGTACTGACATCGGATTTCAACATGTCTTCGGATCTATTTGACTCTATGAAATGTGACATCAATTTACGCCCACTTTATCCTCCTTAGTTGCCTCTTACGACATGAATGGTAGGTCTTAGTGTTGGAATGTTTCCTCCCTAAAGGCGTCAGAGAGAGCAGTAGTGAAGACTCCAGAACACAGTTTATGCGTACTGTTGTAATTCATCCTGTTTGACGATTGATCATTGGTACATTCACGTATATATTGCTTCGACATCCAATGAAAAACATGGAAAAGGTGGAATCAAAGAGGATATGAGATACCGTGAGGTCAGTGCGCAGGTCATATAGTAGAGAAAGGCTTGCATTTGCGCACTAAAAATTCTGAATATTACTGATTTTAAAAGGACGTGTTCCTACAGACTATCTCTCTCAATCTCTCACCCTCTTACTCACCCTATTTGAAGCTCTTGAGACATTGAGGGAGGAAATGAGGGTGCCAAAAATTGAGGACACAAAATTCGTTTCTGCACCTGCCCACTGTGTCTTCCGTTGAGGTCACGTGTGTCTTGGACGGGTCGAAATGTGAGACCAAGAAACAGCATCTAGAAGTATCCCAAACAATGTAAGATTGATTGAGAGAAAAGTACAGAGAATGTTTGTGAATGTACAGTAAGAGTGAAAGAACGTGATATAAACAGAAGGTGACAGAAAGAGCTTGGGGGTGGGGGGTAAATATAAGAACGAATGTATGTTGCTGAGCTCGATAGGGGAGTAACGAATAGCATGACTGTAAATTGACATGCATGTTGTAGGAGAAGAAGCAGCAGGTTTGTATGCCATATGTCACTCGGATTACAGTTTTCATGGTGGAAACGGTAGCAGTAGGGACTTGACATGGGTCTACTACGTCTATCTAGTACGAGACGTTGCGTTGTTAGAAAATTTGCCTCATGTAATTAGACAGACTAGTGACTAAGTGCCAGTAGATACAGAACCATTTATTATCCGAGAATCTGGTTCCATTTTAGAAAGCACTAGACCATGATCATCCCCAATAAAGACCATTCAACTGAATTAACTAGAACCCCATTCGTTACATTTTTTATTATTGTTGGGAATTCGGTTGGTCAATATTGACATATTTGGATATTTGGAATCGAATGCCAAAAACAGCTTAGGCGTCTCCAAATATTTAAATAGTGATCAACCGAAATCCCATCAAGGGCCCTGTCCAGTCACGTGATAATTCTAGATAACAGTTCTTACTGGAGAAGATCGTGATTCGACAATAGTAATGAACTATCGCTGGTTCGCCCTCTTAGAATGTGTTTACCGCCGAAGACGGATGTGTCGGACCATTGGCGCAAATAAAACTGCGACACGACACATTTCCATTCTCTGGACTACATCCTTCTGGAAATTTAATAGGACCATGGTCCTGATACAAGAGAAATCCAGTGGGAGTTTGAGAATTAACGCTGAAGAAGAAGGAAGAAGAAGAAAACTGTTGTTTCATTAACCAAGAAAACTTCGTTTATGTTTAAGTTGTAACATGAATTATTCTGCGGGCTAGAGAGATGTGGCTTTCTGCCTAGTGGTACTAGAAGAATACATAATTTTTTTCCGTGACCTGAAGCAAGCTCACTGACTGTGGAACACCTCGTACAAGATAGACGTGAATGATAATCGTCTCGCAGAAGAGTTATTACAAGCCCGCGAGCCCGTCGACAGATAGGTAGGTGGCTGTCACAGGCTAGGGAAGCCCACTACACGAAATAAAGGCATGACTTAAACGGATGCGCTGGGCCTCGAATGTTCGGGCTACAAAATGAGCTGACCAAGGTGCAAATAACACAGTTTAACTGTGGAACTAGCGGTATAGTGTGCCTCTTGGTCCCCGGAAATCACAAGATTTATTCGTTGTGGTTATAAGAGAGCGATCGCAGAAGAAGAATAATATATCCACAGATAAAACTGGACGCTACTCTGATCCATAGATAAAACTGGACGCTACTCAAGTCCAAAGATAAAACTGGACACTACTCAGGTACATAGTTAAAACTGGACGCTACTCAGGTACATAGATAAAACTGGACGCTACTCTGATCCATAGATAAAACTGGACGTTACTCAAGTCCAAAGATAAAACTGGACGCTACTCTGATCCATAGATAAAACTGGACGCTACTCAAGTCCAAAGATAAAACTGGACGCTACTCTGATCCATAGATAAAACTGGACGCTACTCAAGTCCAAAGATAAAACTGGACTCTACTCAGGTACATAGTTAAAACTGGACGCTACTCAGGTACATAGATAAAACTGGACGCTACTCTGATCCATAGATAAAACTGGACGCTACTCCGGTGCATAGATTCATTGCACGGTCACACTGATTTGCTGTGTGGAAATAAGACTGTGCTCTGTTCTTGATATGTGGAGAATGATTTCGATTTTCCTACATGAGGATGTGCTAAACTGTCTGTTACTAGTATGCACCACGAGGAGGTGGTAAACTGTCTGTTACAAGGATGCACAAGTAACAAGTACAAGAAAGTACCATTAGCATCGTAGTTACTTGATAGTCTGAGAAATCGCACAATCCCTGAGTGAATACGTTTACGTTTTGACGAAATACATGAATTTATAAAACGAGATGTGTCACAAAAATTTCATAACACACGACCGCCTGTGTGTTACCGGGGTCTGAGAGTGAAGCAAAGAATAGCAACACTGTTTACTTTCCAGGCATGTCGTAAGAGACGACTAAGGAGGTTATGGGATGGGGTTGGCTGTCTCATCACATTTAGGTCCAATGACCCAACGCCATGCTGAAGTCGTATGTGTCAGTCGACAGGCGCAGACATGGCAGTAATGATGTAAACCATGACACAATGCATTTCGTTCTCGGGACTTCATTTTGCTAATCTGCATGGGTTTCAGAACGAACGCAAAAGAAGAAGAAGATAACACAGGATATTATATGTTTTTAATTGGTACAAAAACATACCTTATATGGTAATATATATATATATATATTAATATATATGTGGTAATATATATATAAAATTTGAAGTGGAAGTAATAAATTGTGCTTATGTGTGGTATATCGGGTGAGTGGGAACAAGGGTTTTGGATATTACCACGAATAATATGGAATATTTCGCAAACGGCATATACTATTTGTTTTCTTTTTTTCATGGAACAAAAAAAACCCATGTTATATATATGGAATTCGGTGTGTCGCGATTTACAGCAGTCTGCAATATCAGCGCCTTTCGAATTTCTACTTCAGAATGTCTGTGGTATAATTTGCCCCTGCGAAATAGGACAGTATTCTACTCTCAGATACTCTTCTTCAGCGTTAGTTCTCAAACTCCTGCACTTTATCGAGTTGAAGTCCGGAGAATCGAATGCATTCTGTCATAGTTTCCAGCGATATTTGCGTCTTTTAGCCGCAAACATTCGATTTCAACATAGTCTCTGAATCACTATACCATATATAGGATGGGACAGCCAACTACACTCCGTAACATCTTTAGGCTTCTCTTACGACGTGCATAGCAGGTGAAGAAATATGTTCAGGAAATACAGCCTTCGGCTATATAATAGAAACAATTTGGCACTAGCTGAATGACAGAAGGATGGCAAGAGTCTAACAGATTGTGAAGACTTACACATTGAGAGAGATGAAATTCTTCACGGAATGACAGAAAAACGGGCAACGAATACGGACATAAACAAAATGAAATTTCCGTCAACCCTTTTTGTTTACTTTCTAAATTTGATTACTTATTTAAAGTTGAAAAAAAAACAGAGGCTATTAGAGGCAGGTAAACAAGTGACTTCCCAGGAGCGCGCGCTGCTTACCGTTGGTAATTATGCACTGTTGCCACCTTAATTATGAATTCCACTTAAAATGGTTAACAGAGATGAAGACAATGAACAGGCAGATTTCTCTGGAGACCTTCTCTACCTGTAGAAACAGGACTTGATAACGTTGTGTCGTCCCCTGTGTAATGTCTAACAGATCAGAGTACTCAAACATGGCCTCGAACTCTGTGACAGCTTTTAACGCGACATCCATCTTTCATGACGGTCTGTTTCATTTTACATTCCTTAATGCAGCGCAGAGGGTGGTTACGTGGCCAGCGCAACATCCCCAGGGAGAGAATGTTGAATTTCTTTGCATAAACGAATTCCCTGGAGGAATGATAGACTATAGAATTATACAAAGAAAATATTTAATCCGTCTTTTTTTATGCTTCAATCATAACGGTTTTTTTAATAAGGAAGAAAGGAGAAAGATATAGAAAGGAGTGATCAACTATATCTCATATTATAGGCGTAACTACGGTTTAAGTCTTCACTGTGACCTTTGTTCTAATTTCGAGGTATTACCTAACATTTGCAGCGTGATTAGTACAATTTGTATTTAAAATTAAGGTATATTAATTGAAAAGGCATATAAATTTGGAATTAGTATTTAGATTAAGGATTGGGGGGGGGGGAAGGGTTAGGATCAGTTATAAATTAAAAAATAACGTAGTTATAAAAATTATAATTTCAAATGTGGTTGATGTCGTTTGTGTCAGGAGATGTGACGTCACGGCATCCATTAATTTCATTGGTGTTACACGGAAATCCGTGACGTCAGCTAGTTAAATATGTAAACATTGTGCGTTATTTATAGCACAGTGAAGACTTAAACCATAGTTTTACCCATATTATATTATTCGTTCAGCAATGTTCCATCTAAAACAACCTTGTCTCTGTTTGTTATTTATGTTATGCTGACAAAATAGCCTAATGATTCGTGTGATAGTAATGCCAAATAGTACGTGCTTGTTCAATACTTGCAATCCTCGAGGAAATTACATATCTATACATGTGTGTGCTTGTGTTGTCTGTGTCTCGATCGACCAGTCCTTATTCACAATAACGTGAAAATGGAAACTTTGGGTGAATGGTTAATAATGCTTGTATGATGAGGTACGCCACTTTTAACCGCGGTTGTTAGTCCAGTTTGGTTATTCCAGAGCGTTACAACAATCAACAAATAGTGGAGGTCACAGATCTGGTAATTACTGTGGGCGAATTGACTAAAATCACGTCTTTTGTACTTTTCAATATTTTGTATGGTTCGATATTTTGTACGGTTCGATATTTTGTACGTTTCGATATATTGTACGGTTCGATAATTTGAATGGTTCGATAATTTGTACGGTTCGATATTTTGTACGGTTCGATATTCTGTACGTTTCGATATTTTGTAGGGTTCGATGTTTTGCACGGTTCGATGTTTTGTACGATTCGATGTTTTGTACGATTCGATGTTTTGAACGATTCGATGTTTTGTACGATTCGATGTTTTTTACAATTCGATGTTTTGTACGGTTCGATGTTTTGTACGGTATGATTTTTTGTACCGTCCGATGTTTTGAGTAATTTCGTACTCCAAGTGAGTGATTGTATTTAACCATGTCAACATACATTCCCATAAAGGTTAAAAGTGGCACAGAAGCCATGCTTAAGTCCGATATATCAAAGTAAAATGCTGAAGTCCGATGTTTGAAGTGAAATGCTGAAGTCGGATGTATGAAGGGAAATGCTGAAGTCGGATGTATGAAGTGAAATGCTGAAGTCGGATGTATGAAGTGAAATGCTGAAGTCGGATGTATGAAGTGAAATGCTGAAGTCGGATGTCTCAAAGTGAAAGATGCAGATATCAATGCTAAGATGTATAAGGGAGCCGCGTTAGCGCAGTGGTTAGCGCACTGGCTTCGCATATGAGTGGTCCTGGGTTCATTCCCCAGCTGAGGCGGAAATGTTTTCAGATCGCAACGGCTCCCAGGTCGACCCAGCCTTAAATGTGTACCGGATTAATCCGGGAAGTAAAGACTGCGTGGGAGAGGAGATGGCTGCCGCCCTCATTTGCAGAGCCTGTGAAATGTGAGATCGCTAACATCTCACACCCCTACGGCATTAATAAATGCTATGGGTTACTTTACTTTTTTTTTAAATGTACAATTACAATTACTCTTACAATTACTCTTACAATTTGAAAATTAAGACAGAAGAGGAAGAAGAAAGACATATTTACATTAATCATGGTACTGGCCGTGTTTGTTATAGCGGTACTCTTTATTTATTCATATATCATGAGACGTCTTGTTGATTAGAACAATATGACTACATTATTCATTGTTTCTCCTTACTTTACACTTCAAATTTATTATCAAAACGTTCTATGTGATATAGCAAATATTCCAGGCAAGTAGAGGTTTTTTTTTATTACTTTGATTCAAGTAAAAATTATTCTTCAACGTTTGTTTTCAAACTCCTGCATATCATCAGGAATTATTTGTGTTATCATGGTTTACTGCTTATTTGCGATATCTGAGTCTTTCGTCGCGATGTATCGGCTTTTAGCGTGGATTCTGTGCCACTTTGACCCTATCTGGGATGGGATAGCCAACTTCACACCAAAACCTTCTTAGTTGCATCTTATGCTTAGGTGGTAAGAATGTCATTATTCTCTGCTCCCCATTCAGGTCACGTCAATAGAAGGTTGGAGGTAGAATTATTTCTAAGATATCTTGTTTATGTAGAAACGTTCTTAACTTAGATCAGATAACTGAATGCCTGCTTGTTACAACTCAAGTTGTCTCCTCCCCCGCACGTACTCACACCTCTCATCAATAATGTGCTCGTCTAAGAACTATCCAAACATTTCTGTTTTCCCCTCCCCTCATGCCAACACATCGCTATGTCTTTACTTCGCAAGACGGCGCGTGGAATACAATACTGTGCCCGACACATCATTCAAAGAGCGCGCTCACAGCATCCCATCTCACGCGCACAGCTTTCATACATTATGTTGCAAAGACCAATACAACCAGCACTTTGAAACTCAGTTTCCCCTCAATGGATTAACGGCACTCGCCACTGGTCTCATTCTTTGCGACTTGGTAACATCACAATACTGTGTTAGGATGCGAGCATCGATTTAGGTGTATTATTTCCAATATGCTTAGCATCTGCTTGATGAGAGAAGAAATATGGACACAAATCTACAGTTTCAAGCGGGGAGAACAGCTTAAGGAAAATCTTTACGATTGCAGAAGTAAACAAGAAATGGGATTTTTCAGAAGTAAAATGTTTTAGGAATTTGAGTGTGAAGAAGTGAGCAAGATATTTAGTGTACAGAAGTGGGAAATGTATTTAGTGTACAGAAGTGGGAAATGTATTTAGTGTACAGAAGTGGGAAATGTATTTAGTGTACAAAAGTGGGAAATGCATTTAGTGTACAGAAGTGGGAAATGTATTTAGTGTACAAAAGTGGGAAATGTATTTAGTGTACAGAAGTGGGAAATATATTTAGTGTACAGAATTGGGAAAGATAGTATACATAGGTGGTCAAGATATTTTGTGTACAGAAGAGGACAATATATGTTGTGTACAGAAGAGGACAAGATATTTTGTGTACGGATGTGGACAATATGTGTAGTGTACAGATGTGGGCGATATATTTAGTGTACAGAGGTGGACAAGATATTTAGTGCTCATAAGTTGGACATATATTTAGTGTACAAAGGTATCCAAAATATTTCATTTACAGAATGGAAGTGATTTTTTCGTGTACAGAAGCTTACAACATTTTAAATTTATTTGTGTACTATATTTAGGGTACAAAATTGGGGAGATCTTTAGTGTACAGAAGTGGGATTGATATTCAGTGTAGGTAGTGTGAGAGATATTTAGTGTACAGAAGTGTGAGATATATTTAGTGTAGGTAGTGTGAGAGATATTCAGTGTAGGTAGTGTGAGAGATATTTAGTGTACAGAAGTGTGAGAGATATTTAGTGTACGGAAGTGGGATTGATATTCAGTGTAGGTAGTGTGAGAGATATTCAGTGTACAGAAGTGAGAGAGATATTTAGTGTACAGAAGTGTGAGAGATATTTAGTGTACAGAAGTGTGTGAGATATTTAGTGTACAGAAGTGTAAGAGATATTTAGTGTACAGAAGTGTGAGAGATATTTAGTGTACAGAAGTTTGAGAGATATTTAGTGTACAGAAGTGTGAGATATTTAGTGTACAGAAGTGTGAGAGAGATTTAGTGTACAGAAGTGTGATATATATTTATTGTACAGAAGTGTGAGAGATATTTAGTGTACAGAAGTGTGAGAGATATTTAGTGTACAGAAGTGGTAAAAATATTTAGTGTACAGAAGTGTGAGAGAGATTTAGTGTACAGAAGTGTGAGAGATATTTAGTGTACAGAAGTAGTAAAGATATTTAGTGTACAGAAGTGTGAGATATATTTAGTGTACAGAAGTGTGAGATATATTTAGTGTACAGAAGTGTGAGATATATTTAGTGTACAGAAGTGTGAGATATATTTAGTGTACAGAAGTGTGAGATATATTTAGTGTACAGAAGTGTGAGATATATTTAGTGTACAGAAGTGTGAGATATATTTAGTGTACAGAAGTGTGAGATATATTTAGTGTACAGAAGTGTGAGATATATTTAGTGTACAGAAGTGTGAGATATATTTAGTGTACAGAAGTGTGAGATATATTTAGTGTACAGAAGTGTGAGATATATTTAGTGTACAGAAGTGGGAGAGATATTTAGTGTACAGAAGTGTGAGAGATATTTAGTGTACAGAAGTGTGAGAGATATTTAGTGTACAGAAGTAGTAAAGATATTTAGTGTACAGAAGTGTGAGAGATATTTAGTGTACAGAAGTGTGAGATATATTTAGTGTACAGAAATGTGAGATATATTTAGTGTACAGAAGTGTGAGATATATTTAGTGTACAGAAGTGGGAGAGATATTTAGTGTACAGAAGTGTGAGAGATATTTAGTGTACAGAAGTGGGAGAGATATTTAGTGTACAGAAGTGTGAGAGATATTTAGTGTACAGAAGTGGGAGAGATATTTAGTGTACAGAAGTGTGAGAGATATTTAGTGTACAGAAGTGGGAGAGATATTTAGTGTACAGAAGTGGGAGAGATATTTAGTGTACAGAAGTGGGAGAGATATTTAGTGTACAGAAGTGGGAGAGATATTTAGTGTACAGAAGTGGGAGAGATATTTAGTGTACAGAAGTGTGAGAGATATTTAGTGTACAGAAGTGTGAGAGATATTTAGTGTACAGAAGTGTGAGAGATATTTAGTGTACAGAAGTGTGAGAGATATTTAGTGTACAGAAGTAGTAAAGATATTTAGTGTACAGAAGTGTGAGAGATATTTAGTGTACAGAAGTGTGAGATATATTTAGTGTACAGAAATGTGAGATATATTTAGTGTACAGAAGTGTGAGATATATTTAGTGTACAGAAGTGGGAGAGATATTTAGTGTACAGAAGTGTGAGAGATATTTAGTGTACAGAAGTGGGAGAGATATTTAGTGTACAGAAGTGTGAGAGATATTTAGTGTACAGAAGTGGGAGAGATATTTAGTGTACAGAAGTGTGAGAGATATTTAGTGTACAGAAGTGGGAGAGATATTTAGTGTACAGAAGTGGGAGAGATATTTAGTGTACAGAAGTGGGAGAGATATTTAGTGTACAGAAGTGGGAGAGATATTTAGTGTACAGAAGTGGGAGAGATATTTAGTGTACAGAAGTGTGAGAGATATTTAGTGTACAGAAGTGTGAGAGATATTTAGTGTACAGAAGTGTGAGAGATATTTAGTGTACAGAAGTGGGAGAGATATTTAGTGTACAGAAGTGGGAGAGATATTTAGTGTACATAAGTGGGAGAGATATTTAGTGTAAAGAAGTGGGAGAGATATTTAGTGTACAGAAGTAGTAAAGATATTTAGTGTACAGAAGTGGGAGAGATATTTAGTGTACAGAAGTGGGAGAGATATTTAGTGTACAGAAGTAGTAAAGATATTTAATGTACAGAAGTGTGAGAGATATTTAGTGTACAGAAGTTTGAGAGATATTTAGTGTACAGAAGTGGGAGAGATATTTAGTGTACAGAAGTGTGAGAGATATTTAGTGTACAGAAGTGGGAGAGATATTTAGTGTACAGAAGTGTGAGAGATATTTAGTATAATATTGTGAGTTTGTATGGGTTTATTAGTTTGTCTACTTTTCCGGAACAGATTTAGTCAAAATGAGTTATAGGAAAATGTAATATTTGTTCTCTTAAACCAGTTCATCTTTCTTCTGTGTATTACGTGTCCGAAAAGGGAACAGAAAACAGTAACACTTCCGCCTTCATATCGCAATAAATGAATAAAGAGAATTGTCTTTGATTATTAACGCATGATTTCGCTGTGGTGCACTGCCGAGGTTATAGAGCATTGATCTCACACCCGTGAGGTCCAGAGTTCAATTTCCTGTAGGGGCTGATTGTTTGTTTTTTTCTGTCGGAGTGTAAATTTATTTTTAAATTCACTCTAAACATGACGTGGCGACAGCAATGGCATTCGGCCTTTATCACATAAGCCGAATACTTCCAGTAACTCAGTCACGTGGAAAAAAAAACAGTATGAAAGACATCTGCTGTGCCGATACTTGATGAAGACTCCTAGATTGGAATTAACTCTCTATCTGGACCATGTACTCGAAGTATAAATGTGTCAAAGTTTCCCTTCGGTTAGAAGAATGTACTGGACATTGCACCTTTTAGCCACACTGAATGAAGTAGCTACCCGAGATGTGACGAATTTCGTGAAAATTTCAGGATCCCAACGAATGCCACAGGAATACTATTCTGAAGCTATGAGTAAAGCATTTGACTGGCATATAGAATAAAACTGAAACTCGTATTTCAGTGAAAAACACAACACCTGACTGGAATATGGGAGAAGACTGAAGCTCATATTAAATTACAACACCTGACTGGAATATGGGAGAAGACTGAAGCTCATATTAAATTACAACACCTGCCTGGAATATGGGAGAGGACTGACACACCTGGTTTAATCCAGGATCTATCATCAGGAAGCATAATCATCATCATCATCATCATCATCATCATCATCGTTATGTCATCATCATTATCAGCATCATTATCGTCACTATCCACATCATCACAATCATCATCTTCGTAATCCTCATCATTGTTATCATCATCATCATCCCCGTCCACATTGTCATCCCCATCATTATTCATCATCATCATCATCACCATTATCGTCATCATCATCATCATAATAATCATCATCATCATCATCATCACCATTATCATCATCATCATCACCATCATATCAATTCTATCTATACACCTTTTAGCTCCGTGCGGAGCATAAGCAACACCCTTATCTTTGTGTATTTTTGTTGTTTTGGTTACATCTATTTTTCGGTGCGGGATAACGAACCTCATTAGTCGTCCCCTAGTACATACATGAAACGTGCAGTCTTACTATATCTGCTCCCCTTACATGCTCCAACAACACATGGGTGATCTGTGATATGTTACAAATCAAGTGTCATGAGCCATTTTTGGCTCTTTCTTTATTGTATTTGGTTGCGGACAGTCTATTGTTACGTTAGATAATAATTCTAAAGGCAATGCTTTGTTTTGTCTTTTCCCATGACACTCTGTAATCCGAAGCACTTTACAGCAGTCACGCTTTCAACTCCTTGTTACCAAACTCATAAGCGAAATATTTGCTTGCCTAAGTCACTAGGTGCAATTGTGAGTACACGTAGGCTCTAAGTATCGACTATGTCCACGTTTAACTGAGAATGAATAAGAAAAAATTTATAGTTTTTTTTCCCCCTGGACTCACTAAATTGAAAATGTGCCCAGGCATATGTATGAAGCTTAAGGTAACAGTTTGTTGAAGCGGTATTCATATTGTGTGTTCATATTGTGTGTTTATATTGTGTGTTCATACTGTGTATTCATACTGTGTGTTCATACTGTGTGTTCAGATTGTGTGTTCATATCGGGTGTTCAGATTGTGTGTTCATACTGTGTGTTCAGATTGTGTGTTCATATTGTCTGTTCAGATTGTGTGTTCAGATTGTGTTTTCATACTGTGTGTTCAGATTGTGTTTTCATACTGTGGGATCAGATTGTGTTTTCATACTGTGGGATCAGATTGTGTTTTCATACTGTGGGATAAGATTGTTAAAGTGGTATTCATACTGCGTGTTCATATTATTGAAGCCGTGTTCATAATGCCTGCTTATATTCTTGAAGTGATCTTCATACTGTCTGTTCAGATTGTTGAAGTGATGTTCATACCGTTTGTTTATTGTTGAATTGTTGTTAATACTGTGTGTTCAGATTGTTGAAGTGGTGTTAATACTGTGTGTTCAGGTTGTTGAAGTGGTGTTAATACTGTGTGTTCAGTTGTTGAAGTGGTTTTAATACTGTGTGTTCAGTTGTTGAAGTGGTGTTAATACTGTGTGTTCAGTTGTTGAAGTGGTTTTAATACTGTGTGTTTAGTTGTTGAAGTGGTTTTAATACTGTGTGTTTAGTTGTTGAAGTAAACATTTTTTATGTGACTTTAAAAACAAATATGCAAAACACAGGAATGATTAGTCATTTCGTTTCTTTATTTTCTAGAAATACATAATTTCTTCTCGCAAGAGTTTGCCTTTTTGACTAAACCAAACAAGCACATTGGTTAACTACGGAGAGTTGACATCGACACTGAAGGTGATAGCATGCAGATACAAATAATGACAGAAGTGAGGAGGATCAGGGGTGAGGAGGATAGGGTGAGGAGGATCAGGAGTGAGGAGGATAAGGGGTGAGGAGGATCAGGAGTGAGGAGGATAAGGGGTGAGGACTATCAGGAGTGAGGAGGATAAAGGGTGAGGAGAATCAGTGGTGAGGAGGAAAGTGTGTTCTATATGGAAATATTCGAATATCACATAATCAAAATCTAAGGGAGATTTGAGTCTGCATACCCTTGGATGGATGCTGGAAAGGAGAGCGGAGACATAGGTAGGTCTTATGTGTCATCATGCTGATTTCTACTTCTTCTTCTTCAGCGATCATTCTCAAACTCCCGCTGCATATCTCTTGTAGCAGGACAATGGTCATACTAGATTTCCAGCAGGATGTAATCCAGAGAATGGAAATACGTTGTGTCGCCGTTTATTATCGCCAATGACTCGACACATCCGTCTTCGGCTGAGATTTTTTTTATTCGAGGAACAAAGAAAATATAAGAGTGTCTAGTAAACAAATGTTTCTGTTCTCTTTATTCTTCTTCTGCTTTAGTTCTCATACTCATGCATGTTAGCAGGATGCAGTCCGGAATGTCTTTTGTCATAGTTTTCAGCTTAGCTGCGGTATCTGCGTCTTTTGGAATCACATATCAGACTTCAACATGACATATCAGACGTCAACATGACATATCAGACTTCAACATGACATATCAGACTTCATTCAACATGACATGTCAGACTTCAACATGACATATCAGACTTCAACATGACATATCAGACTTCAACACGACATATCAGACTTCATTCATTATGACATGTCAGACTTCAACATGACATATCAGACTTCAACATGACATATCAGACTTCAACATGACATATCAGACATCAACATGACATATCAGACTTCAACATGACATATCAGACTTCAACATGACATATCAGACGTCAACATGACATAGATAATTTTGACCATTTATGGGAAGGGACAGCAAACACCACAAACCCTTTTAGTCGCATCTTACGACATGCCTAGCATGCAAAAGTATAGCAAAACTTTTCTGACCTTTCTTTGATCACCTTTCTTTTCTTGCCTTTCTTTAGCAGACCGTACTTTGCTGACTTTTCTTTGTTCACAATCGCTCACATTTCTTTGCTCACATTTCTGTGCTCACATTTCTTTGCAAACATTTCTTTGCTCACCTTTGCTCACCTTTCTTTTCTCACCATTGCTCACCTTTCTGTGTTCACCCTTACTCACCTTTCTGGCCCAGCGACACAGGAAGAAATGACTATTCAATTATACTATAACTTATAATTTATCAGACAATGCCTAACATATCAAATATCCCCAAATACGAACATAATTTTTAAAATATCTGCTTGGACAACCATAACATACAGCTAACAACTCGTATCCAAGCGATATATTATACTCTGAAAGAAAGGACAGAATAAATGCAGTATTTTAAATTTTTCCTGAAAACTAAGCAATACAACTCCCATCTCTCCAATCTCACTTAAATCTATCACTAATTAGAATACTACACTATTTATCTAGGTCTCAAGTCACCAACTTTATTTACATTACAAAATGAACTGCACTTGTTTCTAAACTCACACCCCACTTCATCTTACATTCACGAAAATAAACTTCTTTTTATAATATAAAAGGCAAAATAATTACCAAGAATAATAAAGGACAAAAACGACCAAGTCATCTCCATTGTCTCAAACTCGATCCTATTATTTCATCCGACAAAATCAGGTCCCATCTTTAAATGATATTACTCACGTTGTAGTCACGTCCTCGGTACAGGCTATAGGATACAGGAGCTGAAATCGGTGTGAATGTTTGCTTGTAATGACAAGCGCACAAACATTCCCATAAACATACACTCCAAAGCACGTACATCAAATACACAACCCGAATCATTCAACACATAATACAACACAGACAACAACTGTGTTACTTACGGGGGGGGGGAGGTTGGGGAATAGCGAGAGATGGCAAATTAAAATATGAATA
The DNA here is from genome assembly GCA_034231615.1 of Meghimatium bilineatum. Lineage (NCBI taxonomy): Eukaryota > Metazoa > Mollusca > Gastropoda > Stylommatophora > Philomycidae > Meghimatium > Meghimatium bilineatum. The sequence goes on from CM067301.1 coordinate 27,134,289, forward strand.
TGGAGAGGTGGGAAAGAGGGGGGGGGGGGGGTGTGAATACTATCTCTAAATTGTAAAATAAATGATGTACCAAGATGAAATGGATAGGAGAGTATTTATTTACTAGAAAATAATGTGAAATTGAAGAAAAATAAATGATTTACCAAGACAAAAACAACTATTTTTTTATAAATCTGGCACGCGATGATCCCCATTTTCTACATTTTGACCCCCGAGTACATATAGTTGAATAGCCCTGCTATAAAGGATATCCGAAAATTTATTTTCTTACAACCAATTATGACCATGAACAGGTCACTCTTGTAGAGCATCCGTGTATCTAAAGATCCCAGGCGTGTGTCGATATATGCTTTGAGGTGACAGCTCCCTCTCTGTACGTGTAGCTTCTGGTATCTGTCAATTAAATAGTCATAATCGTAATATAGCAAATATCTGTGTTATATATTATCGTGTACTATTTCAGTAAAAAATATTTGAAAAAAGCGTAGTGGACTGACTACATTGTACTCAGGTTACCCCTTATACATTCAGTTCCTATCCACGAATCCACACTCAGCTTGTTGAGATTACCATTCATGCCATGTAACTGCGTACCTTTAAGATATCCCAGTTGTCTTAGAAAAAAAATCAATTTGTACACAAGACATCGGGATTGGTCTTCGAACCCGAGATATATTGAGCACATAGGGAATGACATAACCACTAGGCCAAGGAAATCTTCATAGCGGTAACAGAATATGTCAGACGTACATAAAGTATGTCACTTCTTATGAACATGACATTAGAGACATAAATGTCAGACAGCATTGACAGAAAACGTTGAGTCGTAACAGCTTCAATTGAGAAATAGAAAGGGAAAAAACTGTTAGTGTCTCGTGTCTTTGAATTTGAAATGAAATGAATATTTGCAAAAACACATTCACCTTGTCCTTACACTTTGTAAATTATACGGGAAACGCTTTCACTGCGTTCTTCCACTTTGTAAATTATACGGGAAACACATTCACTGTGTTCTTACACTTTTGTAAATTACACGGGAAACACATTCACTGTGTTCTTACACTTTGTAAATTACACGGGAAACACATTCACTGTGTTCTTATACTTTGTAAATTACACGGGAAACACATTCACTGTGTTCTTACACTTTGTAAATTACACGGGAAACACATTCACTGTGTTCTTACACTTTGTAAATTACACGGGAAACACATTCACTGTGTTCTTACACTTTGTAAATTACACGGGAAACACATTCACTGTGTTCTTACACTTTGTAAATTACACGGGAAACACATTCACTGTGTTCTTACACTTTGTAAATTACACATGAAACGCATTCACTGTGTTTTAAACGTCAATTCTACAGGAAACACATTCACTGTGTTCTTACACTTTGTAAATTATACAAGAAAAAAAACCTGTATTTTTGGTGCCTTGGTTTTTATGTATTGTTGTTGGATATTTGATGAAGCGCGTGACCAAGAGGTGGTTATGGCGCTGTTCTCAAATTCATGATGTCCAGGGTTCAACTCCGTAAGAACCAGGTGTTTTTTTTACTGCACAATGATACATTTAAAAAACTGACCCTGTACATGACGTGGCGACAGCTAGAGTACGCAGCTTTTATTACACAGCTACACCATCCTTCCCTGTAACTCTCTAACGGAAATCATGCAATATTTGGCTGTTCGATTTGGGGCTCTTCTTTCAAAAATAGCATCGTTTATTTACTAGCAAGTCTAATTTTTGGTAGTAATAACGACACTGAGTTAACTATTAAGATCGTGTGTTTTCGAAGTGGCAACATATGGATGTGAGACTTGGACTTGTATATTTTGGACAATATCCACAAGAACAAATTCATTTGAAATAAAGTGCTACAGAAAGATCATTCGAATATCATGGACAGAGAAAAAGAAGAACATTGAAGTTTTGAAATTACTGAAAATAAAGGAATGCTGGCTTATAAATACCATCATAAGAAGGAAGCTAAAGTATTTTGGTACTGACGGTCTTGGTCAGCTGTGGTTCGCTGAACCTGATGTTCGACCAGCTATGGGGCGCCGCCTATGCACTCTTGTGTGCATGTTATCTCTGGGCCCGACACCAAGTATATAAACAGTTAACAACGAAATTTCCGACAATAATCAACAACGTAATAAATTATGTACTAATAAATTATGTACATATGTCTTGTATACGGTCATGATTATAGTAATGTATAGGAAATCCCTGCAATATTAGTTCTCGACCAACTGTTTCTGTGACGTGGTCACATATTTTGATCAAAATCATAGTATTTCTAAAAAAAAAAATATATAAAAAAGCAAAAAGAAAAGCACCTACTCAGTCCGCGTTCAAACAATATAAGCACGAATCATCGTAACTGGATCACAATGAAAACCGTTAATTGAACAAACACTCAGTAAATTTACACGCGTTTATTTACCTTTACCTATTCTCTCTTGAACAACATATATACCCACAAACACATAGTAGAATCCGACTATAACGCATTCTTTTATAATACGTTTCCCTATATAACAACTCTTTTCAAAATCCCTAATTATATTCATTGTATATTGTTTGTTTTGTATATAGCGAATTTCTGTTATTACATACATATTAAAAGCTGTTACATATGCAATCTTCGCCCTCAAACAATTTTCAGAAAGAGTGACAGAACATAACCAAGACTTATATTTGGCTTTCGTGGAATAAGAGAAAGTTTTTGACAGAGTGGAGAGAGTACAACTATGGATTGCTATTTGCAGATGATCAAGCAATAGTAGCATCATCAGAAGAGAAACTACAAAGACAAGTAGACAGATTATATCAAACGTGCCACGCATGTGGTTGCATCTGTGGATCTCACCAATGGCAAAAAATTCATGCAAGAGAATACGGTACTAGATGACATGCCACTATTTTGATGTTCTCTTCGTAAGGAAGCTTCATGGCACGTCATTTATACAATTATACTTCTCATACTTTTATTTTGTTGTTGCAATGTGTTTTATGCTTTGCTATTTTTATATATGTATGCATCCGCTGTGGTTGAGAAGGAGTCTGAAATGTACTTCGCAGCACTGGGGAGGAGGAAACTGACAGCACTATTTTTTTCCTTATGCTGAGGCCAATCATAGAGGCACAGTGACTCAGGACGTGACAATCCTTTTGACTTGAACATTTGGTTGCTTGTCTAGAGCAATAAAGAAGTTCAGCATAACCAGTAGTCAATTGCGGGGAATGAGCACAGTGAACCCTATCTTGGCTGCTGTGGCTCGGAACAGTGCATGGGTAAAAACCTGCTTTCCTGTTGATGTGATATTTATTCTCTGGCCCGGGGTGGGTCGAAAATCCACAGACTTCCCAGAAATATAATTCCAGTACAACAAATATTATTTACAAACGAGATCGGACGTCGCTTCGGTTATCATGGTCCGCGGCAGGCAGCTGGTATCCATGCTGCTCTGGCCGAGAAATTAACTACTAGAGCGCATAAAACAAAATAAAAAAGACACAAACACTGACACACACAAAACACACCACTGCAACAACATCCATACACTCACCAAAACATTAAACACAGAAAATCTTGGAGGGAGAACCACCAAAGCCAAGATTGTCATAAAACAGTCTTCACTTAACAACCTACAGCTGAACATCTGTGGAATAAGAAACAAATACACTAGAGCTCACTAATTTATTACATGCTCATAAGATACATCTGGCCCTCTTACAGGAGACTATACACAAAGACACTGACCCATATCTGTCAAGATATACCAGCTATGCCTGTAAGTGTACCAACTGCCGTGGCATAATTACTTATATCAGGAATGACATTCAGGGACAAGTCACCCAACTAACAGCCAATCCCACAGACATGCAGAAGGTGACCATCTGACACACTGGAGGAAAATACACAATCTACAACATAGACATCCCACCTCAGACAACATGCAATTTTTCAGAAATCCATAGAACACGATTTCGCAAAGCAATACTTGCTGGTGACCTTAATGGCCGCTCACCCCATTGTGGTTAGCTACCAGAACCTCAATACTTCAGGAAGATATATAGAGTAGCTCTGTGAAACAAACCTGTCAGTTCTTCAAGATGCAAAGTCTGTACCAACATTTTTTTCATATGAGCCATCCATCTCTCTATCGAGCTGACTTGACTATTTATTCATCTATAATAGACTCGCATTCCCTAGAAATCTGTGATAACATCGGAATAGACCAATTCTCACCACCATAACATTTCCATCCTGATAATCTGCAGGAATTTGAGAAGGAATTCAGTAGAAAATGTGAGACGGAATTCAGTAGAAAATGAATAATTACTTTAGCATCACCTCTGAATAAGATTTATATTCTCGATACATTAGTAATTTAAACACTAGTAATTTAAACACTAGTAATTTAAACACTAGTAATTTAAACACTAGTAATTTAAACACTAGTAATTTAAACACTAGTAATTTAAACACTAGTAATTTAAAATTACTCAGAGTTTCGGGTCTTAAGCAGTTGAAATAAAACTGGACAAATTCCCTATCTAAAACAAATTTCACAAGGAAGCAAGAGTTCAAAACTATTATGAATCAAAATATCAAAACACCTACAATGGAATCCCATTATAACAACGTGGTCCGGACCAATGAAAATTGTATGTAATATCAGAAATTCGCTACATACATTAAAAGGTAAAGGTAGGTCCCATGGCATCTGCCGTCGGAGATGAAGATAACTCTTCATGTACTAAGCCGCAGCAACTATTAGGTGGGGTGGCCAGTTCCCTTCCTTGCTGTTTTTTACCTTCCCTAACTTATGCGTCAGGTACTCATTTACAGCTGAGTCGACTGGAGGAGTGGTCGTGTCAAGTGAGAAATCACACAAGAATTAAGAATAAATATTACCCTCTCACTGTGGAATACCAGGAACTGAAAAAGCAGACCAACTGGCTAAGGAAGGTGCTGCCGAAGACCAACCTGATATACCAATCACCTACCATCAGAAAAAACAGATGATCAAGTCAATAAGAAAGCCACAAACGCCAACACAAGATGCCTATCACATTATGAACAGATCAGAGCAAGTTATAATTCTACGTCTCAGAACAGGACACAACCGACTCCGCAGTCACATGTATACAAAGTTCAAGATTGGCAACACGGTCATGTGTACATGTGGACAGGCAGCACAGAGTGCCAAACATATACTTCAAGAGTGTTCTGGGCATGAAACGCTGAGGCAGACGTATTGGCCAGAGGAAACAACACTGGAATCACAACTCTATGGGACACTGTATAAACGACAAAAGACAGTGAGTTTTATTAAGGAGACAGAATTACAGATATAGACATGTTTCAAGTGAACGAAAGAAGAAGAATAAATATAATTGAGGATTTTGAAAAGTGTTGTTATATAAGGAAATGTGTTATAAAAGGATACACTATAGAGGGAGTCTACTATATTCATTCCTAATACAAAACGTGATCAGCTAGTTTGCTGGTGACTGTTACAACGATATATGGTTCCTTATCAAGATAAAACACTTCTATGTTTATAACTTCATAACTAAAAACAAATCGTTAATAACTATAATTTTTGTTATGTTACTTACGATACATGGGCTAATTTCCACTGATAAAGAAAAGTAATATACATGCTATAGCAGATCATTTATTACCATTGATTTTAATACTAGTATGGGGGCGCAGATAAACAGTATAATTGGTAAATTAAAATTAATGAACTGTATTACAGAAAATGATACTTTTTTGCATGCGGAATGGTTTAGAGTCTTGATCCATGACACTCGACATTATAAGACCTATTACTAGTGGGAAAATATAAATTATAAAAAGACTGATTTGATTTATTTTTTTATTTCATAGGCTGTCACACAAAGTATAAACATATTGACCAATTAAATCTCACGTGGGGTAATCAAATGAGTCATTAAGATTGTTGCTTTCTCATTAACCAATATGTCTCGTTTAGTCGACGTTCATGATTTACCTCAGAAATTACATTGTTTACTATCTTTTAATTTATCGTCAGGAGTTTACTGTTCATTTTCTCTACCAGCAGGGACTAGTAGTGTAATGAAACAGGACATACCAGCAGTAACAGCAGGGAATAGTAGTGTAATGAAACAGGACATACCAACAGTAACAGTAGGGACTACTAGTGTAATGAAACAGGACATACCAACAGTAAGTAACAGCAAGGACTAGTAGTGTAATAAAACAGGACATACCAGCAGTAGCAGCAGGGACTACTAGTGTACTGAAACAGGACATACCAACAGTAGGAGCAGGGACTAGTAGTTTAATGAAACAGGACATATCAGCAGTAACAGCAGTGACTAGTAGTGTAATGAAACAGGACATACCAACAGTAGCAGCAGGGACTAGTAGTGTAATGAAACAGGACATACCAGCAGTAACAGCAGGGAATAGTAGTGTAATGAAACAGGACATACCAGCAGTAGAAGCAGGGACTAGTAGTGTAATGAAACAGGACATACCAACAGTAACAGCAGGGAATAGTAGTGTAATGAAACAGGACATACCAACAGTAACAGCAGGGAATAGTAGTGTAATGAAACAGGACATACCAACAGTAACAGCAGGGAATAGTAGTGTAATGAAACAGGACATACCAGCAGTAGAAGCAGGGACTAGTAGTGTAATGAAACAGGACATACCAACAGTAACAGCAGGGAATAGTAGTGTAATGAAACAGGACATACCAACAGTAACAGCAGGGAATAGTAGTGTAATGAAACAGGACATACCAACAGTAACAGCAGGGAATAGTAGTGTAATGAAACAGGACATACCAGCAGTAGGAGCAGGGACTAGTAGTGTAATGAAACAGGACATACCAGCAGTAGAAGCAGGGACTAGTAGTGTAATGAAACAGGACATACCAGCAGGGACTAGTAGTGTAATGAAACAGGACATACCAGCAGGGACTAGTAGTGTAATGAAACAGGACATACCAGCAGTAGTAGCATGGACTAGTAGTGTAATGAAACAGGACATACCAGCAGTAGCAGCAGGGACTAGTAGTGTAATGAAACAGGACATACCAACAGTAGGAGCATGGACTAGTAGTGTAATGAAACAGGACATACCAACAGTAGGAGCATGGACTAGTAGTGTAATGAAACAGGACATACCAGCAGTAGGAGCATGGACTAGTAGTGTAATGAAACAGGACATACCAGCAGTAGTAGCAGTGACTAGTAGTGTAATGAAACAGGACATACCAACAGTAGGAGCATGGACTAGTAGTGTAATGAAACAGGACATACCAGCAGTAGGAGCATGGACTAGTAGTGTAATGAAACAGGACATACCAGCAGTAGTAGCAGTGACTAGTAGTGTAATGAAACAGGACATACCAACAGTAGGAGCATGGACTAGTAGTGTAATGAAACAGGACATACCAACAGTAGGAGCATGGACTAGTAGTGTAATGAAACAGGACATACCAGCAGTAGGAGCATGGACTAGTAGTGTAATGAAACAGGACATACCAGCAGTAGTAGCAGTGACTAGTAGTGTAATGAAACAGGACATACCAACAGTAGGAGCAGGGACTAGTAGTGTAATGAAACAGGACATACCAGTAGTAGCAGGGACTAGTAGTGTAATGGGCACGGCCGTAGATACTTTTTTCACAGGAGATGGTGTTACATGAACATGAATTTAAGAAATGAATGCGAACTACAGGGTAGAGAGCAGTGAATTTGACAAATGAAAAACCTGTTTATTTTACAATGAATACTGCAAGATTTACTTGTGTAATTTGATCACTGAAGATCCTTCTTTTAGACTGAATACTCACTCGTCCATGCATTGATGGGACTCAAGAGGAGAACAAAGAATATCAACACTATTTATCTTCAATATATGTCGTAAGAGACGACTAAGGAGGTTATGGAAAGGAGTTGCTGCCCCATACAACATAGCTTTAAAGTGACCCAAAAACAAGCTGAAGTTGGATGTGTCGTGCCGAAATCGGGTGTGTTGACTAATTGATGCAAATAAAACGCCGACATGACGCATTGTCAGTCTCGGGACTACATCCAGATGTGTTAGAAATAATAAAGGATTATATTATAGCTGCAAGAGGGATTTAACAAACGTTTGAGAGTGAACACGGAAACAATAATGTAGTATCATTCGATTTCGTACGTACTTATACCACTTTTGCTACGAAATAGGAAAAGGCCATTTTGAAAACAATCAAACAATCGTTAAGGAAGGGATTTATCTGGTTGTTTGAGAACAATCGTTATTGAGAGGGTTTACCTAGCTGTTTCAGAACAACTGTTATGGAGGGGGTAAACCTGAATGTTGGAGAACAATCGTTATGGGTGGGGTTTACCTGGCTGTTTGAGAACAATTGTTAATGAAGGATTTTACCTGGTTGTTTCAGAACAACCGTTATGTAGGGGGTTTACCTTGCTGTGTGAGAACAATCGTTATGGATGGGGTTTTACCTGAATGTTTGAGAGCAATCGTTATGGAGGGGGTTTACCTGGCTGGGAAAAATCGTTAAGGAATGGGTTGACCTGGCTGTTTGAGAATAATCGTTAAGGAAGGGGTTGACCTGGCTGTTTGAGAACAATCGTTATGGGTGGGTTTACCTGGCTGTTTGAGAACAATCGTTAAGGAAGTGGTTTACCTGGCTGTTTGAGAACAGTCGTTATGGGGGGGGGGGTTTACCTTGCTGTTTGAGAACAGTCGTTATGGAGGGGGTTTACCTTGCTGTTTGAAAACAGTCGTTAAGTTAGTGGTTTACCTGGCTGTTTGAGAACAGTCGTTATGAAGTGGGTTTACCTAGCTGAGAACAATCGTTAAGTTAGTGGTTTACCTGCCTTTTAGCTGAATTCCTAGCACTGAAAGTCATATTCTGGTATGTTAAGAAGACGATTAAGAACCCCCCAAAAATGAGGTAAAAAAGTTTAAAAATTGGTTGAAACAAACAGATTTAGATAGTTTTGACATGTTTAAAAATGGGTGAAACGAACATTGTCTATATAAGTACTGCATATACAGATACAGTGGTTTGGCCACATTATGAGAATGCACCACGACAAGTTTCCCATTCAGGCATATAATCAAATGAGATCAGGGTACAAAGGCAGAGTAAGACCACGAATAGATGGATATAACATGTCAGAACATTCTGAACAAATATTGTCAAGGCACAGTCGAGGCCACACATCTGGCCTCGGAATACAAACTCGAGCTCCAATCACTCTCTCGCTTTAACGGCAAGAGTGAATAACAAACTACCTAGGGAAAGACAAAAGACAAATAAGAAGACGAAAAAGTATACGAAGATGGATGAACAAGATAGAGGAATACTTGCCAAAACTTAGGCAAGTCATTAAAGAATGTTTGTTTCGAGAAATTTTGTTTTTATGTCATGATGTGTTTCTGTATTCGTTCTTAAACTCCTGCAGATTCGCCGGATGTTTTCGGATAACGGAATTCTGTTATGTCATGATTCACATCTTAGCTGCGATATATGTTGCTTTCGATCTGACACATCCAAATTCAGCATAGCTTCTGGGTCACTTAGACTCTATGGTAGCCAACTCAATCCCAAAACATCCGTAGTCGTTTTTACGATAAGCATGACAGGTAATAATGCTACTGTCCTTTGCTCCCCTCCGGTCAATACACGGGCGAAGTTTTTCTAGCGACCACAAAACTTCAATATTTTTTTCAACTACATATGAATCTCTATATAGCGCATTCTTTTATAACAAATTTCCCTATACAACAACAGGAAAACCCGTTTTCAAAACCCCAAATTATGTTTATTCTATATTGTTTATGCTGCATATAGGGAGTTTCTGTTATTACATACATTTTTGGTTCGCCTGGACCAAGTTGTTATAACAGGACTCCACTGTACAATCAATACAATCAAGTGCCATACCGAATGGCGTAGGCGATCATGTTTCTGCACGCCTGTCTCTTGTGTTGTTAATAAGTTCGGTTGGTGAACTTATACCGTGCCACAATACTAGTCCATCTAGCAACTTTTCTCTTTGTCGTCCCCTATCTCTTCTCCCCTTGATCTTTCCAGTGGTTAATTAAGTGTTCAAGCTGTGTTCTTCTCAGCACATGCCCTAGATATCTTGACTGTCTACCCCTAATATTTGATATGATTTATCTTATTTTACGCCAGCATCAATGAGAACCTCTGCATTAGTTTTCTTAGCTGTCCATTGTATTTTCATCTTTCTTCTTAGAAATCTTGAGAATTATACGCCAACTGTATGCCAATGGAAAATTAGATAAAACTTTTTGCAAACAAGACAGTTTAGTTCGCCCATGTGTTGACGGGACCCGAAAGGGAAGCAAAGAATAGCAACACTGTTTACCTTCCATGCATGTCGTAATAGGTGACTATGGAGGTTATGGAATGGAGTTGGCTGTCCCATCCCATATAGGGTCAGTGACCCAAAGCCATGCTCAATTCGAATGTGTCAGGCTGAAAGGCGCAGATATCGCAGAAATGCTGTAAACCATGACACAACGCATTCCGTTCTTCGGACTACATCCTGCTAATCTGCAGGAGTTTGAGAACGAGCGCCAAGAAGAAGAGACAGTTTAGTTTAAACAAAAGACAACATTGCAGACTCAATACCAGCTCACTCCAGCAAAATAAGAAACATAGCCATCTGATTCAACATTCCTGCAACTTTCCAATTCTGGTCTTAAATTTTATCCGATCTGCTACCGAACGGAGGGAAGGGTACTGTAGGCTGGGGCCTGTCAAGGTAAAGATAAGAAACAGCTGAGACAGTGGGAACGGGGGAAAGGAAATCACCTGCGACAAAGTCTTAAATCTTGCCATCGGGTGTACTGCGAGGTAAGGTGTTGGAATGCGGATTTCAGGTATCGGGTATCTATGTTGGTTTTTTTTCTTTCTTTCTTTCCTTCCTTGAGCAGCTACCGTTAAAAGTGTGTTATTTTACTTGTCTTTCAACTGTGACACTGAAGACAGTAGAGAATGCGTTACGATTACAAATCCTGATACAACGGAATTCATCTATAGGGCATCCTTTTATAACAAATTCGCATATGTATCATCAGCATCAAGTGTCGTCTCCGCAACGAAGGATGCCTGCAACGGATCTCCAACATCCCCTGTCTCTTGTCTTGGTGGTGCATAGGGGCCTATGTAACAACAGGATTAAAAATCCCAAATTATATTTATTGTATATTGTTTGTACTGTATATAACGAAGTTCTGTTATTACATGCATATTTGGGGAGAGTGTATCAGAACCAAGTCGTTATAACGGAATTCTAATGTATCTACTTCATAAATCAAAGTAGTGCAGCAACATCCCATTACAACAACTTAGTCTGGAACGACGAAATATTTATACAATAAAAGAAATTCGCAAAATACAGTATGAACAATAAAATGAAACAAATATGATTGGAGATTATGGAGAGAAAAAATATTGTTTAGTAAGACTATGTATACTACCCACTCCATCTTGAAACGTGAAAAAATGAAGATAAAAATACAATTAATTTTACCTAATTACGTAAACCTACCAAATAATCGTCCACGAGATAGAGAGGTCATTCGTCCATGTCCAGCCAGGGCCCGAAAGGGGAGCAAAGAATATCAACACTGCTTACCTTCCATGCATGTCGTAAGAGGTGACTAAGGAGGTTATGGAATGGAGTTGGCTGTCCCATCTCATAAATGGTCAGTGATCCAAAGCCGTACTGAAGTCGTATGTGGCAGTCCGAAAGGCGCAGATATCTCATCAATGCTGTAACCATGACACAACGCATTCTCCGGACTACATCCTGCTAATCTGCAGGAGTTTGAGAATGAACGCAGAAGAACTCATGCATAGAATGAAAGAAGAAGAAAGGTTATGATAAAATGTGTAAAGTAAAGTAACCCATAGCATTTATTAATGCCGTAGGGGTGTGAGATGTTAGCGATCTCACATTTCACAGGCTCTGCAAATGAGGGCGGTAGCCATCTCCTCTCCCTCCCAGTCTTTACTTCCGGATTAATCCGATACCCATTTAAGGCTGGGTCGACCTGGGAGCCGTTGCGATCTGAAATATTCCCGCCTCAGCTGGGGAATGAACCCAGGACCACTCATATGCGAAGACAGTGCGCTAACCGCTGGAGTGTGCTAACGCGGCTCCCATACAATGCATACAATGTGTACTACTATCTGGTTATATGGAAGGCTGCTGAGAATATTATTGACATCTAGAAAAACCAGATAGTAATATTGTGCTGAATGATTCAAATAACAGAGGTTACTGATTAACATCAGACAGAGGAGTTGACGTTTTTGGGGTCGAGTCACCAGACAGGGATATTTCGAGAATATAGTGATAACGCAACACGTTGAATGACATTCATAGGACGACTGAATGAGAACATACATTATAATTATATTATAGCATATACGTTTATAACGCGTTTCCCTATTTAACATTTCAGAATATAACTTTGACTAATAAGAAACATACCCGAATCTATAAAATATACTTTTGACTAATGTATTCCATATACAAAATATATTATCATATTACTCTATCTATACAGTAGAATGTCGTATATAGCGCAAACGTCTATAACAAATTTCCCAACTGCTGGATCTGAAGAAAGCCGTAACAGAAGTAAGCATTAAAAGGGTACCGTTAATGTGGATATCATCCAACTGTGGCATATTAGGAAATGAAAAGGCAGATATGCCAGCTAAAGAAAGATGGAGCTAAGCAGGAAGAGAAAGACCAAAAATTACCTACCAGGAAAAGAGGACCATCATCAAAGCTATTGAAAAAAGTCGACCACCCAAGAGAGAAGTATCATTATCTCGACATAGCTGATCACATTATCTTCTGCACAATAGATTAAGACATGACACAATAGACTCACTTAAATGGATTAACAAGGTTCCATTACCTATGTGTTCATGTGGACAGGCGGTACAGATTACGGGAAAATGTTCTACGCGACCACATTACACTTACCCAGTTGCTAGTTGCTGTAGAAATGTGTCGCCGGTGTGGAATAATTTGTTATAATGGGATTTGACTCTTACCTATACTATGTTGTTGTTGTCAATATTCAAATACTGATGAGTAATTCTACTCTTTTCAGTACAATGCCATTCTTTAAAAAGTGAAAGTCTGATAAGTACTTATAATTATTTGATTTTTGTTATTGCATAAATACCATGTTCTGTTACTTATAAATTTGCTGATTTCTGTTATTACATATCTAATAACGAAGTTGTTATTGGATTTGATTATTAAATTAACATCTTGATATGGCAAAAAGTCAACAAATATCGAGCTTTAATATATTCGCGACAGACGTGTGTAGATACAATAAAGAATAAATATAATTGGGGATTTAAGTGTTGTTATATAGGGGTGCTTCTTATCAACAGATGCGCAATAGCGGGATTCCACTGTACGTGAATTTAAATATGCGTTCATTTAAATTATTTTAAAGAAAATGAATTCTACAAGTTGTATCCCCGTAATATTCTTTGTATGGTAGAATTCAAATCTTGTCTGCTAACTTTTGAGCTCAAATATTCTTCAATGGTTCTCAGTTTCATTATGACTTGAGTTTCCAAAAACTTGAACAGAGGGGTGCAATTACAGTCTCTGTTGTCCAGCTGCCGAGGGTGAACAGTTCAGGCGTATAAATGTCCAGTGGACAGAAAAGAGCGCAAAATCACAAAACTAGTAGTCCTTGACCTTGATTATAAAGACCAATCAAAGAGCATCTGGAAAGTAAGGCGACAGGTGGATGCATGTGCTATGCTCTTCTCGCTAGCAGTTTTAAAAATACTACAGAATTAAATTAAATGTGAGAAATGTGTAGGGAAAATAGCATGTGTCCACAACAATGAATAATCCAGAATAGAAAGTCGGTGAGATTTCTATAAGATAATTTTGTATTGTTTTATGCATGTATATTACGTCATCGTAGACGTATATGGGCCCATTCTGGTGGGATAATTAGAAACCAGTCTTATTTCAAGAATACACAGCAAGTGCACATTTGACTTTTCCTGTGATTGTCATTGGTCGATATGTTTATACATAGTGGTCCTGGGCTCATTCCCCAGTTGAGGCGGAAATGCTTTTTTTCCAGATCGCAACGGCTGCCGTGACGACCCATCCTTAAATGGGTACCGGATTAATCCAGGAAGTAAAGACTGTGAGTGAGAGGAGATAGCTACTGCCCTCATTTGTAGAGCCTCTGAAATGTGAGATCGCTAACATCTCACACCCCTACGGAATTAATAAATGATATGGGTTACTTTACTTTTTTACTTATGTTTATACAGAGCTTTGGAGGAGCCAAAAAAAAAAAGCACTGGAAAAGTCAAATGAATCGTTTTTGAAGGTTGTTTTCCAATTAGACAACAGGTCTTACATGTGATGGTTACAGTTGATTTACGTCGTTATATGGCGGACATGCACATATGTATTCAGAGATTTTATTCAGCATAATCACGGCATATACAGAGTAGCCAATGGAACCGTATCTACAATGCCCAAGGACTCATTGAGTGATAAATCGTCATTGCGTAATAGAGTCGATACACATTCATCGCCTGGCGTGTTCGTCCATTACAAGTAATGTTGACCATTTGTTAGTTACATCTACTTTTGAAAATTCAGTTAGAATTATGGCCTTGATTATGAATTAGTCTATCTATATGCTGTATCCCTTGTTTGCCTATCGGCGTCAGGAGTAGGAAAGTTCTCTGGTGGCGACCTTCCTGTATGCTGTTTGCAAGCTTATCCCTGTTGCTTCTTTGATCCATCTTTTACATGGACGTACTCTGGCTTTATACTCGTTATATCTAAGTGTCATGGCTACCTGCGGCATGCTGAAATGTAAGTAAAGTTTCAGTGTTTACTAGATCGACTCTGTAATATATTTTCTGAATGAGATAGATTAGAACACGGTTTAACCATTTGGAGTCACTGAAACGAGTGACTGGCTTAGCGAACAGACAGTGTAGAAAATAATACTAGTAATAGCGCTCGTAGGGACACAATGAAGAGTATAAATTCGTAAATAGCTAATAAGCCCTATTCGAGCTGCAAATGTTCTTTGCCATTTTTTTCGACAGATACTGGTACAGCTCACCTGAATTTAAAGATTGCTGAAATCGGATGTGCCAGGTCCACATGAATGGTAGCACAACTTAGCTCACACTCTCCGGTGGAAATCACAGGAATTTCCTGATGATTAAAAGAGCGAACGCAGAAGAATAGGATTATCTATCGCCTCGATGAGGACAGGATTATCAGAATCAAGAATCCTATTTTTGATGATTGAAATAATTTGATAGTAACAATGTCGATGGTTTACAGAAATGTACCGGGAATTGAGATTAAAACATAAACATATTAACCAAAACATATTAAAACAGCTGTACATGAGAAAAAACCGCTGTTGGCGGGTCACAGAACGGACCATTTGTAACCTGCCATAAGAAGGAACTAAGGAAGTTTGAGATTGGGCATGGTGCACTAGAATCCCTCTATAACGCATCTTTTTAAAAGTTTCCCAATATAACCGAATTTTTTTTTCTCGATATCTCCAATGATATTTATTCTACATTGCTTGTATTGTATATATCCAATTTCTGTTATTACATATATATTTCGTCGGTTCGGACCAAGTTGTTATAATGGAATCTAACTGTATTATAATGGTGGCGATGTCTCCCAACACCATGCTGATGTTTAAGTTCGGGAGACGAAAGACTGATATTCCGACCGAGCAGTAAACAATGATAGCATATTGCATAACCCACTGTGTGACAACCAAGAATTGCACCATTAGTTTAGTCAGCAAGTGATAGAATCAGTCCTCTTTCTTAGGAGTGTCGTATGAAGAGACAACCTGACACCCATGGAAAAAACATTTAGTGGATAGATTGATGACATGTTTCCTGTGACAAAATATTGGGTGCATGCTGACAACCAGTCACCTGCGAAAAATAAATTGTGATAGTGTCTCGATTTTTTTACTTTTGCCATCTATCAAATATTCTCCATAGATGACGAAGACCACTACACCTCTTTTTTGAGGGAATCCTAGGTGACCGGTGAATGCTATATGTGGTTTTGCGTATGGGTCAATAAATCTGATTGAAGAAGGATGCGATAATTGACTCAGAAGTATGATCCTCTATCCGGACGTGATAATCCTACCATACTGGGATGCCTCAATTCCAGGACTAAAAATAAATCCATAATTTTCTTTTACACATCCATGCCTTTGAAACTAAATGTATATCGTTGTCGCCTCAATTACACAACTGGTAAGAATCTGCGCTATTGCCAAAAATACTATGTACTGTCAAGAACTACCTGCTGACAGCTAAAGTGAGGGACATTATATCATATTCACCATCAACTTGCAGGAGGTTGAGAACAAACGCAACTAATAAAATATCGCAGCTCAGCTGTATACCGTGACACAACACACTTCGTTATTCAGATTATATTCTGCGGAGACTACTGAAGTCCAATGAAGAAGTACATCAGAACGATGGTTAATAGTTGACATTTCTCTCGTGAATTATCATTTAATCAATAAACTCGTAACCCATCAGTGTCGTAGGGGTACCACATTGGGTGCTTCAGTAAACATTGGAGTCATCCAGCGAATTTTATTTTCAGCGATGCGGATGAGTGTAGAAATATCTTGCCCTGTCCATTCCTTGATGTTGTCTGCCCATGCCTTTATCTGCCCTCCGCTGCTTCTTTCACCTTCGACAGTTCCCTGCAGTATTGTTTTTGACAAGGAATCATGTCTGCATACATGTCCAAACCATGCTAGTTTTCGTCGTTTCACTATTGAAAGCAATGGTTCTTGCACCCCTGCATACATCTCTACTTTATTTCTTATGTACGCATTGGTCTTTCCCTTATGTACGCATTCCCTATAACATATTCGGAGAATTCGTTAGCAGCATTTATACTCGAAATCCTGTAATCGTCTCTCCATGTCCGCATTGAGTGTCCAACTCTCACAACCATACAGCACTTGAATTATACAGTCCTCCAAACTCATCAGTTACATCCTACTCTACATGGTCACTATGTGTATACCTTCTCTCCACAGCTAATGTAAATAATGTAAAGTGCCACATGCCTCATTTTTAAAGAAAATATCGATGTGTCCATAGGATTGTATAATTGAGGGACTGAACATCAATCAGAGCGAGATCAGATATTGACACACAGGGATTGGAGAAATGATATATTTACTAACCCACTTGGGTTATAGGTTATGTAACCCAAGTGGGGATTGATGGTTCAGTAGTCATACTGGCAGCCTTCAGTAATGTTTTGCCTATACCCACGACCATTTTCCATGAGAACAGCTGCCTAATTGCTCTGAACAATTATCATGAAAACAGGATGAGATTTGTTACTCCTCTGATATAATTAAAAATTACAAATGAAAGCAACGCGGAGTAATTTTATAAAGTGCTTGGAAATTAGCGGAATTAAATACAGAAAAACGTGCAATGTGGCTATGAAATATGCAGTAACAAATCTAGCTATCCGTGATGTCGTTTACAGAATAGTCTTCTCACTCGAAGCTTTTCAGTTCTGTGCAAGCTGACCAGCCTAATCCAGTGCCGTGTTCGAAGGTCTTCAATATTATGTGGCCATTGTAGTCTTGGTCTGTCTCTTGTCTGAAACATATTCCCCACATGATGTATCTCGAAACCAGTCTCTTTTTATTTATTTCACAAATAGTTTAACTTGCGTTTTTTAAATAATAAAAAAGTAGTAGTCAAATTCCATTATAACACATTGGTCCAAATCGATAAAATGTGTATGTAATAAGAGAAAATCGGCGTATAACGTATCTAATTCTCGTTCACAGTTTACCGGGTCTTCACATCACATTATAAATTACAATTAATTAAAGAATTAATATAATTGGGAACTTTAAAAGTTGCATATAATTTGTACAATTTGTTATAAAACTATGCGCTATAGAGGGATTCCACGGTGTAAGTTCTTAAATGAATATAAACTTGTAAGAAATGTATGAAATTTAGTAGAAACTAATGTTTATAAAGACATCGGTTCTTCCTAACAGTCAAAGGGAAAAAACAATAACTTCTCTCAAATGTCTTTAGAGACCGGGAGTTTACTGGAGTTGGAAATCAATGCCAAGGATTGGAATACTGGTTTTCTACCAAAGTCATGGGAGCATACTTAGAATCTTTGGGGTGGAATTTACAACCTCATCCATAAAATATGACGACGTTCCAGAAATGACATGTCAAGCAAGTCATTTTCGTCTAGCCGAAAGCATCAGAACTGTGACACATAAAAGTATATTTTTCTAAAACAATCCTTTAAAACAGGCGACATATTGGACGCCCTCGTAATAAGTGGATAGATAGTGTATTAGAGACACTCGGAAATATAACCGCGGAAGAGGCAAATAGAAGGGCAAAAGACCGTACAATCACTCTCCTCTCAACACCGAAACACATGAGGACAGAAAGAAGATCCTTTAAAATGTATGTGTCGTCCGCGTGATGATGTTGCCTAAGAGGGAAGCAAAGAATAGCAACACTAATTACCTTCCATGCATGTTGTAAGAGGCGACTAAGGAGGTTATGGGATGAAGTTGGCTGTCCCATCCCATATAGGGTCAGTGAGATGAAGTCATTCTGACGTCGGATATGTCAGGCGGAAAGGCGCAGATATCGCAACAATGTTGCAAACCATGATACAACGCATTCCGTTCTGTGGACTACATCCTGCTAATATGCAGGAGTTTGAGAATGAACGCAGAAGACGAAATGTATGTTTGAAAATAAAAGTAGAAAGTATCTGATTGTAACAAAATGGGAGTCGTGTAGGAAACTACGCACTATTGAAGATAGATACGAAAAGAAACGTTTACTGTGTGTCATGATCGATAGGTTAGAGCAGTGACTTGACATCCTCAGTAGCGTGAGATCCAGAGTTAGGCATCCATCTGGTAAAGAAGTTTTTTTTTTTCTATCTGCAGTTAAATAAAATATCCCAAGCTGTAAATATGAAATTAAAAACTATCTACCGTTAAAAACCAAGCCCTTCTACGGGAAAAAGATCATGTGCGCTCGTCTTGCATCTTGGTTGATCATTGACCACTTCACAAGACTCAAAAAAAATAAATCTGATCAGCCTAGATAACACGCTAATTGTGACCAGAGCACAGGATCTGCAAATAGAAGAGCTTGGTAAGAACAGTTCATTCTCAAACTCCCACTGAATCTCTCTTGTAGCAGGACCAAGATCCAATTAGATTTTCAGCAGGATGTAATCCTGAAAATGGAAATGCATTGTGTCGCCGTTTTATTTTGCGCCAATGACCCGACACATTCGTTTTCGGCGGTGTAAGAACTGTTGATAAACAATAATCACGTGACCAGATTGATCTACTGTTGTCATTGCAACACTGTACTACACTTTCACCACAGCGATTGCTATGTTTGACAGGATCCCCCCTCGCACATGATATATTACTATTTAGTACTAAGTAGAAAGCTAAGTAAATCCCTCACCCCCTGCCATACACATTTTTCAAAACAAAGAGTCACAAAAATGTACAGATTACCCACGAATACGGCAGAAAATAGCATTTATAAATAGATAGATTCACCCACTCCTCCGTGAAGTTTTATACTGTCCTCACACTATAACAATCCTTCACAATACATGTCATGCGTGCTGATCAGTGATCTATAATGAGAAGCGTACAACTCTTGGTTATGACCTGAAATTTTATATAACCTCAGTAACATGATGCCATTTGTATCATTCCGAAAGGTGCAGATATTGCAATTAATCTGCTAATCATAACACAATTTATTTTTCCTTTACTGAACCACATTTTATTATTACATAAATATTTCGCTAGTCTGGACTAATTCATTTGTTATAAAGCGATTCCGTTGTAACAAAAACACACACAAAATACTTATAAAACACTTTCTTAAAAACAATACAAATAATTGAAAAATGCGTTGTCTATAATTTATTTTCAAAATTCGCAGCATCGTTCAGTGACCAAAAAAATGTGTGTTGACACTTTCTTCAAACAATCACGCACACCCAAAACTTCAACAGAATGTGTTAAATCTCCTGGCTAATTAAACAAAATAAAAATCATGGAATGTATGAGAATGTAAGTAAACCTATAGTGTTGGTAAAAACAATAAAACTAAATTAAAATGGAATGATGAACAAATGAAAAATAAGAAAATACAATATCAATGGAAATATTTTTCGAAGACAGCACAATTAAGCTGTCGAATAAACAAACAACGGATGAACATACATCTAGTTAACAAAATGGAATGTTCACTAAGAGAGACAACTGAAAATGTGAGAAAAACAAAGAGCAAACATTCAAAATTATGATTACCAATGGAATTACAGAATAAATAAAGTGGATAGAATTAGTAATAGAAGAATGTGTGTTGTATCATTATCACCAGAATATTTCCGGCAACGAAGTGTGGAAGAAAATAATAGCGACACTGTTACCTGCAACACACAACAGCGCATGAGGCACTAAAAGTAGTCAAAGGCAACTAAAAAGATTTTGGGTATTGATTTGGCTGTTTTGTAAGTGATACAGACCATGCTGAAGTCGGATCTGTCTGACTGAAAGACGCAGATGCCGCAGTCAGTTTCATGATTACTGTCCTGTCAACCATGATACACGACACTTTTATGGCTACATCCTGGCAATCAGCAGAAGTTTGAGAAGAACAAAGATTATAAACAAATATACAATATTTGTTTAATAGAGTTTAGTTTTAAAAACCGTGTGCTTGTCTGGAAATCAATTTCAGATAGTGCTACTGTCTGTAAACTAAAATCTAGATTAAAATCTGTAATCTAGGTATAGTACGAGGTTATTGCATCCTCTTACAGTTTGATAAAGATATCCAACATAGTTCAGAGAAGATCTCGTCCGTGCGTTGACGGGACCCGAAAGGGGAGCAAAGGATAGCAGCACTGTTTACCTTCCACGCATGTCGTAAAAGGCGAATAATGAGGTTATTGGATGCAATTGACTGTCCCATCCCATATAGGGTCAGTGACCCAAAGCCATGCTGGTCGGATGTGTCAGGCTGAAAGACGCAGATATCGCATCAATGCTGTAATCCATGGCACAACACATTCCGTTCTCCGGACTACATCCTGCTAATCTGTAGGAGTTTGAGAATAAACAGAAGAAGTTCAGAGAAGGTATTTTTCCGGCGTACAAATTACATGAAAAAAATAACTGCGCGACTTAAACAAGCGATCGGTTTAGTGACAATTTTGTTTTTAAAAAAAATAGATGTACACTTCTGACTGCGAATAATGGACAAAACACAAGATTAAATACAAAACACAAAAAAGTAAAAACATGTTTGGGTGTATGAAAACATACATCACATTAATGTCATTATGAATATTCAATTATGCAAATGAGTTTTATGCAAATAACAAGAAGTCTCGTGTCTTGGGTCTAACTATGTACAATATGAGCAAATTGTTTATTCCCCCATTTTTGACGTCGGTGCAAGAAAGCGCATCTCGTTCAGGTGTTTATCAGTGCGAGTGACATATTCCACAATATTAGAACTTCTAACATTTATACAACTTATCATTTTGTGAATAGTCTGCGGCAATCGTAAATAATTACCAATATTAGAAATTACGTGTTTGGGTGTGTTTGCATCTATATACAATGTGGCTATGTGTGTTTTCTGTGTGGGAAGTGGTTGATTTCCGTTATCAGAAACAGAAATGACTACAACATCAACGCTGCGACATTATTTTAAAAAAGTATTAATTCTCTTCCGGTGGGAAGTAACGATAACGGCCATTTATATTTGGCCACTCTAATTAATTTCTCGTTTATGATGCCTCTTTGCGCACCAAAAGGTGCGAAACCGTCTAGGCGGGCAATGGATCGCTTTAGTAATCAATGAACACTTTGATTTCATCAATTTCCCCATATAGCACACAATCCCTCCGGTTGTCACCATAAATTCCCTGCTCGACTTCCCCAAACGTTACAGGCAAACAGCATGCACGTGTACGCACGTCTGCTCACGTGTTCTCGATTTACACAGTGTTTCACTCATTGATGCCAAAATGAGTCCTGTTTCAAGCTAATCTGCATCTGTGCTGTTTGCGCTTTCGTGCATATGCGCCTATGTGTGTGTATTTGTGTGGATGCACATTGGTGACAAAGACGTAAGCACCCTCGGAAAGCCAGAAATCTGACAATTAAGAACAAGGAATCAACAACGGATGCACAATACGCTTGGCATGCTCTTATGTTTAAAAAAAAATATGCACCAATTAAGTCGCAGCGCGGGAGATATAATTCAATACATTATCATAATTAATAACGGCTGACATGATTTGCAAATTCCCCAAAGCGGTCCAGAGAAGTTCATGTTTGGTGCGAATTTTTAAAATCATATAAGATTTCTCCTAGTGTCTAGACTATTTTCAATTCATTAAATTGTATTTATAAACAAATTCGTCGACTTAAAACTTAGCAGATTATAACAAATTGTTTACAATACTTTTACTTACAATGTCTACTAAGATTTTGCAATGATAATCACAATTTTAGTATACTGCCAATTTTGTTTTATCGCCGCTACTAGTTTTGGAGGATCGCGGAAGCCTAGCTGGCAGTGAGCTTGCTTACTACCACCGGGTTACATTGTGTCAGGTTCCAAACCACTTCCGGATAAAGACATCCGTAATTTCTCGCCTGATACGGCGGCTCCACAGGTACACCCATGTGTACCTGACGCAAGAGTTGGGGAAACTAAACAGTAGTAAGCAAATGAACTGACCAACCCACCCAATAGTTTCTGCGGTTTAGTGCACAACGCTCTATTCCTGATGGCAGGTTGCTGGCATGGAACCTACCTGTCATACGCGATATCATATAAAATTCACATCACAATAACTATGTTAATGAACATTATTGCTCGCAATTTAACAGGCCATCGCAGCAACTCGCGGTTTTATAAATAAATGATATTGCATTTGAAAGCTTATCAATACTTCCATACATCTTTCTGTGGACATATCTGTCTCTCAACGTGTGTTTATTTTGATAGATAAGTTATAAAATAACTGGGGGGGGGGGGGGGGGTAAACAGTCGTGTTTTACCAAATTGTTTTACAGAATCTATAAAAAAATGTTCATGTTAGTGATGAGACCAGAAAAATGGAATTGATGCGTGCGCAGAACCGGAAACTGAACGTAGATTGACAGCCACTCTTTAAAAAATCCAATTCGGTTAAATTAAAACTAGGACAATTTTGCGGTTTTTAAAAAAAAGAACCTAAAGTGGCACCAGAAATTGTGGGAATACCAGTTGTGAAACAAATATAGATGATGTGTGTATACGCAATCATAGTGTGTATACAGGACCTGATCGTTTTGTTGTTTAAATTTAGGAACTTTTGACGATCAGGAATTATGAAAACAATCAAACTATTAAAGGAATGTATGTAAACTGTGACTATATTATTGTCCCGTTATCTAAACGCTTCAGCATGTGTCTATATTTACTGGTTGAAATTATGTTTCTAAAATACATATCAATATGCATCTTACATGTCTTCGATCCATGACAGACTTAATAATGAATAAGACATGTGTTCCAATCTATGACATTATCACAACTCTTTTCTGATTCGAATGATACACCGTTTTCATTGATCGCTTTATATAGCCAGGTTATTTTAAAAAACGGATACGTCAGATTAACGTAGTGAGATGATCATGGACTAGCACACAGGTCTTTTTCAATCTGAAGTTGGCCATGGGTCGGCGTAATAAAGTCTTCTGGGGTAATCTAACCTAATGGGGGCGTCTTCTACTCATGCAGTATACAAACATAACGCACTTTGCATTCAAGACAGTACTAGCTTAGAAGTTAATGTTAACAACTGGTCTTCGTTCATTTTCTCAGTAAAGTCATCGGTTTCTTAATATACACAGAGATGACCTTTTCGCGAATATGAAGGTGAGAAACACCTTTCTCGAATATAAAGGTGAGAAACAATCAGAAAGCGTAGTTACACACATACAGGTAAGTGTTTGTGAGTTTCGAATGTATCCACACCTGAAAAGTGTGCAGTAGTAGTAGTAGTAGTCCATGGTCGTTTGTGTACTTGTTAATACGGAAACTGTTTAAAGATGAATAACCCATAAACTAGATTGGTGATTATCTAACTTTACATATGTGACAGAGGTACTGTGCTGTTGTCTGAAGATGCGGAGATGTGATGGCCATTGATGGCGTATTGCTGCATTTGCTGAAGCCGCTGTTGGACAAAGGCTGACTGCTGCTCGTTGTTCATGATGTGTTCAGACTGTCCTGGTAGGTACATTGATATGAACTCACGGATTTCATTTCCGGTTTGGGCCGCTGAGGGCGTTGGATACGGTGATTTGCTTTGACCAGAGTGGGCTGGTGCCGCAACTCCAGGCCCTCCCTGTGTAGGTGTGCCTGTTTCTCGTTTGATGCCTGGTGTATTTGGGTGGCCCTGAGGAGTTGGGGACATGTTGTGAGCGGCGTAAGGGGCCATCTGCGCCATAGTCATGTTGTAGCTATTTGCGCCATTCATGTAGCTGCCAGATGTTACCTGGCCTTGCATAGCTTGAGCGGAGAAATTGGGGTAGTACTGAGCAGGAGAAAGTCCTGGAAGATGACTTGTCATCTGTTGGTAAGGGTTGTGATCGCCCATCATGTGTGCGTAGCCATTGGACATGTAAGAGTTCATGTGACTTGGGTACATTCCGGTTGGATCCCTGCCAACTTGCGCCATAGCTGGGTTGGCCATACCAGGCAAAGCATACTTGTCTTTTTTCATCAAGGTTTTCGTTTTCCTGCGTGGTCTGTATTTGTAGTCTGGGTGTTCTTTCATGTGAATAGCTCGGAGTCTTTTAGCTTCATCAATGAAGGGTCGTTTCTCTGTCTCACTCAGAAGTTTCCATTCTGCTCCTAAACGTTTGCTAATTTCAGAATTGTGCATTTTAGGGTTTTCCTGTGCCATCTTTCGTCTCTGGCCACGTGACCAAACCATGAAGGCGTTCATTGGTCGTTTCACACGACTGGGATCCATATTGTTTTTAGAGTTGGTGGAGTTGTTATTGTTGTTGTTGTTGGTTGGGCTTCCGCCATTCGGGTTGCCACTCTGCCCGTGGTTTGTCTGGGGAAGTTCAGTATGTCCACCTGACCCTGGTCTAGGAGACGTTTGTTGCGAATGCATAGAGTGATGAGTCTGATGAGCCTGCGCACTTGACGCAGGCGGAAGCTGCGTTTGAGGCGGCTGATGCAATATCGGCGGCTTCATATCAGACTCCATCATCATCATCTTGGAGCGATATGTATCGCGGGGGTCGAAGCTTGGGTAGAAAATTTTGAGGCCGTACGTGGAACAACTCGTGGAAAAAAAATGAAGAAACGAACTCTTATTGATGTAAGTTTCTAAACGGTGTGTTAATTTCTCTCATGCGATTCTTGTTAGTGATCGCAGACAAATATATGAAACTCAATTTACAGAAGTTATTCCCTGACTTGAGGTCTTCCTGATTTGATGGAACTGAAGTCTATCGAGTGTAATCAAACTTATGGTAAACTGTTAGTAATTAAAAGCATGCAGATTTCTTGAAGAAATATTGAATGTGTTATTCCTATGCTTCACAAAATTGATTGATATGTATTCTCAATGCTGTTGTCCATAACACACAGAATGTTCATTAGGAATATGTGTACATCATAACGCCTGCGATATAGATATTACGGAATGATACATCAGAATGCACTTGTTCAAAAAAGTTTACATCCAAGGTTTCAGAGATTTTGGTAGTTCAATGTAAGTCGTAAGTTGAGTGGGGTTTTATTTTGTGGCTTCTGTAGTAACTTTTCCTGAGCTTATGTGTCCTATTGAGGATGTAGACGATGACGGACTTCTGATGACTGAGATCCGCTTAACTGCAATTGTGATACTATATCTTGCAAGAACCTGAAATTTAAAAAAAAAATGCATTACTTAACGTATCATTTTGATATTTTAGCATCACATTATTTAAGTGTTGGTGTACATCTCTTGAAGTAAGAGGTGCATTTCAAATATCTACAATCAATAATGAAGTTTATCAATACTAAACGTATCACATAATAGAATACTAAACGTATTGTAAATAATAGTATAGCATTAAACGTATCACCTATTGCAAGGAAAGTTTACACAAAGTCTATCAATAGTATAGTCATCAAAGGAACACAAAGGTTATCAATAGTATAGTTATCACCAAGGTAGCACATAGGTTATCAATATTAAATTAACGATGAAATGTAAGATGTAATGTGACTATCATTTAGACAAAGTTTGTCGATATTGAGCGTGTCACCAACAATGAAACCGTGACCGTCGAGAGTTTAGTAGACCTGTTCGCTAAAACTAAACGTCTAGTCTCCGATTTGCGTGAAATCTATTGCTTAGCCGTGGCTATTTGTGACTGCTACTACCAGTATGTAAATAGCTATCAATTAACAGTCCAACAATAATCAAAAACGTAACGAACTGGGTCCAAATTAATTCAGCTAGGAGGTATGTAGAGTCGAGAGCCACGATTACAACACAGTTTATCTATAGTACACTTAAAACCACAGGAAATGCAACAGAAATATCAAAATAATAATGAAATAAATATCAGTTAAAAATAAAATAAAATCTTGAATACAATTAGAAAGAAGGTTACAATAGATTCATCTTTATATATCGACGTACATGCAACATCTGCATTGTCACGGTAGTAGGCACACATCTGCTATCCATTCCTGATTATAAGAGATTGGCAGTATACCACATATTAATAAGTCTATCTATCTATACGATGTGGCCTTTGCCTTGCGGCATCAGAGGTGGAAGAGTTCTCTGGAGGTGGCCTTCTTGTGTGCTGGTTGTAAGCTTGTTCCTATGGATTCTTTGATTTTCTCATCCATCTTTTATATGCCTTTATAGCCGCTCTGCCTTTATATGCCTTTATAGCCGCTCTGCCTTTATATGCCTTTATAGCCGCTATGTCTATGTGTCATGGTCATTTGTGGCATGCCACCTGTTGGTAATCTGAAAGCGTGTGAAAACCACTTGATCTGCTGTCTTTTGATGTATTCCAATACTGGTATAAATACCACTTAGCGCGAGCCAAATTCCAATAACGTATCCTTCTGAATATCTTTAACTGGTATAATATTGTCAAAAGCGTGTAAGTAAGAAGCTAAACATCCAGTATTGTGAGCAAACATGAATAACCAAGTCATGTATTAAGATACCGGTGATGTTCTTGGGTATTTCTGAATTGAGTTGGTATTTCCGGTATTACACATGGTATTTCCGTTGGTTTAGTGCGTCTGATTGAAAGAGAAACAAAATTGTCACTAGTCATGCGTGTCGCAAATGACGACTATGGTTTTGGAGACAGTTTGAAGACCCCAATCATGTATGATTTCATTCCGCTTCCGTGATTTGGAAATTTTTAAAAACACCCGCGATACGAATGCTAACTCAATCTTGCGTAAAACAACTGAGCTATCCCCCACCCCAAAGGTGTTCCAGGGGTAGGAGAAGGGGATGCCTCTTCGTGCGTTACGCGCAGATCGATTAATGATGCGTTGTATTGTCTTTAGCGAAAGTTCGGATCGTTAAATGATGTAAGAAATTAGTTCAGTAAAATTTAAGGCCACATCTACTTAACATGAACTGAAATTGAACAAAACAAAAACTACTAGATGATGTCGATAAGTCAAGTAAATAATATTGCCGTAGTAAATAAATATTCAAATAACAAAAGATATTAATCAGCAAAATCTGATAAACGGTGCTACACAAAAATACAACAAACAAGTAGATCATTAGCAATATTTCGAACGCAATCACAGGTGAGAGTTGATATAAACAGAAGTTGAAAGGAGAATAGGAATGACTAAAATTACTTACAATGACATGTTACATCTAACAAATTACAAAGTAAACATGATAATTAAATGATATAACTCGAGCTATTTAGCGAGATTTTGGGTGGTCTCGCCCGTCAACCATAAAAGCTGGCTAACATAAACAGGGAAGCCCATGTACTGCTTAAAGCATTTACCCAATTGTGCCAATGCTGGTCAAACAACAAATTTGTTACCACTGAAACCATGAGTTGAGTATATGCGACAAAGTTCTCCGCCACGGAAGCACGCTTAAATTTTAATGCGCACTGTTATCTATTAAACAAGTGTATGTCAAGACGCCAATTGCCAGATGATTTGATGAGCGAGTAGACAGACAACTCTTGTGCAAGTACAACATCAGATGATGCGTGTGGAGAAACCGTTTCACAGTTGCTGACAGGCTCAATTGGAGATAATTAGACGTGCACTCTCCGGGACCTGATATCATTGAAACATTTCCCAGATTAGTTGGGCACGTCCGCTGTGCCATTAAGGGTGACACGACTAAATTATGTAGGAGCTTTGGTTTTGTTAATATAAAAAGGGGAACTGTGGCTTTACACTTCTGATGTCATATTTGGCATACCTTTTTCATTCATTTTCTTTCAGAAAACTCATCAGTATATTTTCTGAGGTCTCCGCCAAGTACTTTTCGAGAATCATCTTGCAGACGGAACCGAAACTGTGTCACTTATTGTGAATGATGGGCAACATAGATGGTAATGCTTTCGAAATGTAATGTCGCGCACATACAGAGAAAGTACATGCGATGAGACGGGAGTTTGTGAATGACTACTATTAGGTAGTAGCGTCTCAAATCCTTTACATTCATATTTTCTCTTCTCATGCATCTTCAGATTTTCTTATAAGAGGTAATTAAAACTAGCCTGGTTCGGACGTGTATGCAGGCATGATTCCATGTCAAAAACAATACTACAGGGAACTGTCGAATGTAGAAGCAGAGAAGGGGATAAAGGCATGGACAGACAACATCAAGCAATTGACAGGACAACATATTTCCAGACTCGTCCGCATCGCTGAGAATAGAATTCGCTGGAGGATTGTGTGCTGAAGATAATATGTGGTACCCCTACGACCCTGAGGGGTTACGGGATTTTTTGTATTGATTGATTGATAATAAGAGGGTAGATAGATGATAAAATGGAATATTTCTGGTGCGCTTTATTATTGATCACTATGCATAATTTGTGTCGACAATAATTTCAAAACACTCAAAAAATGAAATATTTTCGGATGAGCCAATATATGGTAACACTTCGGTCAGCTAACAATTTCGTAAGAAGGGTTTAGTGCCATCAGCTCTGAACGAAAATTATTCATTAAAGGATATTAATGGATATAAACATCTTGTGTATGTGACAAAAAGGTCTTTATCAAGATACACACAAAACATCAAAAGACGATTGACCTTTTAAAAGATCTTTTGGTTGAAACGTTGAATATGATTTGTATATTGTAATTTGTATGTTTTCATGTGTGCACCCACTAGTTCTGATTTATAGTCTGTCGTGTCTGATTGAAGCGGTTATATAAACCTGTGTAATACGTAAGTACGATTGTTGTTACGTTTCACTCGGTCACCTTGTATTGATTGTCAAGAATTGATAGTTAGTTTGCCCACGACTTTCCTGATAGACATCGTTTTCATATTGGTCTGTGTCACACTTTACATACTAGACTAATTGGTACAAAATCTGACCATCCATTACACTTGCGATGATTGGATGTAAAAGTGAATGTATAGTGGTGCATCAAATATGAACACTAGTTGGATATAATTTCATGTACCGGATACGTTTCAATTATTATTACTCGTCGGCAAGAGATTGGCAACGTCCTACATTGGACATGCCCATATTGAAACTATCCACCGAAGACGGATGTGTCAGGCGATCTGTGCAAATAAAACGGTCACACAGCGCATTTCCACTTTCTGGACTATATCATGCTGAAAATCTAGTATAATCACTGTCCTGCTACACGAGAGAACCAGCGGTAGTTTGATAATGAACGGAATAGTCTTTTAATTACGAAACACAAATCGGAAATGATAGTCTTTAGGACAGCCCCGAATTACACGACTATTGCCCCAAGTATATCGATACTAACTAACAGAATTTCGGATGCCATTCCCAGAACATGTCTCAAGAAATATGGAATGGAAACATCACAATCAGATACGTGGGGCAATTTGGGCAAAACAGTGCTAGAGAACACCCTTTCTTTAGACTAAATCCTGCTGAAAATTATGTGAGATAATTGTCTTGCTATAAGAGAACTTCGAGAATTTTGAAATCAAATGGCAAAATACCACACTTACATATTGTTGTTTATAAAGAAAATTAGTTAAAAATACTAAAAAAATGTAGTCACTTTAGTTCACATTAGACCAAAGAAAAACATATGTACATTGTCGTAGTGTGACAGCAACATCTTATATCAACACCAGGCAATAATTGTTAAAACACGTTGTTACACGTCAATCTAGCAGAAATACCAATATTCTAAGAAGCACTGAAACACAAACCCCAAAATGTATAAATTTTTAACTTTTATGACATACCGTTTTCTAATTAGTTCATATTCTTGTTTGGAACACATACCCCCGATGTGATTTCATTTGGCAATGTTTGTCAATTTACGTTTATCCTTGATTAATTTTAATAATTTTATTTAGAGTTAGTTATGTAAAACAAAACCTCTCTTAAACAAAACGCTAAACTTAACCCTAAAAATTGATTAACCTCACTTGGGGAGGGGGGTACGCGTTCTTTTCGTTGCCTGCGTATCCATTTGTTCTGTATGTATAAGTTAAAAAGTTGTGAGTTTTACGTATTTCAGAAGTATTTATTTGGTATTTGTATTAACTTTGAGATAAGCATACAGTACCTTTTAACCACGAAACTACGTGTAAAATAAGAGTGTGGTGAATCATTTCTGCCTATGATAAAGGAGGAGTCAAAGACAAAATAGAGAAGATATGTACAGTGTCAAGTATGTTAGTAGGATCATTGTCCTACTAGTTTTACAGCAGGATGTAATTCAGAGAATGAAAATGCGCGGTGTCGCCGTTTTATTTGCGTCAATGGCCCGACACACCTTCTTCGGCGGCAAATATTTAAATGGCTGTCTTTTTTATATTGTATACCTCTTTTTCATTCGGTATTACAAACTGGTGGAAAACTATCGTACACCATACTGCTGTTTGTATAATTTCTATTCTCATGTTATTAGAAATCCCACCTGCCCAGTAGAAAAGTGCCAACACTACAGGTTCATTGCTTCTTTTAGAAATTCGAACGATTGGCATCGATATTGTGTGTGTGTGTAAATTGTCGATAACGTGATCCAGATTAAGCGACCACTTGCAACAAGAAATGGTCATTAAAATTAAAACCCGTTTAGGTTTTAGTTCCCAACTTACCTAAGAGATATCTACGGCACTGGTTAGGGACGTGCTTCTATAAAATGTATACCCAGGTGGTGGTAGCATGAAAGAGTTTGAGAAACACTGCTTTAGGCTATGGCGACACTGGTGAGTTGCTAAAAAAAACTCCAGCAAAAAACTTTAAATCACCGATAAGAGAAACACCGCATACCCAGAAAGCCATATAAAAACGCAAATACCGAGGTAACACGGCAACACAGGATGGGTAAAAGGCTTGGTAAACAGATACATTATACAGTCAAGCGCTATCTGTTGTTGGCATAAGAAGGTAGGCTATGCAGAAATAAAAAGTGAAATCTACTACTTGGCCTGAGATCTGACTGCCATGTTGACATTAGCAACCACGTTTTATATTGAGTTGTTTTTCCCTCCCTATCAGAACATAGCGTTTTGCTTCGTTATCGAGTGCCAGATCTGTGTCTACAGGTATATTTTGTCTGGAGATTTAGAATCGCAGAAATATTACACAGTGGTAGAAATAATTCTGGACTGGAGAATGCAGAGACCTAACCAATGTCGCTGAGTCCTCAATGTGGGAAAAATAGTAAAACTGTTAATTGAGAAACCGCAAGAAATAAGGAGGGTATACGATATTTGATAAAGTACACAGAAGGTATCCCAACTATACCGCACTTTGAATGTTGTGAATGGGTGGTATCGTATGTCATGTAAGACAATATATGCATACCGTATATGGATTTGTTTCCTGTTAAGCAACAGGACTTTGAGAACGAACGAAGAGGCATAAGGACGTGGATAACTTGAACATAGACAGATGAGAAGGAAAACGTACCAATGGGGACATGACCAGTACAGGTGTGTCATGACCAGTACAGGTGTACTTGATAACGATGGGGATTATTTGCAACAGCGTGTATTTTCTACGTCGCTAATTATCGTCCTGGCCCGAGGCGTAAAGAATAGTATCCCTATGAGCTGACATTTATATCGTAAGTGGTGATTAAATAGGTTTATGATCGGCGTCTCCCATGTCATTTTTTAAAGTGATACACAAGCGATATTAAACTATGATGCCTCAGCCTGAAATGTTCATATCGCACTCAAACTGCAAACCGTGAAAAAAAAATGATTCTGTTATCCGGACTGCATCTCGCTGACATAAAGGAGATTGTGAACGCGCAACGAAGAGAAACAACTTTTTTATATGTGCGATTTTACAGAAACATATAAACCAAAAATTACAAAAGTAAGTATTACTTCGTGTTTATTGTTTATTCCACTCTCAAAAGTGTCCGCACAATAGGGACATGGGACAATAAAAGATGGGACACGAGGGATAATGAAAGATGAACGATGGAACAATCCAAGAATTGGAAAATAACGACGAAAGTATGGAATAAGGAACTGTGGAATGACGAATACAGGAAAGATGCACGTATTTTTCTAAATGAAATAAATGCACGGCGCATTAAGATTCTTCTTTAGCGTTCTTTCTCAAACTCCCTTCAATTTCTCTATAACGTGCTGTCTTGAAGGGAAATTTCAGTATTACAAATTAGTATGACAGCTTTACAAAAACTGAACTCACACATACAATGGTATCAATACTGAATATTCCATTTTAGAATACTTAAGTGACACTAAAAAAGAAAAAAAATGTACTTTTGTAACATAACACATTTTATTATTTTTTATTTTTTTTTGGGGGGGGGCATGTGTGAAAGAAACAAATTTATTATTAAAATTTAGATTATAAAGTTAAATTTATTTCACAAATTTAAATGCGCATAAAAATCAGAAAATTATTCTACCCCTGACGATGAAAGGCAACGAAGGGTTTAGCGAATAGATATATACAAGATGTGCATTCTCTTAAATATTTCAAGGATACGTCTTGCTTTAAAGGGAAACAACCGTTAAAATTGTCAACACAAAAATGACCACGATATTTTGAGTCGAATTGGTTTGATATTTAAAGAAAATTTAAACGCTACACCTGGCAATATAGGGTTAAAAGAAATATTTAAGATAGTTGCTCTCGCTGCAGTCACAAATAAATTACTAACACGTCTCGATAAGATTCAGCCAAGTATCGACAAACAGCAGTCTTGCATACACAATTATCTCCACGCCACACTCATTTAAATATAATTGCTGTTATATTATGGTGAGCCGCCTGTAATTGTGTTCTTTAACTATAGTTTGCCTTTCATTTGAAATACATCAACAAATTACTTTTAGAACAGTGTTTCGGTTCACATTATTTGAAATACAACCAACAACTTAGAACAGTGTTTCAGCTCATATTATTTGAAAATACAACGAACAACTTACTTTTAGAACAGTGTTACGGTTGTGTGAATTGTGAAACAAAAGTTGGTAACTGTATAAAATGTATCTGTCTACATGTCTTGCAGATAAATATGTATATCAATTAATATAATGTGTGTACCTTTCTATGTACATACCTAACTATCCAGCTATCTAGGTACTTAACTAACATACCTATATCCCTACCTATCTATCTACTTACCAACATATCTGCATGTGTGTAGCTATCGTTGTGTCTGAATGTATAGCGCATATTTCGCTTTAAAAGTGGACTGTGACGCACCGCATTTAGTTGGATTGCATCGAACAATCAAAAGCTTGAGAACAAGAACACGGAAGAAACATGACCATAATTAAGAATAGTCTTGGAATGACTGTGCAGTAGATATAAATGATCTGTCAGTAAATGTGTTTTTTAAACGTAATGCGACGTGTAGAATACTCCCCGGTTTAACACGAATGCTTTTGTTTCCTTGAAAAGGACACGTCTCACGTTGTGTATGAGGTGTGAATTATTGTTAACGGAACAAAAGTCGTCAAACAAGTAACTTGAAAAACCTATGTATTTCCATTTCTGCTTGTAACTTTAAGCGTCGTGGGTTGAGGGAGGGGGTGCGAGAGAATAGATTCTGTTTACGATGTGTATATTTTGCGACGCCTAAAACGGTGGTATTTGACCATTTGGATGTAGTTCAGAGAATAGAAATGCACTGTTGCGCCGTTTTATTTACGCCAATGGCCGGACACATCTGTCTTCAGAATGTTAAATGTACCTAACACACCGAAACAAGGACGCACTAGCTAAATCTCCCCAACAGTTCTGACGTGCAAATGGTGCAATATAATCAACGGTTCACACAACGCATTTCAATGCTGCACGCAAATGAAACACATCCACATGGTGCCAATCATTTATTGCGCCCCGAGCTCCAACATTACCAGTAGGAGCATAGTAAGCCACATTTAGTATAGATTTATCTAACTAGATATGTTAATTTTCTCGCATGAATTACGAAATGATTATATGAACATTTAGTCCGGCCACACTTTGAAAGTGATGTTTTATTCAGTGATAAAAATGTTTTATCCGGTAATAAAAATGTTTTATCCGGTAATAAAAATGTTTTATCCGGTAACAAAAATGTTTTATCCGGTAATAAAAATGTTTTATCCGGTAAATAAAATGTTTTATCCGGTAATAAAAATGTTTTTTCCTGCGATTTAAATTTTATCCTGTGATATAAATGTGCTATATTTTGGATGGCAGTTTTGCTTCCGGCGGGAACTGCGATGTGAGATAATTTTTGACCATTTGCTTGTTCCTGTTTTACCATATAACTACAATTATGTTACCGTGGTTTGAAATATGAGCAAAGATTAATGATACTAGCGACTGCCGGGGCATGGGATGGAAATGACTATCTTATGGTCAAAGCCATGCTGAAGTCGGGTCTGTCAAGCCGAAAGGCGTAGATATCACAGCTAAGCGGTAAACCATGACGCGGCAGTCCGTTGTTTGGAATATATCCTACTAAACTGCATTATTTTGAGGACAATGGTTCTATAGATCTAAGAACATGCGATTGCACAAAATATACGCCATTGTCCCGAATATACGCCATTGACCCGAATCGAAATTGCGTCTCGGTAAGACGTGACTTAACCATTATGCAACGAAAATACCCAAATCCAACAAGATCCTTAGTTTCCCGAAGTATAGATGCACAGAGCAGCAAATAAACATATCTAAGAAAGATGAAATAGGAAAGATACGTTCTTAATTTGACTGCCGCATTCCATAGTGGGTCGGTTAACCAAGAAATCATGCTGAAGTCATTCAGACAGACGCAGGCAGCTCAGCAACGATGTACATCATGATGCAATGTATACCATTATCTAAACTACTGGAGTTTGAGAGCTACCAATAAGTGAGGCGTGATGTAAAAGTATAACAATAGTACTTACACAGTAACACGCGTTCGATGAGAATTGCGATTGTCCTTTATTTTTACTGTTTGTTTACTACCTGCTTTGTATTTTCGTGATAAAGACCTTAAGGTTGAAATGTTGAAACTGTCTTGTATACTGTTATCTGTAATTTATCGATACTCGTACCGAATAGTGATTGCACGTTCTTGTAATGATTATCGTCCTTGTGTTTTACATTAGAAATAATTAATGATAGTATTTTCTGATACTGGTTAATA
Source organism: Meghimatium bilineatum (assembly GCA_034231615.1). Lineage (NCBI taxonomy): Eukaryota > Metazoa > Mollusca > Gastropoda > Stylommatophora > Philomycidae > Meghimatium > Meghimatium bilineatum. Next base: position 27,170,396 of record CM067301.1, read on the forward strand.
AGAATTTTCTGGAAAAGGTTTCGCGAGGATTGGGTTGGCTGTATTCAGTATAGAAGTGATCTATAAACCACTACGAAATCGGATGTTTCAGTACAAATGTGCTTACATCTTAGTCAATCTATACGACATGGCAAAATAGGTTTAGTTCTACAGATTACGTACTGAGTCGCCCGTGTTTTGCCGGGGCTTGAGAGGGTCAACGAATAGCTACTGTTTACCTTACACGCATGTCGCAAGAGGAGACTAAGGAGATTATGGTATGGAGTTGACTGTACAATCCCATATCGGGTCAGTGACACAAAGCAAAGTCGGATTTGTCAGGCCGAAATGCGCATATATTGCTGTAATGCTGTAAACCATGACACAACGAATTCCGTTCTCCAGACTACATCCTGATAATGTGCAGGAATTTGAGAATGAACGCACACGCAGATATCCTGAGGTATATATGTACGAATCTGAAAAAAAATAATCTTTGCAAGAAATGTACGCAAAAATGAATCGCCCTTTGCAGGAAACATACACAAATATGAATTTGTACACGAATATGATTTTATATTTGTAAGAAATGTACACGAAAATGAATTTATCTATTTAAGAAATGTTCGCAAAGAAGAATGTACCCTTACAATAAAAATGCGAAAACATATTTGTGCATAAAAGGAGCAAGATAATTTGTCATGTTCTGAATATAAAATGGCTGTACACTGTATATCGACTACATTCACACCAAAAAAAAACGCTACAAAACTTGAATTTAGCTATTAACAAGATGGGATTAATACGGGATCACCCGATCATATCTAGTAGGATCATATCGGTGATCCTATCGCCAATATTTTCAATCCTCTTGTCATGATAGATCTCATTCTAGATGATGTTGTAAGCAGTGAGTTGTCACTGATGTTTGTGCACACTTAGAAGAACATATGTATGTGAAATTTACTTCAACTACCTTTTTTGGAAAACATTACAGTAATCGATAGCGTATGTAAGCGTGACTAATTTTCTAATCCTAAATATTACAGTAAAACTTCAAAAGAATGCACAACGTTAAATATAAAAGCAATGAACAATCACAGTGTAATATTAGATTAAATTGACGTTTCGATCAAAAAATCTTTATTTGGAATAAATGCTGCTGCAAAATTAATCAAGGACACAGAGTTTTAACGGGAAAAAAGAATTCGTGATTTCTATACTTATTCACGTCAAAACACGGGAAATGATGACTCCCTCATTAAATATCGTTTGCTTTTCTTCCCTCGTGAAGTTAACGCAATATCTACATCGAAAATGTGCTGAATTTCTTTATGTTCTCAAACTTCTGGATAGCCGGACAATGGTTCTCTTTTGCTGGATCACTTTTTTTGGCAGGACAATGATTCTCAAACTTTTGCAGGGTCACTTTAGTAGCAGGACAGTTTTTAAATTTCTAGATTACTATAGTAGCAGGACAATGATTATGACATTTCTGGATCACTCTAATAGGACAATGTCTCTCTCAAGCTTCTGGACTACTCACAATGATTCTGAAACGTCTGGATCACACCTAGTGGCAGGACAGCGGTTCTTATGGATTGCTTTAGTAGGAGAACAGGGTTCTCAATCAATAAAGTGCTGTCGACTGCCGTTGCCAATCATGCTTCTCCGCAACTCGTCTCTAATTATTAATAAATTCAGTTGTTGACTTCTTGTTCTAGTTGTTATTTTCTACAATGTTCTAGTGGACTAAAAACAAGATGCAGTCCAGAAAATGGAAAGTCTTCATTTTATCTGTGTTAATTACCCAACACATTCGACTTCCGTGAACATGTGAATAAATTAGAAGCTTCTGCGTTTATTCTTATTTTACTTATACCATCAGCAGGCTGGTGTAAGAAAATCTGAATGCGTTCTGTCAACGTTGACAGTTTAGCTATATCTGCGCTATTCAGTTAAACATATCAGACTTTATCCACCACCGACGACAGATGTTTCAGGACATTGGCGCAAATAAAACGGCGACACAACGCAATTCCATTATCTGAACTACATCCTGCTGGATATCTAGTAGAAGCATGGCCGTGCTACAAGAGAGATCTAGCGGGAGTGTCAGAATGAACGCTAAAGAAGACTAAGGTTGTCTTCACAATTGTTATCCTCGGGGAGATTAGAGTCACATCCAGTCTAACGACTCCTGCAATTGCTTTATTTTTGATTGCCTCTTTACTTTGAACTACTATGATATACGGGAAGACGGTTAACATTTTGAGATGAAACTAGCTGTGCAACATCACATTTCAACGTAAAAACAAAGGCCACAATAAAGTCGGATGCCAAACCGAAAGGCAGCAAAACTTGCATCCATGCTGTAAAATACATAAATCATTTAGCTACCTACACCCCGTTAACAAGCATAAGTTAATAATGAACGCAAAAGAATAGATATAAACATTGAGCAAATCAAACAATGTCTCCCACCAAATTCGGATGTGTCGGTCCATTGGCGCAAATAAAACGGCGACACAGCGCATTTCCATTCTCTGGACTACATCCTGCTGGAAATCTAATAGCACGATGGTCTTGCTACAAGATAGATCCACCAGGAGTTTGAGAAATAACGCTGAAATAGAAACAAGGTCGTAATACAATATAAAACCCTACTTCTATAAGGATATAAACTGACACAATCTCCTGACAGACATAATATACAATTATTATAACGGTAATTAAGAACATGGAAAATACAGTATCAACTAACACACAAAATGATGATTGGTATTGTACAGCTGTTATCAAAATTATAATAATACCGTACGGCAATCAATACTTAATTCTTTAATCTAAATATTCCCCTGCATACATAAACGACTGACTTCGATTTATTGATTTTACAAGATGTATTGAATGTATTCCAAAACGTTGGTTTACTAGTAGAAATGATGTGACAAATTTTATCCGTAATGCAGGATTAGATAAAAAAATAAGTTTTGTTAGTGGAATTAAATGATAATTAAACACAATATGATTACATTCACCCATGAGCGGGTGTCAAGTAAAGAAGAAACCTCGTGAGACCTGAGTACGTAATGGATACACTGGACTGAGACGACATGCTAATAGAGAGCTCATTTGTAAAGTAGTTACGGTACGTTGAGAACTGTTCACAACGTCGAAGATTTCAATTCAGTGAAAAATGTTTTGCAAATGTGTTAGAATCATGAAGTTTGCATCGCTGATGAACCATCAGGTACACTTTACACGAACACTAAAACTTAAAAAAACAAAGTACATGTGAATTCCGCATGTTTTTCCACAGCTGAATTTAAGTTTGTATTTTGTTGTTTCTTATGAGAGATAAATTAAAATTTGTAAATAATAAAAATAAAAATGAATCAATACCACGAGGTATATAATTTGACAGCAGTTTTTCTTTCTTGTTTACTTTCACGAGAAATGGGTATAGAAAGAAGTCGATTTTTAGTCTTTTGCTTAGAACAATTTTGCTTAGATCAACCACAATTAGAACAATTGTTTTGGACAAAAGAAATGAACTGAAATGTGTTTTATGTACAGTAACTTTCTTCATAAGTCACTGTATGCCATATATATATTTGGTATTGAGAATACATATATATACAGGTTTGGAGAACATAGTCACAACAGGCAAAATTAAAGGCAACAAGAGAAAGAGGACGACAACGTGAACAAATATTAGACAGTTTGACAACCTGGCACGGCAAGGAAACAACAACGACCTTGATACATAATACTGTCGACAGAGAGATGTGGAGAGCCATGACCGCCTACGCCAGCCGGCATGGCACCTGATGATACAGTTAAACTGCGCAGCTACACTAAGATTAAATTACTTCCGTGTATAAGGAATTGATGATTTATCTCAGTAATTATTTATCAGTCCCTGCGTAATATGCATGCATTGTTATAAATCACTTAAATTTGACATTATATCGGTTTATTAAGCAGAGTTGGAAGTATAAATGTAGGTGCTAGCGATAAAATATTAAAAATTGACATGATATAACAACAATGAAACTAGAGCAGAAGACGTTGTGACTGAAACGCCTTCGTGTACGGAAAACGATGGCAAAGCAATACATCTACATTCCTTCTTCTTCGGCGATCATTCTCAAACTCCCGTTAGATCTCTAGCAGGATGTAGTCCAGAGAATGAAAATTCGTTGTGTCGAGTCGAATTTATTTGCGCCAATGTCTCTACATGTCTTCGGCGGAATAAATCTAAATTAGACGTAAACACTCGTATGGGACGAAAAGAAACTGCTAGAGAAGATGAGAATGAAAATATAACAGGGGAGAAACGGGAAAGATTCACCCCCCCCCCCCCCCCCCCCCGCGGAAATCAGAACATAACACCTCGTGCTAGGAATCGAACAGCATACATAACGCCCCCCCCCCATTTTCAACATGGTTTATCCAAGCCAAGAGTCATTAAACAGCGCACGAAAAAGAATACCTTTATATAACCACAACACCGAAGACGTGTAAAACCTAGCAATGACAAAAGTAACATGAACGTGTGAGAACACAGAGACTACAGCATTCTACATAAAATGAGATGAGAAATTCACGTAATATTCACAATAAATAGAACAGTATCGAAGAATGATATACGAATAAATGGCAGAAGAAATGAGAGAAAACTGCATGTTTGACAATCCAAGACAGAAGGACAATAAAATTACAAATAGTAAATTCAAATTAAATAAAAACTATGATATTTAACCACAATATCAGTCCGTCGAAATTATTAATAAAGAGTATCAGTATTGTGTTTGCTGTATTAAGACTAAGAACATGTGAACACTTAAATATATGTCCAAAACGATCAGTAGTAAACGGGACTTATATTTGGCATGTACTTAGAATGAATAAAATACTACAGGCAATAAAATGAGTACCAAAATGGTATATGTGAGAAGAGAAACTCTTCGCATGTAGAGGAAGCGTTAAAGAGTTGCTGATTATTGGTCTCAATATCTTGCAAGAACTGCGCACAAGAATGATCGCATCCGATTCAACACCATATTCGGTGCTTAAGCATGGAAAGTTTAAGGTAAGACGGATTAACCTCGTAAATGATACAATCCGGCGGAGATTCCAGTGTTCAAATATACTTTATGCTGCAAGATATGGAAAAGCGATGATGGTATCCAAAGGATGATTCTTGAGGGCAGAGTGCCGGGTGAGAGAATAAGACGAAAACCAAGAAGACGACGGACCAGCGACATCGAAGAATCTATGCGCATGTCTCTAGCCTGCTTGATCGGGACAGAGGCGTTCAGAGTATGGATGATGAAGACGTCACTTGATATAATAACCATGGGTGGATAGATAAATAGATAGTTAAAATTAGTGGGTAACGACTATAGTTATAGGAATGTGCCAGCAGAAAGCATCATCTTAAAGTTCATTAACCGTTACATAGTCGTTTCACGTTCACAATTCAAAAATGGTTTTCCGCCAAAATCCATCGATACAACAGAACTGAATGATTGGCTTTATTACACAATTATGACTTGAGTGTGTTTGTAATTGGATACGAACAGATGCCGTCAGAGAGCAACGGTCCGTCAGTGATTTTATCAAACCTATTATAGAAGTATTAGTTTTTTGTCTACGTTCGTTTGTTGTTTCTTATATCGCTTCTTCAAACTCCAAATTAACAAACATTGATCTGACGCAGAGGCAGGTAACCATGGCTGTATGAATTCAGATTGTATTAGTAACATATCCATTTTAGTAGTGAACAATTCTAGATTTTTTTAATTGATTTGTAGAAAATTTTCTATGCGCTACTGTCAGTACATATTGTCATTCTTTTCTCGACAGTGTGTTAACTTGGCCCGATTTAGGAGCACAGGATTGCGATGCTGTGAATTACAGTTCGTGTCGTATCAGGCTACTGGGATAATTTGGGGACGGATCTCATATATAGGGTCAAGTTGACCATAACACATACTGAAATTGGGTGCGTCGGGTCGATATATAATCATGCAGAAATACGCTTCTATGTATGTGCGTTACAGTGGAATGGCCATATATTGCATACATTTATAACAAATTTCCCTGTTTAACTCTTTACATTACAAATTATTTATATTATTTATTATGTATATAGCGAATATTTATAATATAAATATTTTGTTGGCCGGACCAAGTTGTTATAATGGAATTGTGATTGTGCGAGTTCTGTCTTAGTCACCTTGAAAGGAAATTACTTCCACGAAGTAGGACGCTACTAGATTGAACGACGGTTTACCGTGAATGTGATACATTTTCTACCAACTGTTCGTTTATTATTGATCTGAATTCTATTTAGGAGACAGTTTAGTGACAGGAAGTCACATGTACACAATGATTATTAATTTATACTGTACTATTTTAATGTGACTTGTAAATAGAAATGACTGGTAATTAATTGTCAGAATGGTAGATTCATTATAAGTGTAAATTCAAGTGATTGTGAGCTCGTTCTCACAATACTGCAGATTGTAGTCCGGCGAAAGGAATGCGTTATATTGTGAGTTACAGCTTGACTGCGAAATATGAGCCTTTCTGTCTAATACATTCGCCTCCAGCATAGTTTATGGGTCACTTTACTCTCTATGGGATAGGACAGGCTACTCCACCCCAAAACCTCCTTAGTCGACTCAGACGAAGTGCATAACAGATAAGAGTGTCACTATTCTAGCACCTCTTTCGGGATCCGACAAAACACATGCTGCATTAATATCGAAAGTGATTGAAAGCAACATATAAAATTCAAAAGTGGGCCTTCCCAGTGAATGATTCAATGTTGCCACATGTATACAAGGAAATAGCTGTCCACATTTACACCCAGATTGACTACTATTAGGGGAAGGAAAAGTAGAACACATTTCGAATTAGTACCTATACATTTTAGTCCTCAAACTCGAGGTTGGAATTCTCGTGTAGCAGAAGTGTGATCATACTCGTAGATTTATTGTAGAATTTATACTGGTTATTCGTTGTGTCCCAGTTAATATACACAAGTCAGACAACGAACCTAGATAATTAACGGTAAAATATTTTTCACATTTACCAGACAAACCTTATGAAAACGTGTCTCGCCTCTTCGCCTCACTAGTTGTATAAATACTAAAGTCTGTATCAGCCACGGTTCTGGGTTGACATTCCGCCGCAACCATATCTGCAGTTCAGATAGCACTGACAAAATTACTGAACCTACATACATATTGCTTAGAAAATCACTACAGCCAAAAAATTATTAGCTGGTGACCAGGTCTCCAATGTTCATGCGATATGCCGTGAATCAATTTTTTAAATATTCAATGATAACCGGTAACCAACAGGAACTAGCAGCACATATTTACCGTATTCTTTTAGATACAGGGAAAATGTCACAAAAATATGGTTCTTCAGAAGAAAGATAGGAGTCTCGTGGATAGCTATAAAAACGAAGGAGAATGCAATAGAAAGATTGACACCAAAAGAATATTAATAGTGAAAGTAGTCCACATCATGAGAGAAGATGAGGTTTCAAATACAATATAATAACAGGATAATTTAGAGAGAAAATACTGGATAGTATATTATAACTTGTGGGCAGTAAAACTAATACAAAATAGATCTGATTGTGATCAATATTTACCTACGTGGCACAGGCTGATGATTAAAGAGACAACGTATCTATGACAGCCCGATTGTTCTAACTAAAGCATGTTATGGTGTATTTTGTAAAATAATGCAGACCTGTATAAGTCTTTAAAATAAAATATAGATTAAAAGTAGTAAATGTCTCGTAAATACTGCTCTACATGCAACCACGTTATATTTCAATTATAAAAAAACTTTTCAAAATCCATTGTTTGTACCGTATTAGCGAATTTCAATTTACTTCAGCCTACATATTCCGTCGGTCCGTACTTTTTGTATAGTGGGATGTCTGACTGTTTACTGATATACGTATTTGAGAACACATCGGACCACTATTTTCGCTCAGGTAGCAAGTATATCCATTTGTCTAGATGCAATTCTTCACCAGAAGGCACTGGCAACCTACTTTACGCTTATCTTCTCTTAAACTCACTTCATCTATAAAAAAAAAGGATAGGCTGATCGTTATAAATAGAATGCGCTAGCAGCTAATAAATGTATTTCTATTGAATCCGACGAAAACTAAATTTAATAGCAAAACACGGCAAGAAGTGGGAAAAACTGTACTCCCGTGTAACCGGGTGCAGAAAAGAGAGCACGGAATCACTGCTACCTATGACGCATGTCGTAAAAAGCGACTTGTTTTGGTCGTAGGGTATATGTCCCATCCACGATGGCTAAAGTGAACCAGGCGTGATTAGGTCTTTAGTATCTGTTTTAAAGGAACAGATATTGCAGTGAATGTGTAAACTATAACAACAAATTCGTCTCTTTGGAGTAGCTACATCTAAAGTTTGAGTAGCTTGGAGTAGCTACATCTAAAGTTTGAGTAGCTTGGAGTAGCTACATCTAAAAGTTTGAGTAGTGTGGAGTAGCTACATCTAAAGTTTGAGTAGCTTGGAGTAGCTACATCTAAAGTTTGAGAGAGGGCAAGAATATGAGCGGTATATATAAAGATGGAAATCAGTACAGACCTGGATGAGTTTTTTTTATTGAACATATTGTATCTACTATCAATCTTATTTCGATCCAAGATATGTCTATATCTTCAGTTGTCTCTCGTAAACTGGATTGTCTTTTGTATATTAATACAGAGATGCCCGTACAGTATAGAATCAACAAAAACGATAGAATCAAGAAAAACGATAGAATCAAGAAAAACGATAGAATCAAGAAAAACGATAGAATCAACAAAATCGATAGAATCAACAAAATCGATAGAATCAACAATAACGATACAATCAAGAAAAACAAATCTGTAATAGCTATAGGACGAAGTTGAAAAATGTATTATCAACAGAATTGTATTGTACGAGAATTGTGACACAACTTGGACATTGCTTAGGGACTGGCCTACTGACCAAAGTCTGAAAAATAAGAACAGATGTCATGAACTTGTGACTCATGACATTGGTGTCCTGTGGCAGGTCTGTTTGGGAAGTTTTAGAAAGAAAGGGAGAAAATAATGAATAGGTTAGCCCTGTGTAATACTTCTAACACTTTCCGGAATCCTTGATTTCTCTTGTAACGTGAACGGTGATGGTAGAGATATCAGCGCACGGTATTAGTCGCTTAAAATGTAAGCTGTTTAGTATATCTGTTATTATGTCTCATATGATTGCTGCAATCTGTACTGCCTGATAGTTCGCAACCATCTCATGTGATTGCTACAATATTTAACTGTCTGATAGTTCGCAACCATCTCATGTGATTGCTACAATATTTAACTGCCTGATAGATAACAACCATCTCATGTGATTGCTACAATATTTAACTGTCTGATAGATAACAAACATCTCATGTGATTGCTACAATATTTAACTGTCTGATAGATAACAAACATACTTTTGACTTCTCTCTACAATATTCTCCTATCGGAGTTACTCTCTGGAAGCTGTCGTGGTCTCATCACGTCCATTATTTACGCACAATTTTTTGATCTAACCAAAGTGGACTAACTTCCCCGGTTGAAAGCTGTCTCAACATAAGCGATGTACACTTATTTTCACTTATCTTCCTAGCGAATTTCCTAACCACAGACAAACAAGTCAATCGGACAAGTTGTTACACAATGAAATGTTAAGATCTTCCTTAATGCAATCTAAAAACTACCACACAACACAAGCGAACAACTTACTTTATCGTAGATATTACATTTTTTATTTACAATATTTATATAGCTACTACTCAGCTACTTAAACTACTCTTGGTAGAATAATTTTGCAACAATAATTATTGGTGCACTGATTTATTTTCTATACTTTGATTTATCACCTAAACGGTTATCTCTGCCTAAGCGGTTAATAGGTCGCAGTGACCAATGTTGGGACTGGGTGTTTAACGATTTATCGCAGATGATGATGTGATACGAGTGGTATTCAGGATTATAATTTTTCTTGATATTGAGTATCACATGGGGAAATTCGAATACAGTAACGTCGATCCTCGTCGACTTTTAAGCTGTGTTAATCAATTCAATAGAAAACCGTTTATAAACAAAACACGTGCACCTTATACTGTTAGTGTCACTAATCGATGGTTGCTAATGTAGGAAACACTGGGCTCATTAATAACAAATTGGTCACGGAAACGTAGCTATCTGCGAACATCAGTTCTCGCCTGCTTGTTCTATGAATAAATGCATGGTTTTAAGTAATTTTATCAATGATCAGAGCGTGTATATATATATATATGCCTATATACATATATAATAAAGCAACAGGGTCGGTAAACCAGACTGAAAATATGATGGCTTAGTCATCAGACTTATTAGGGACCAAACCCGAAATAAAGAAAGGACGAAAACGGATGTGCTGGTCCTCGGACGTCCTGACCACAGGTGGCCAACCGGGGTGCAAATAATCAGTCTTACTGTGGAACTTGCAGCACAACGTACTTCACGCTCCCCGGCGGAAATCACACGAAATATTCGTTGTGGTTATTTGAGAGCGAACGCTGAAGAAGAAGAAGACATCAGACTTATTATGTTCTATAGCTGTCAATAGATAAATAATATAGACCTACTAACAACGAGACAAACGACGTTTCGACTAGAATTAATGCCTTCATTAGGATAATAAGACAAAAGAAAAACAAACCTTAGGGACATATGCTGAGATGACACGAGGAAGATAATGCCTATGAGAAAATAGTAAATATATCTATGTTCATTTATCGCAGAAAACGGTGCATACGGCAGAAACCGAAGCTCTTCAATTTGCGCGATGTGATGCTTCTGTGTATAATTCTTGCATGCTGTGGAGACCCATAGTCATATCCTCTTAAGTGATTGTTCTGCTATTAGTCTCTTGGTATGGCCTATAGGAACATTTCCAGTATTACATTATACATATTTTGTTTCTTTTGTAATTTGGTATCCATTTTAATAGTCCTACTTAATAGTGGTTGTCTTTTTTTATTACTTCTACGTACATGTTCGAAATACGTCCATCGTTTTCTTCTTATTGTTGTAGAAACATATTGCTGTGTGGTCTCCTATCTTACTTGCATGTTTGACTTGAATTCTTCCAAACCAATATTTAAGAGTTTTCTAAAACATGTTCAAACGAATTAAATTTCTTCTCCAGAAAGTCTAGTGAGTGTAAATTTCAATTTCAACGCCTAGATATAGATTTTGTCCACTGCTATGTTAGTGTTTTATTTATTGGCAGCACTAATAATTACACAATGAAATCCCATTATAACAGTACAGCTGACGAAATATGTATAATGTAATACTGGAAATGTTCCTATAGGCCATACAAATAAATCCGGATTCTAAATGTTAAATAGGAAAATGTGTTGTTAACGTATGCGATATAAAGGGATTCAACTGTATAAAGAGGGTATCCGTCTATCGCTATAGTATATATAGACCTATAATTATAGTCTTATATATGTATATAGATGTACGCCTATATGTATACGTTTATTGTCTACACATGGCGCTACTATTTTATGCTAGATATACCTGTATAATCAGTGTTTTTTGTAGGACTGTGTATATTTGTTCAGAGTTGTAGTAAAACATTAACCAACCCTCTGACTTGAGTTTACTTTCTTTGGTTGAAATGAATGTACCGAGGATTATAGTTGCAACATTAATCTACCTAGCCTTAAGACATGAGTGGTAGCTATATATTTATATTGTAAATAAGAAATGTAAGATATAGGATATGAAAAAAGTTGTTCGCCATTGTTTTGGGGTAGCATTTAGATTGTAATCTTAAAGCCTAGGTATCTCGAAACGGCTTAAGATTCCGATCAGCGGAAAATATTTACTGTTAAGACTGCATTACAGACTGAACATTATATTTGTTCATGTGTATCTTTCTTTTTTTTTTAAATGTCGCAAATCAATATTTTGTACACATATTCTGATTGATATTAAAAGAAGTATTAGGCTTATGCGGCCGGAGAGTATTCTTCAGACGTTTTACAATATATTAAACCTAGGCCATACAGATCAATAGAAGAGAAGGACCAGGACAGTGATCAGGTGTTACAAGTTATAATACCTGAAAATGGCAGGTATGAGCCCAAATGCAGTAAACTTAGAACACTATTGAACGCACAGCATTCAGAAATGGCATTAGGTCTATATAACATCTTATGTAAATAAATGTTTCCATTTATAACGCTTTGAGGAAAATGGGGAAATGTGCTAGGCTTGGGTTTTTCTGACCAACAGCCCCTCGCCTTGTGGTCCTTTCATTATCCTGTGCAACTTATAGTTATAAGAAGATGATAAAACAAGTCCAGCAAAGCGTATTAGACAATTAAGTCTTTTTTAAATAAAATTAAAACTACTTCCAATTGAATTGGAAACTCCGCCGAAGACGGATGTGCCGGGCCATTGGCGCAAATAAAACGGCGACACAACGCATTTCCATTCTCTGGACTGCATCCTGTTAGAGATCTAGTAGTACTGCTACAGGAGAGATCCAGCAGGAGTTTGAGAATCAACGCTGAAGAGGAAGAAGAATTGGAAACTTCATGTATGCGATATTTAACTAAATAGGAAGCGGCGTACCCAGGAAGCTAGTTCAATAACTCTGCAGTTGTGCTACTAGTTTGTTTTTTGTTTTTTAAATTTAGACTTAATAGAATTTCCTGTTTGGAACGTCCGTCGCGACTACGCTATATTCTGACTTGACGTAGCTATCTTATGTGCATGAACATGCATTTTCAATATATTGAAATTGTTATGTTGTCTACGGACCAGATGGATAATTGTGTGGCTGGGATAAAAATCAAGTTCCTCATCCGCCTAAAGCTATGCTTATCCAATTACATAGTCAGATAATGTAGTATAGGAATCGCCGGAATATATAGGCCTAACGTGTTCATCTAACAAACGTTGCAGTCTCATATAAGAGTGCCGTATAATTCAATGTTCAGTTTCAAAGATTACTTTTAATCTGGAAAAAACTGCCAACAACGAACACTTTATAACATAGGACACCGGTAACGTTTCCACATTTGTTTAGTAATCTAGCATTTTCTGAATATAGGCATATATGATTAGGGCATGAGAAATTAACTACACTAATGGTATTCATCATCATTAGGCCCTAATCATGGAAGTACAATAAATCGCAGATTTAAACGGCACTTTGGTGTAGGCCTACTGTATACAATATCACAATAATAAGTTCGTAAATGTCACTAATACACAATGAACGTAACACAATGCTAAGAAAACCAAACATAAATTGTATAGGCCCTAGAGTCCTAGGTCTAAATATAGATATACAACTATGACACATTTTCTACTTTAAAATTTAGGAAAATATTAAATACCTTAAACAATTAAATAAAACTTTCTTCTTGAACAATCAAGCGTAGAAATCTTCAGAAAAAATTAAATGTACTTACAAAAGGATTGCATATCGTGTCTTTAGAAACTGTCACCAAATTAAAATCACGAACTATTATCTCAATGTTAAGAGAGAACAGCTCAAAGTGTAATCACACAAGTTTTAGTTTGCAAACAAACAACTGAGCTGTTTGGACTGAATAAAAACTAGAAATGTACTTACTCCTGCGTGTTTCCTTAGATTAGAATTGTGTCTCTATATATCTTAGTTAAAATACTAAACACGCCGCCGATATTTTATATTTAATGTGATTTGAAATTTTTTTATGAAAATCAGGCAATCTTTTATTTAGAAAAAAAAAATATATCAATGATAGGACAAACACAAATTGTAACTTACAAATCCAACTAGAATCCACTGTAATGAAATCGTAGTCCACAAATGATATCTACTCACACACACAATACGCGTTGCTAGAATTATCACAACGGGGTGCTTAGCAGACTCCGTAAGTCCCTTCAGGTTATGATTTCATAACAATAAGTGAAAGCTTGTCTGAACAAAAAAGCCGATACTAAAGGCAGCTTCTATGTGAATAATTGATCGCGCATCTACAGAAATAAATGAAAATTGTGCAAGTGTTCTATTAGGTAACAGAAATTGATATCACTTTTATGTGGACTGAATAAGTACAGGTCTGGATTAATCAGTGACTGTCGGTGGGAACACGAGAAGTTGGAGGTTTGGCATACAGAGGCACACAACAAGAGCAGAAGAACAAACCTTGTCGCCGAGATAAAGGGGAATATAAGAATGAATACACTTTTAAAAGAGGAGGAGAAAAAAAAAGCTCACTGTATAATCACCTGTGAAGACTGGTCTCAATAGATTCTTTCTCCTTCTCAGCTCGAAATGTGTAGATAAAATGATAAATCTTTTCGCGTATTCACAACCACATGTATGCTCCGACCACTTGGCTATTCAATGTCTAATACGCTTTGCTGGACTTGTGTTATCGATTCTGACTGGTCCATTTGGCAAACTTTCCACCAATGACAGAACAGGGCTCTCCACGCCAGCAATGAAATGGAGTACGTCTGAGCGCGGCTTGTCACAATAGGTCATGACGTGATGACTGCCAATGACTAGGGCTGGTGAATAAAAAGGGGAGGGATTTACTAGCCAGGGGGGCCGTCTTTGCGAAATCGCTTCAACGAACACAAAAACAGAAAGAAGGGTGTTTTCCAAAGCAATTCTTTCTCAGGAATTGAAAGAAAGGAAGACAACTCGAAACTCCTGATCGATGAATCATCCCTATCGTCAACTACGAAACTCGTCATTTCTTTCTGGCGGCTAATTCCTCTAAAACAAAAGAACTGACAATGTTCTACTGGGATGGATTCCGTAGCATATCTCTCTCAATGACATTTAGGTCTTGTTCATCCTTAACTAATATTACCGCCACAATACGAAAAATTCCCTGAAATAATCCCGAAAATACAAATTCAATACTTTCGCTATATTCTGTATTATTGTTTGTTGTGGTTGAAATAATTGAATGACTTCTTGTATCAAGATTGAGTTGTTCAATTTCTTTATTTTTGATAGGCTATATCAGGACGATTTGACGAGTCCTGTAAAAACGCGATATCAACAGTATCCAATCCTAATATCGCTTGCCTACTTGGTGCCTCAACAAAATATAGCATTCATGTAAACACTGTTTATTATCTTGTACAAAGAACAGAGAATGAACTTATGGTCTGTTTACTACATTTCATCGCTATGGGGTTCATGGATGACCTGAAGCGAATCACACAATTCATTCAAGCTGTAACCTGATATCTGATTGAAGAAAGAAGAAGAGGGGTATTCTTGTATCAAGAATCAGTGTTCTGTACCACTTTATCTGAGAAATTATATATAATGACAATTTGATAAATCTGTGATAGTCATTAACACAATATGCTACTGTCTATTTGTTAGCGATTTCTTAAGTAGGAAATTAGATTCATCATTTAGTGATGCTCGACACTTTCAACCCAAGACAGGAGACTATATTGGTCATATCACGCCGTCACTGATCTTTCGACAACATTCGACTCTCTTATATCACCAGACCCCCTACTTTTCCTTAGTATGAACACTAGACCCCACAAGGCAATGAAACATCACACAAAAAGGGAACTGTGAGCAGTGATACTAAAAGAAACATGCGTGTCGCTTTGTATTCGTCTCAACAATAAACATATTCGAAATCTCACACTCTCCTTCCTGGGGATACTCGTAAACAAATGGGACTATGGACTTCCGAAAAATTCAGCAAACTCCAGTTATTGTGTGATAAGATATTCAAACTGTTCTCATAACTTCTGGCGTTCATTCTCAAACTCCTGAAGGATGTAGTAGAGAGAAAGAAGTGAATTGTGACGCAATTTAAAGATTAGCTACGATATCTGCGACTTTCGGCATCACATATCCGACTTCAGCAAGATTTCTAAGTTATTTTTCTTCTTATATAGGATGGAACGGCGAAATTCACTACCAAAATCGCTTAAGCTAATAGTGTCGCTCTTCTTTTTCCTCTTTGGTTCCCCACAAACAAGCGCGCGGTTCTCAGTACTAGATATCAGGCATTGGTATACATAAATGATAGAAAACACTCTCCATTGGTATATTGCGTTCTGATAGTCACGGTCACGTCTGTTATATGCACTTGAACGGTAGCAATGATATTCGGCAAACAAGATTCAGTTGGAAACTGAACAATGTCTTATCTATGTTTATATTATGAGGATGAAAGTTGAAAAGTAGTAGAGGATTGACTTAATTGCACTCATGTTATGTGAGCCGCGTTATTGCAGTGGTTAGCGCACTGGCTTCGCATATGAGTGGTCCTGGGTTCATTCCCCAGTTGAGGCGGAAATGTTTTCAGATCTCAACGGCTCCCAGGTCGACCCACCCTTAAATGGGTACCAGATTAATCCGGGAAGTAAAGACTGCGAGGGAGAGGAGATGGCTACCGCCCTCATTTGCAGAGCCTGTGAAATGTAAGATCGCTAACATCTCACACCCCTACGGCATTAATAAATGCTATGGGTTACTTTACTTTTTTTTTTACTCATATTGCATCATGTGTATTCAGTCCTCTGTACGAAGCAAGATGCACTCTACCTAGAGAACTATTCATAGCAGGTAACTTTAAACGATACTATCAATGGACCACCGAAAATAAATAATTTTACAAACATGACGCTGTGAGTGGGATTCGAACCGGCAAACGGTTTAATTACTTCGCATGAACAGTCTCCTGTACATAGGCCTATACCGTCAGTGTGTAGTCTGAGCCCGAAAAGGGAGCAAACATCAATAACACTATTTACTTTCCATACATGTTGTAAAAGGCGACTAAGGAGTTTTTAGGATTGAGTTGCCTGTTCCATTCTATATACTGTGAAAATGACCATGAAGTGATGCTGAAATCGAATGTGTCGGGCCGAAATGCATAGATATCACTGTAAATTTGTAAACCTTGGCACAATACATTGTTCTCTGAACTACATACTACTAATCTGCAGGAGTTTGAGAATGAATTCAAAAGAAGAAGACTGAGTTAGACGGAACTGTGATGGGGAGATAAAGAGCGTGTCTCAGATGACCAAGATGTCAGGTTCAATCATTAACACAAGCACTTGAACATCTGGGCAAAATGACAATTCACTGAATATAAACTACTTCTTGCAATCCATAAACGAATGGCCGATGGTTAGCATATCTGTCCACGTTCTTCTGTCCTGCTTCATATACACTATTCCCGATTCTGATGTTCTCCAATGCGACACAGCTAAGCTGTCCAGTATCGTCTCTCTTGGTCATTCCTTACCCCTCTTGAACTTCAGCTTAACTTATGTTGCAATGTGTTCCATGTTTCTTCTTCTCACGATGTGTCCAAAATGAGGATTGTCTCCTTCTGATGGGACTAAGCAGCTATCTTTTTTTTTAATGAATTTTCTTTAGAACTATATCTTCATTACGCTTCTTATCTGTCCATGGTGATATCAACATTCTTCTGTAAAACTACATCTCGACCACCGTAACATTTGTTACTAATCTACTAAGCATGCGGAGACGGTACCTGATGATGATGAAAATTCGTGTTTTACATGAAAGAATTTAGTAAAGTATTCACTCCATTATAGCGAATTTTTCATAAACGAAACAAGTTTACCGAATATCAATTAACCGTGCTTCATCCGCGCTAGGACATTCGCGTTTCAATCACACGAATTATTTATTGTACGATTCAAGATATAAATTGTCTAGTTAAGTTAGAGACAGTCTAAGTATTGACAACGATGTGAAATATATATAAGGAAAATGAAGACAACTTCAATTAGAACTGCTTGTTCATTTTCTGAGTTCGTTCTCAGATTCCTGTAGTTCGGAGAACGGAATGCGCTGTGTTAACAGTTAACAGCTTAGCTACGATAGCTGTGCTTTTCAGTCTGGTATATTAGATTTCAGCAATGACATTTGAGTCACTTGACTCATGAGATAGGACAGCCAACTCAGGCCAAATATTTTTAGTTTGTCTCGTGCATGGACGGTAAACAGTGCTGCTATTCATTACTCCCCTATAGGGCCTCATCATATGCGGCTGCCTTTTTAAAAAGAATCGGACACATTAAATTTCCACACAGCCTTTCATTTCACTGAATGGGACAGACAATTGTTTATCCAAAGCCTACTTGGTTGTCTTTAACTACATACATGGCTTATGACAAGATATACTACCAGTCGATGTGTTGCGAATGTAAAAACTGGCCCTGTTATGAAAGACTGCATGATCAAGGTCTATTAAAAATTGCAGTTAAATTACGCTTGTCATATTTTACAGTAAATCATCATGAAACAGCTCGTTTTTATAACTGCAATTTTATTATTTTTACAGTATACTTGATTGTTATTGAAGTTCTGCAGTTATACAAACTGTATGGTAAACATTGCTACCACCATATGGTTGCAGGTGTTTATGTTATTGGACATCTGCATACGCAATAGTAAAACATTGTATCCACCAACACCATACATAACATATAACCCCTATGAGTAAGAGGCTTCTCAAAGAATTGCATACCGCTGATAGTTGGAGACTATATATATATATATCATACCTATATATGAGATAGGTATCATCATCAGTTAAGATATTTTTTCCGGAACGTAGTTTTCTCTTTGGATCTCTTGAATTCTTCGCTGTCTTGAGCAAATTGTCCTGCCTCACTTAGTGATATTAGCAGGTATTTTTGAATATCTTTTGTCCAACGGCGTCTTGGGCTGCCTTTACCCCTGTTGCCTTCTATCATCCCCTCTAGTAACACTCTCTCCATGCCGTCGTATCTCTTAATGTGACCTAAGAAAACTAGCTTTTTCTTTAAAATTATGGTCAGAAGCCAGTTTTCCTGGACGTTCATTGTTCTTAACATCTCCTGGTTTGTTGTCCTCTCTATGCATGGCATTCTCAGAACTCTTCTATAGCACTTTAATTCATATACTGTTATCATAGGTATGAAAAACATTGGAGATCCCCGCCATCTCTCGAATAGCACATAGGAAACGAGAGTTTTATAGCTCAAAATTCCCGGGGATTAAACTTCCTTCCTCGGTGTTTATTTTCAAGATCCTTAGATTTGTACACCGCCCAGGAATCGGAATGCACCGTGTCATGATTTACTGAGTAAATCTGATATCTGCGTCCTACAGCCTGACACATCCGACATAAACATGGCTTCTGGATCACTTTTAACTTATATATAATGATACAGCCAACTGCTTCCAATTCCTCCTTAGTCACCTCTTACGATATGTTTGGCAGTTCATCCTTCTTTGCTCCCCTAAGTGTCCCGGCAAAACGGAAGATATTAAACAAACACCATCTTCAAGTTTGATTCCTACTAATTCTAAACTTCATTGGTGAAGTCGAGCGGTTCGGTTTTGACTACTAGTAGATACTGTGGATCGTAGACTGGGTCAAGATAAGTGCTATTATAAAGACAAGATACTCTACAAAAGCTCTGCCTTTGTATTATTGACATCTTAAAGGGAGTCAATTTATATATATATATTGGGAACAGACTGCGTCAATAAGGTGCGAAAACATATACTCACCATACATAGAAATAAGAAGAAACACAAGGATGTATGTTATCACTTAGCCTAGCACACAAACGCATGCGGTTGAGTCTGTGGTCTACCAATGACACACTAGACCAGGGGTGGGCAAACTTTTTGTGCAGAGGGCCGCATTGAAAATTGTAAAGCTATCGGAGGGCCGCATATAATATTATGTATGTTTTTGTTAAAAATTCTCGGTAAGTGTAATCAATTAAATATTTTTATTGTAAAGAAAGGTAGTTTTACATAATGTAGATAACTTCTGAAATAAATTACATTTCTAACAGACTTACACTATAACAGTATATTTTCTAATATGGATAAAAGGTTTTGCAAATATTTTAATATGTTCGTGTATTTATAAATGTGTTTGAGGGCCGCAAAATATCCAATGGCGGGCCGTAGTTTGCCCACCCCTGCACTAGACAAATCAACAAATGAAACAGGAAACCTTAGAAGATAATATGCCGTTATATTGAGGCTATTTTATGGAAGCTGTGTAGCATGTCATCTGTACATTATAGACCACTTCTGAGTAGAAGAATCCTTCAATACGCATTGCACTAAGCCGAAAGCTGAATTCTCCTGGATATTAAATGGAGTTCAGAAAAACTATTCCACTGTACATAGGAAGTGAGAGCTAATCGCTGCAATTCCTGGGGTTCTCATACAAATAACCAAACAACATCAACCAGCTTATTTAATATCTACACAGATAATATCTATAAACACAGAGAAGAAATACCAGGACTCTCAAAATCAGTGGGGAACAAATAAAAACCTGAGATATGCAGATGACACTGTTCTTGTAGCAGAAAGTGAACATGAACTACAAAAACTAATGTGTCAAGTGGATAAATTGACTAAAGAATATGGACTGGATATAAATATCGCAAAAGCAAAACAAAAAACCATGATAATCAGCAAAGTCACAGAAGAACAGGTACTAAACATAAAAAAATACATGGATAGAAACTACAAGTAAAGTATTATCAATAGCTTGTACACATAGTCACAAATGATGGCAGATGTGACACAGAAGTTAAAAGGAGAATATAAAGGGTTAAAATTTCTTTCAATGACGTGAGGAAAATATTATCTAAACAAATTATGAACAAGCTAAAACTGAGAATTATAAAATACTACATCTATTTTATATTAATGTATGGCTCAGAAACATGGACAATAAGCAAACAATTAGAAGACAGAATTGATTTCTTTGAGATGTGGATATATAGAAGAATAGGGAGAACATCATGGAAGAGAAACATAGAGGTTCTAACAAACTGGGAACCTCTTGATCTCAAGGCGAAGCTTATCCACTACGTGTGCTAGATTACCGGAGTATGATCATTGTCCTTCTACAAAAGTGATCCAGTGGGAGTTTAGACAAACACTAAATTTATTAAGAAAATATTCATCCTGCTGGTAGATACGATTCTTGGATAGATGCTACTGTCATAAATTGATAATTCAATAATAAACTAGTGGAGAAAAAAATCCAGCTAAAGTTGGCAGGATGTGTCAAAGAAATAGAAACAGTAGCAAGGCACTGTGTTCGCTAGCGTCGGGCATGAGAAATCACCCATTGAAATCGTGGTGACCAATACGTAATATCAAAGGTAGGGGTACTAGAAGAACTATCCTCAGGGTAGGCGGGAGAACTGTGAAATGCCTTTTCACAATCTGACGTCGTGTCGTCCGTCCTCTATCTCCAAATTCTGAGTACAGGATCTTGCCCTTGGGGTGACACTGCGAAGTGGAAACTAAAGGGTCGGACATGAAAACGGTGCAAATTTTCAGTTACAATTGTGGCTAATTATTCCGACAACATTTCTGGACTCTAGGCTCTGAAGTGTTCGCAAGGCTGCTGAGGCGAAACGACGGTGAAGATCACGACATACTTATAGAGTTTTCAGCTTGTTCAGACGGTTTCCAGTGGCGTATATTCATTAATAGGCCCTACTATAAACTGCAGGACATTCTCGTTATTATGTCCCAGGTAACGGGGTGTCTGAATAGAAGATTTTCTGTATACAACTAAATGAGAACTGAGAAATTCAGTAGTAAATCTAAGCAGACGGTAAAATCAATCCCCCTGGGAGCCACCACAGAAAAGAGATTAGTTTATATAGGTATTTCAGAAGGGGGTGGGGGAGACGAGAGAGATTGTTTCTTTTACCTATCTTCTATCTTTCTATTTATATTTTCTATGTCATTTTTGCATCATGTTACCATAATATATGTAATTCACGTTTTCGTAAGTCATAATGGCCATTTGTTGCATTCCCTGTTTGATAAGTAGTTGCATGTATTAGTAACGATGTGTCCGAACAAAAGGCGCAGATATCGCTTCTAAGTAGTAAATAATGACAGTCTAATAAATTCTCAAAAACATATTTTGCTAATCTGCAAGATCGTGAGTACCAGTGAACAGGTTAAATGTATGTAGATGTATAAGCTCGAAGATGTCATGAGGGATCGCCCGTGTGTTGCCGGGGCCTGAAAGGGGAGCAAAGAATAGCAACACTATTTACCTTCCACGCATGTCGTAAAAGGCGACTAAGGAGGTTATGGGATGGATTTGGCTATCCCATCCCATATAGGGCCAATGACCCAAAGATATGCTGAAGTCGGATGTGTCAGGGCGAAAGCCGCAGATATCGCAGCAATGCTGTAAACCATGACACAATGCATTTCGTTATCCGGACTGCATCCTGCAGGAGTTTGAGAACGAACGCAGAAGAATAAGAAGAATATGATAGGATGGTTTATCATGAGGCGATCAATTTAAATGCTGTACCATTACCCTGTGCCTTTCTAACCCGTCTCCCTTCATCACTGACATTCTATATACAGACACAATACAACCCGATGGGGAATGGCAGCTACTACCACATAACACATACACACACACAGAGAATGGCAGCTACTACCACATAACACATACACACACAGAGAGAGAATGGCAACTACCACCACATAACACACACACACAGAGAAGGGAGTGAAAGCTCGCTTATACGTGGATAGTTCTAACTAGTCTCCACAAGGACATGCAAGCCTACAAAATGTTACACTGGTTTACATCAAACACAAAGAGTAGTAAACGAGCAATTGAATTCTAAATCAACAGAAGAAGTACTTGGTTTTAGCTCCTAAGAACTAAGCTCAGGCCCGTAGATACGGTTGGAGTTTGGGGTGGTCAAACTCCCTTCTTATCAAATCTGAACATGACACTTAGTACTAGTAGTTCATCAAATCTGAACATGAATCTTAGTACAAGTAACTTATCAAATCTGAACATGAATCTTAGTACCAGTAACTTATCAAATCTGAACATGACTCTTAGTACTAGTAACTTATCAAATCTGAACATGAATCTTAGTACTAGTAACTTATCAAATCTGGACATGAATCTTAGTACTAGTAACTTATCAAATCTGAACATGAATCTTAGTACTAGTAACTTATCAAATCTGAGCATGACTCTTAGTACTAGTAACTTATCAAATCTGAGCATGACTCTTAGTACTAGTAACTTATCAAATCTGAGCATGACTCTTAGTACTAGTAACTTAGCCATAAGGTCTGCAAAACCTCTCCCGCAGCGATATTTCACAAAAAGATTTTCAATTATTTGAAAACGTATACACGACCTTTTTATTAGGTAACCCCTCCTGTAGGTAATCATATATACGGTCCTGGCTACGCTGCTTAGTCAGCCGTGGATGAGACATCACATTGTGCCGCCATCATAACATACTTAGTAGCACTGACCACATTACTCGAACTTCATAGAGCATGAACGCATTTCCTGGTGTCTAGATCGACCAATGGAGTATCTTTCGGCAAACCACAATTAGCGATTGAACTCGAACCTTTGTCCTCTCGTCAGTGGGCGAATTATTTAGATATTACATTACAACGGTAAATAATCAATCAATCGAATGCCATGCCGAGTGGCGTAGGTGATCATTCTTCTAGACAATTCTCTGTCTCGTGTGTGGTTAATAAGTTAATTTGGTGACTTTTTGTGTGTGTGCCACAGTGACAACCCATACATAAATTTCTCTTTTTTGTATTCCTCTGTTTCTTCTCACCTTGATTTTCCGGTGGTTACTAAATGATCAAATATTATTTTCCTCATCTCATGCCCTAAGAATATTGATTTCTGTTTATAATTTTGGCTATAATTTTTGGTTTTACTCCAGCGTCACTAAGAACTTTTACATAAAATAATACATAATAGTAATACTGTAACGTGACAAGCATCACGCAGGAAGCAGCTAAGGGTGTTTGGGAGTTCGATTATCTATCATATTGAGTGCCGTGTATGATATCGTCTAGTGTACCAACTACTATACATTCTTCGATAGGATGTTAGAGTGATGTATAACACTGCTGAAGTCGGATTTGTCAGGCAGAATATGAGTATATTGTAACAAAGATGTAAACCATGAAAACGCATTCCATTCTCTGGACTACATCCTACACACTAGCAGGAGTTTGATGACAAATCCAGAAGGCTTTATCGCTTGGTTGTGATTACAATTCTGAACAATGGTATTAGTTGTAGTTTCCAGGACACCATAACTGTACGCGAGCACCAAGGACAGCGAACCACCATCGTCACCAAACTACATAACATCTATGTGGTCATCCTGGACAGCTGTGTTCAATAGTGTAACGTAAATTACTCAGTACATACCAGAGAACAGACCAATCAGACAAGAACTCATTTCAACTTCAAGCAAACAAGAAACTCTAAATACATCAAAGTCCCCATATAACGCATTCTTTTATAACGAACTTCCATTATAACGAACAACATAATAATGTTCCAAAATGCCCAATTATTTCTATTCCTTATGGCGTATACTGTATATAGCGAGCACATACACTCGTTGCTGTGAGTCCGCACGATCAGATGATTTTGATATAATTGAGTAGGAGTTAATATCGATAATGCGCGCATTGGGAGTGAGGATATGCATTACCCGTAGAAAACACTTAACAAAGATTTCAAAAAGAGCAGTGAACCAAAAAGAAAAGAAACCATCAGCCGTTATACATTGAGAGATTTACTGAAGCGGAGATCTGAGCACCTATGGACATATCCCGAGTGCGAAGAGGATAATCAACATTTCTAATACTTAATACATTGTATGTAGGGAGTGTATGTTATTACACACATATTTCATTGGTCCGGATGAAGTTATTTTACTGAGGTTTGACTGGATCAATGTTCAAGTCTCAAACAATCAATGAAGCTATTGGGTGTTTCTTTAGTATTACACATGACTCGATCCACAGACCACTGACAAGAATGTCTCACTTGTCTCTATTCAAAGACATGTACTCAGCTACATGTCGTGTGATTCTCTTCTCTGTCACGTCCTTTGTGGTCTCTCTTCTCCGTGTGTTTCTAAGTTTTCATTGTTTCCCTTTTCCCTGTTGGTTACGTGTCATTGTATTTCTAGCTATATCTTGTACTAATCTCCTGAGCGTGTCCATGTTCATTGTCGTTCCTTAATCTTGTCCTTAATCTTGGTGTCCAGCAGATCTTCATCTGTTAGTCTTCATATCTCTTCATTTCCTATCTTGGCATTACCCATACTTAGTATTCCTCTTCAACAGCTATTCACAAGATTATAGCAAAAAGGCTAGTTGTTTTTTTCTTGACAAAATAGGAAGACATAGCATGGACAAATTAATAATCTGAGGTCAGAGG
This sequence comes from Meghimatium bilineatum, assembly GCA_034231615.1. Taxonomy (NCBI): domain Eukaryota; kingdom Metazoa; phylum Mollusca; class Gastropoda; order Stylommatophora; family Philomycidae; genus Meghimatium; species Meghimatium bilineatum. Next base: position 27,195,785 of record CM067301.1, read on the forward strand.
AAACAAGAGAGCAGAGTTATTGGCTGGCAATGCGGCGATAGGCGGCACATTGCCAAGAAGAGATAAGCAGTAATAAATTCATTTCAAGATGAAAATAATGTTAATGAGGCTGAGAACGTACACATACAGAGAATGTTAGAAATGGGAGTATCTAGAGGTGAGAGTAGAAAACGTAAATTTTTTGGGATGTCCTGAAGATCACACCTGACCGGAACTCTGAGTCTACATACACTGGGATGGCTGCTGGAGCGGAGATTGGAGCACTTATGGGAATGTCCCGCGTGCTGTGAAGCCAGTTTCTAATCAAAATCAAGAATAATGGATGGTATGGTCGCTGGAAACATTAGTAAGGACCACGCAAGACGACGATGGACGAGAGACTTCTCATATTATTTAAAGATGCTTTGACTGCAACAGGTCAACTCGTCCATAATCGTGATGAGTTTAGAACATCCATAAAGGAGATTACGTTCCTAGAAAGACTATGAAACCTGAAACGTTATTCACAAATGTGTGTAGTTTATGGCTGTATAGTTTTTCTAGTTTTTCGAGCCATACACTATAACTGTATTAACATTTGCTGTAAATATAATTTTTTTGTTTAGTTGGTTAACTAAAATGTGGTCTTCTTTCGTTCGCGTGAAATATGCATGTATCTGAAGATTGGTCTCTAAGATAAACTTGACTCTGTTTTTTTCACTCGTACAGAAGTTGTTAGAAATTTTCTTCCACTGTATTTTCTCTTGGCCCTACCACCAAATGTCACGCAAGGGACAAACCATCATCTTCAGACTACGAACTGGCCACAACAGACTGAGAAGTCATATGTTCGGAAAGCTGAAGATTGGTGAGACAGACCTGTGCAACTGTGGACTGAGCCCAGAGACTGCAGAACACATTCTTCATGCCTGTCAACTTTACCAAGAAGAGAGGGAGAAAATATGGCCTACTGAGATGGAACTGCTTCCAGACTTGAGGGGTTCCATGGATGACCTGAAGCGAATCACACAATTCATTGAAGCTATTGGTACTGTAACCTGATATCTGATCTGACTGAAGAACGATGAAGAAGAAGAAGAAGTTTCTCTTGGCCAGTGTATTTGCCTCAGAATGTCATATACCGTGTATTTCTAAAGAATATGCTCTGGTGCATGTGGTACCTGTCCACATGTACTCATGGCCGTGTTGCCAATCTAATGTACAGTCGAATCACATTATAACAACTTTGTCCGGACCGACAACATATGTATATCGTTACAGAAATTCGCTATATACAATACAAATAATAAACATAATTGAGGATTTTTAAAAGTGTTGTTACATAGGGAAATGTGTTGTAAAAGGATGCGTTATAGAGGGTTTCCACTGTACCTCATATGGTAAGGAACGCTGCTTTCAACCGCGGACATTAGTCCAATTTGGTGATATCAGAACCTTTTTTTCTTCTTCTGTGTTCGCTCTCTGATAACCGCAACACTAGAGTTCACGTGACTACTGCTGAGGAGCGTGAAGAATTTTATGTTGCCAGTTTCACAGCTGGGCTGCGCTATTTGCACCTTCCGACTCAGCACATCCATTTTTATGTATCCAAGCTCTTAACCATTTAAAAAAATGAATATCTCACATGGCTGAGATGTACCTGTTGCTGCAACCTCCAAGGTTATGTAATTAAGGATACTGATTTTATCATGAGTTGACAAGTTATCCTCTGTGAAATCTTAGAGATATTTGTTAATGTTTGGTCCCATTGCCAAGAACATGAGTAATGTATTCTTCTTCTTCTGCGCTCAGTCCCAAATTCTTGATAATTAGTACGCTGAGAACGGAATTCGTTGTTGTGGTTTTCAGCTTTGTTGCGATATTTGTGCATTTCAGCCCGACACATAGTACTTCAAAATGACTTCGTTTCACATATAAAGTACTCTCTTGTGAAAATAACATTGTGGTCCGCTAAGGCCACCCCATAACCTCCTTAATTTTACATATTTTGGGCGTCAGAAACATAGGGTTGAGTGAATGTAAGTTTTGCTTCCTTTCATCCATCGATCTCATCAGTTTTGGAAGTGACACAATTTAGATAGAACATTTTACAATAGTTTACATGGTTATCGAATTATTCATTTCCCTTCCACCCACAACCTTGTACCAACTCTCTCTCCTTCGACCCAAACTCTCGTACCAAGTCTCTCACCTTCCACCCACAACCTTGTACCAACTCACGGAATCCCTTTTTGAAATGTGTTCAGTATTTACAATACACTTTCTGAGCAGCCAGAAAGATGAGGGTAATGTTTGTGCTGTCGATTTCTCCTTATTGCGTTATATTTTGATAATTGTGAGTCGAACTGCGGTCTCTGGGTCCTTTCTTATTTCCTGTTTTCTTTGCTGTTTATTTTCCGAAGTTGCTGTTACGTCTGTTGTGGGACTGCCCGAATCAATGTTGTTTCAATGGATGTCACCAGGAAGGTCTTCATGGTTCACTAGTTCACACTTCTATGTCAACAAGTTTCAGAATCCTACTTCAAAAGCAATGTTGGAGATAGCGTTTGCATGATGATTCAGTCCCTTTCGCTGTGAGCAGGCAGCTCTTGACAGCACATAACCCTTGTGGCGGATGCACAGGTTTTCCTCAGCTGTGGTGCAGTTGTGTAGAGTGTGTTGTGTATAGTTGGAAGCGGTAGTAGTAGTTATTGTTGTCGTTTGTATGATAGAACAATAAAAGATTCTAGACTTAGTAGATTCTATCGATCGCCCCGATATAACCAATATGGACACCAGCCCAAGGTTGATAGAGACGGGCCTCGACCAAATGAGGTGAATCCATTACTAAAAAAAATTTTCATCGACTTTAATTCCCCTCCCCCAATTACATGTCAGTTCATCATCAAGTGTCATCTCCTCAAGCAAAGTTCACTGCAGCGGACTTTCAACATCCTCTGCCTTAGTGGTGCACTCTGTATGCTGTTCATCTGGTAGTGTTTTCTTCCATCTTGTATCTCTGCCTATCACTTGCGTCTTCCAACTCTACCTTCAAGTAAGGTTTTTAACAAGATTCTTCCTAATTCTCAGATGTTCTTGGTCCTTGGCTTAACTGTAGGATGAATGTGGTAAGACCACAGTCTCTCTTCAGTATATAACATTGCTAAATAGTATTGTTTTCAGAACTGGACTCTAACCGTAACTCTAGTTTGCGTATATTCGTTGTTTGTATTATTATTTCCTGATAAAGGAACTTAAACGTCGAAATCGTCTTTTATTACAATGTACATTTATGTATTGGTTAGTTTTATTAACTGTGGCAACACACAGCTGATCCGTGTTACTATGACTATTTTATTTGGGGTAACACATAACTGATCCGTGTTAGTATTACTGCTATGCATTGGACTACTCCAATCCATGCAATGAAAAAAACACGTAAACATCCACCCATTTGAAGACATAAGAGAAGAAAGAGTGCTTGTGCAAAGGGATATTAAGCGCATGCTAAACTGATGCATGCGCAAAAATCTAGATCAACCACAAGCAGGCTGAAGAGAACCAGCTTCTGTCACATTTCCAACCATCTCCATCAACAACACAAAGATATCCTCACAAACCTCACTACTAAAATTGAAAACCTAAAGGATTTTGAAAAACCAGACAATAGTCTCCAAAACGTCTCCATAATATCACACGTTCCTGGAATAATTAATAAGGAATACCAAACTCCACCTCAACTAAAAGCATTGACACTAGAGATGATTGAAATAAAATACAATCACAAGGAATGGACACATGTCTACACATATGGATCGGCAGAATGAGCAGTAAGGAATGGAGGAGGTGGACATTTTATAAGACTCAAAGATGGGAAGACAATATGAAAATGTTTGCCAACCAGGAAATACTCATTTAACTTTAGAGCAGAAGCAGTTGCACTCTAGCAAGCACTGAAAGTCTTCACCGAACCTGGACTTCCAAGACCAAAGAAGATAGTTATAGTCACAGATTGCAGATCCCCACTAGAATCAATCCAGATTAACAGTAATGAAAGTCTTCTGCACTTCATCAAACATGAGCTTAGACATATCCAAAAATAATCAGCTTTTGCCCTTCAATGGATACCATGACAATGTGGAATCATGAAGGATGAGGAAGCGGATGCTCAGTCACAAACAGAAAACGAAATGGAGCAACACAGACAGCCAATGGCATACGGAGAAGCAAAAACAATAATCCAGAACACATACACAGCAAAGTGAAAGATAAACATGATGCAATACATCTAATCCAAAGATATCAACAGACTACACTATTTCGCCTTAGAACACTGCAGTCTGTTGGGTAAGCTTCACCGATTAAGGATATCATACACAGATTAATGTCCTTGTGGATCTGGAACTCAGACTCCTGAACATACTTCAGGATTGCCCAATACACAAAGAGCAGAAACAGCAGAATGGCCAGAGAATACAGACTTGAAGCAAACGCTATCGGACAGCCGTTCTAACCTGAAGAAGACAGTGGACTTCGTCCTGACGACAAACCTGACAATATAACATGACGACAAATGCTGAACGCAGAAGAAGAATATTAATTGCGGTAACATATAACTAATCCTTGCTAGTATCACTTTTGTTCCTATAACTGATCACAGAAATCAAAGAAGCCACAGTAACAAGCTTACAAACAGCACACAAGAAGGCCATCTTCAGAGAACTCTTCTACCCACGACGCCGCAATGCAAACAAGTACCACATCGTATAGATAGATAGAACCTAGTCAAATTACTTTTATTATCTTCTTCGATCCTTCAAAACGTCAACATATTCCTTTTTTATTTATACCCTTTTATGCCTTGCATCGTAGGAGTAGAAGAATTCTCTGGAGATGACCTTTTCGTGTACCTCATATATATTTTTTTCGTTGATTCTTTTATTGATTCTGTAATCTATCTTTTGCATGGTCTGCCACTGGCTTTGTATCCATCGTGTTTGTATAGTAATGTTTTTGAGTGGTACTATCTGATGGTAGTCTGTAAGCATGTGAACATCAGTTAATCTGTTGTCTTCCAGGATTGACATTGTGTTTGTTAGTCGTCTGACGTTTTCATTTCTGTTTTTGTCTCTTATTGTTACTCCAAGAATTCTACATAGACAGGTCATTTCTGTTGTAACAAATTTATTTTGTCTTTTGTTGTTAGTGTCCACATTTGAGATTGGCACCACATTGATATTATGATGATACTTTTATATAGTGCAAGTTTAGTATTTAAGTTCAGCTGTTTCTTTTTGAAAATAGGAAACAACTGTCCTGAGATCTGATATGCTATATTGCATCTGTGTTGGATTTATTCTGTGTTTTTCCCATTTGACGATATGATGTTTCTAAGTTAAGTCATTTCTTTCACCTGTGTCAGTTGTTGTTCATCGATGAAAATAGTAATGTTTATTTCTGTTTCTGCGATTGACGTTACCTCGGGATTTTTGTGTGTTTATCTTCATGTTATGATAATAAACACTGTTGCTATTCTTTGCTCCATCTCGGGCCCCAACAACACGAAGACGACTGCATGAGTTTGAAAACTAACGCAGAGGTATAGTTCTGCACACTATGGACAATGATCATTTCGACGTCCAAATAGCGTTCAAAATTACACTGCGCATGCACAGATATATATATTTACAGACTGCTCTTTATACAAGCACACTTACATGGACACACATGTACACCTGTAGAAACACACTTACACACAAGATGTGAATCAATGCATTATGTACATTGATTGTGTAGATATATTTATACATCCATCTATTCACCCCGGCTCTTTAAAAAATATTTTCTAATTGGAATCCCTTGTTTATGAAAATTGTTCAACCCTGAAATGGAGGTATACACAGCTTAGCACGTATTTCTTTTGTCCCACCGTCGTAATCGACCAGTCAAATTTGGATCTATTGAAATGTCTTTGGTCACCTGTTTCCAAATCCGCTTTGGGTTCGTTTTTTTAATGGTCAGTCCCGTCGCATTCCATTGGGGACTAATGCCTTTCTGAAACGGTAAAGTAGGTACGTTTGACTAGACCTGGATGTAAAAGTAACAATTCATTGTTGAGAGCGACTGCCCGAGGGTTAGACCGGGAACTAGTTCTTGTGAATTCTAAAAAGACTGGATTCTGGATTATTGACTATTGTTATTTTTGCTCCTGCCCACCGTATTGTTGTTCCTTGCGCTGATGACGGTGACATGTCATATTCCACGTCGCCGAGAGAAAGCTACTGGTATTTACGCAATAGTTACGTTTCACCTTCGTGAAAAATTCGGTAGCAAAGTGTCAAACGTTGAGCGGAAAGTAATTACTTGGCGACAAATTTATCCCACTTATTGGGAGCTTGTTACATCCAACTTATTAAAAACCTCCATAGAGGTTACATAATAAATGGAAGGAAGCCATTAGGTTATTATTGCATTACATCTTCAGTTTAGAAGTGTTCGATTTATGATCAAATGATCGCGGATTTCAATCTAAATTTCTTGATGTCTTGTTTATAAATATGATATTTTCATTGCATGATCCCCCATAATAACGAGGTGAAGCTATGGAGTTACGTGCTATGCGCGGTACTCTGTGCCTTCGTCGTGTCTATGTTGAAAGGGTATACATGGGAAAACTCTAGTACAATGATTTCAAACATCTACCGCGTTTGAGCTGTTTATTGTTATTGCATGATTTTCTCATATACAAACATGGCAATGTACAATTTAGGAGTAAAAGGTGAAATGCATTAGTTGTCTTGCTTTGTGCGTTGTAATATGAAAGATACTTTGTCTATATAAGTCCATTTACTTTTATCTATTTTTTTTCCGAAGACGGATGTGTAGGGCTAATGGCACAAATAAAACAGCGACAACGTATTTTCATTCTCTGGACTACATCCTGCTGGAAATCTAGTAGGACCGTGGTCCTGCTACAAGGGAGATCCAGCGGGAGTTTGAGAATGAACGATGATGAAGAAGAAAAATGATCTATTTAAGTGTATGTTTAGTCAGTAGTATATGTATTGACTGTATCTTTAGTCAGTTGTTTAGGTAATGACTATGTTTAGTCAGTAATATATGTATTGACTATGTTTAGTCAGTAGTACATGTATTGACTATGTTTAGTCAGTAGTATACGTATTGACTATGTTTAGTCAGTAGTATATGTATTGACTGTATGTTTAGTCAGTAGTATAGGTAATGACTATGTTTAGTCAGTAATATATGTATTGACTGTATGTTTAGTCAGTAGTATATGTATTGACTGTATGTTTAGTCAGTAGTATATGTATTGACTGTATGTTTAGTCAGTAGTATAGGTAATGACTATGTTTAGTCAGTAGTATAGGTAATGACTATGTTTAGTCAGTAGTATAGGTATTGACTATGTTTAGTCAGTAGTACATGTATTGACTATGTTTAGTCAGTAGTATACGTATTGACTATGTTTAGTCAGTAGTATATGTATTGACTGTATGTTTAGTCAGTAGTATAGGTAATGACTATGTTTAGTCAGTAATATATGTATTGACTGTATGTTTAGTCAGTAGTATATGTATTGACTGTATGTTTAGTCAGTAGTATAGGTAATGACTATGTTTAGTCAGTAGTATAGGTAATGACTATGTTTAGTCAGTAGTATAGGTAATGACTATGTTTAGTCAGTTGTATATGTATGGACATGACAAAATAACGTAAGGGGAGCTAGAGGGCATTGTGATGTTTTTGAGGAGAATGATGCACATCTTAAGAACTGCGAAGACAACTAATGTAGAAAGTCGGAGAGATGCTGTGGAAAACAAAGAGTCACTGCTGCATTTTTCCCGTTAGGAAGTCGCTGAATATTTTGAGTGACTTGTGTCATAAAGGCCGCATGGAATTGCTGTCCTTTCGTCATTCTAAGGGTGTGTTTTTAAATTTACACTCACGACAGAAAAACAATCAGGTTGTTATAGGGGATTAAACTCTGGATTTCACGAGTGTGAGACCAAAGCTTTATCTTCTTGGTCATTCGTCACATCCTTGTAGACATGAAATAAAAAAGGTAAAACATTATCAACCAACATAGAATTGGAACGATCAGTTATCAGATGCTGAATGGGACATCGTAGTACATATTTAACGTAACATATTAATACATACCATCTTTTTTCCAACGTTATGTTACCAGTGCCAGACATGGCCCCAGACACTCTTGAGAGAGATTACAACACCCGATATCTTCTTCTTCTGCGTTCGTTCTCAAACTCCTGCAGATTAGCAGGATGTAGTCCGGAGAATGGAATGCGTTGTGTCATGGTTTACAGCATTGCTGCTATATCTGCGCCTTTCAGCCTGATACATCCGACTTCCGCATGGCTTTGGGTCACTGACCCTATATGGGATGGGACAGCCAACTCCATATCATAACCTCATTAGTCGCCTTTTACGACATGCGTGGAAGGTAAACAGTGTTGCTGTTCTTTGCTCCCCTTTCGGGCCCCGGCAACACACGGGCGGCGCCCGAGATGAAATGCATGATAATAGCTATAAACGTCACCAGAAAAGACCGAATGCAAAATAAAGACATCAGAAGATAGTAAAGACCATATCATACAAACAACTAAATAACCAATCAACTAAATAACTAGCTAGCCAACCAACTAATTAACAAATCACTCAACTAACCAACCAACGAACTAATAAGCCAAATATCTTCTCAAGTCTGTGTTTCATAGTCTCTCTACTGTAAACTACCAAGACATCTAACATTTCCACTTCGTGAACCGCATAAGAACAAACAAATTAACAGCGGACCAGAGAATATCTTACAATCAGCGAGTATCATATATAGCATCTTGCAGCGAAAATTGTGAAGCGTTCTATCTTTTTATTCTAACAATCGTTGGAAGCTCTTTGATACCAGTCAGATTGTTCCACTTGTGTTCCCTTCGATGTAATTTTTCAACCGTTTTTTCTTCTTCGTGTAGCTAAAATGAATATGAATCTACATTAATAACACATCTAGCTGTTTTCTTTCATGCGTTTCCACTTCTCTTTACTTTTTTTTTTTTTACGATTAATCTCAGAACGAACGAAACCATTTAACTTAAAAAAATAATAATAATAAAAGGAATCCGCGTTTAGTTCCGCTCTGTTAGTGTTTTTAGTCTTTTGTTCGTTTCACCAGTGAATCAAAAGCTCCCACATTTTATTTTTTTCCATTAAACTTTTTTCTTCGCATGTGAACCAACGCAGTCGTTGTTTTGTTCAACTTCTAACGTAGTATGGGTAATCTAGATTTTTTTCTTGTGGCACCAGTTGGGACTCGAAATGTCCCACAGTCCTTTCTCATGCAAATTTTCCTATTTTGACCGGCAAGCTTCGTACAGGTGTTCTTCGCTAGCGAAAACATTGTATGCAATAACTTGGAACTTGAAAACATATTTTTGTTATGAAGGGGGGTGGAAAAGGGAATGCAATGAGGTATACCTTTGTTGAGTATTATTATCGTGAAAACACGAGGTGGTTATTCCAATACCTGTATGACGTCATATACCTGATTTTCGTTTGCTTATTGGTCCCGAAAAAGGTGTTAATTACACCTTGTCATCGGCTATAATACATGAGGACATAGTTCTTACACACAAACAAATTGCGACACTTGAATGCCAGATCTCGTGTTATGTCGTCAGAAATAGCTATAACCACGTTATTATTAAAATAAATGTGGGCGTCTGTGGCCATGCCGACAGGAAGCAGAACAGAGACAAAAAGATATGGTTGAACCCGGTTAATTTTCAGGTTGGTGACCAGCGTGTAAGTATGGAAACCTGTTCTCTCGCACAGCTGGACTACTAGCGATATGGTTACAGACGTCGATTACTTAGTGTATGTACTATATAGAATGTATTAATTGCCACTACCGAAGTCGGATGACCATTGTCAAAAATAAAACGACGTTACAATGTGTTTACATTATCTGAACTATATCGTGCTGGAAATCTAGTAATAAAAATGAGTAATACCGTTATTTTACATGCATGTTTTAAGAGGCAATCGAACAATACTAGAGTGCAGTTAATTGTCCCATACAGTAGGGCAAAATTAATCATGCTTTAGTGGAATGTGTGACAAGTTCAAAGTAATCATGCTTTAGTGGGATGTGTCACAAGTCGAAAGGCATATATCTATATCTATGTATGCACATTGTTGAAATATATATATACGTTTTAGCGAGTCCGCGTAGCACATCTTTTGGCCATTATAAGATCGTGTACACTCCTCCAGCCTTCGCCATAGAAAAGTAGCGACAGGAGATGATCTGAAATACGTACAAGATGGCATGCCTAAAGAATTTGTGTCTGCAACAGAATAGTGTCAATGCTAGGGATACCAGATCTGATGAGGACTATGCAATTCTGAAACTTGTTTTGCCATCTGGTGTTCATAACTTTTCTGAGACAAGTTGCTTGAAAGCGACTGAGTGTCCTCATATAACGTCTTAACACAGTCCATGTTTTACTATCATATAACAGCACTGGGAGTACCACTGCTCTGTAAACTCTCAGCTTTGTTTTTATCTACTGTTACTTAAATTGTTGCCTGCCATGTAAGTCGCAAAAGGCGACATTACAGTTGATGTGTGATTTCTCTGTCCTATTCTATAAAGAATCACAATTACAAGGAAATCCTTTCTCAAGTCGAATGCGTTAGGCATAAAGGCAGAGATATCTCTGAGATATCTGCACCTTTCAGCCTGGTGCATCAGACTACATAATGGTTATTTTGTGCTGTTGATCAACGAGTTGGAATAGCCAGCAACACTCTTAAACCTCATTAGTCGCTCCTTCCGAGTGCATGATAAGTTATAAATAACCAAATGGTCGGAGAGTGTCCAATAAAGTGGAGGGTGCCGCAGTATCCAAAGGAACAAATAGTAATGCAAAATAAGTTAAACAGGTTACCTAACTATGGATAAATATAGATGAAAAGGTATATAAAAAGCATGCAATAAAACAAAACAGGGCAATTTTCGACTTATTGGTCAAAAGAGCACAAGGATATGCTTCCCGTAAGTGAAACATGGCCTTGTCAAACTCAATTCAATTTTGTGTGGTTTAAAACGTTATGAGTTTTCTTGAAAAAGGTCCCATTTGGACTTGCGAAAATCGTCCTGTTTTGTTTTATTGCATGTTTTTTATATACACCTTTTAAAAGAAAGGCTGGAGATGGCTTTAGCGTCCTTGTCTGTGATTTGGAAAAGCAACATCAGTGTTGGAGTGAAAATCAAACTGTATAAGTCGCTGGTGCTTTCTGTTGTGCTGTATGGTTGTGAGAGTTTGACACTCACTGCGGACATGGAGAGAAGATTATAGGCTTTCGAGTACAAATGCTACAGACGAATTCTACGAATTTCCTATAGGGAATATAAGACCAATCTGTACGTAAGAAATAAAGTAGAGATGTGTGCATGAGTCCAGGAACCATTCCTTTCAATAGTGAAACGACGAAAACTAGCATGGTTCGGGCATGTATGCAGGCACGATTCCTTGTCAAAAACAATACTGTAGGGAACTGTCGAGGGGGGAAGAAGCAGAGGAGGTAAAATAAAGACATGGACAGACAACATCAAGGAATGGACAGGGAGAGATATTTGCACACTCATTTTGATCACTGAGGATATAATTCGCTGGAGAACTGTGTGCTGAGGCATCCACAGTGATACCCCTACGACCCTGAAGGTTTACGGATTGATTGATTGCTGATATAATTTTTCATCTATAGTTATCCATAATTAGGTCACCTGTTTAACTTCTTTTGCATGACAAGTTACAGGAAATCTACCTTGTGCTCACCTTTGGTGGCCAGCTATAAGAGGAGGGATGTTATCTACATTGTATTGTATTAATCACTCCGCATATTCTCTCATTTTCTCTTACCCATATTCTCTCATTCCTCAAATTCACCCTCGCATCAATTTCTTCTGTCACTTGTTCCCATTTATTCTTCCTTACAATTTTTCTAAACGTCGATTTCCCCTGCCTCCATTTCTCTCTCTCTCTCTCTTTCTTTCTTCCTCTATCATTAAGGATATAATTTCTTATTTCTTTATTTTGTCCAATTCTCCGATGAAGACGTACAAATTGCATCTCGTACGATTGAGTTTCAGTTCCAATTTTTGGCACAGAAAGTTCTTAATAAAGACATGTTTCGTAAATAATTGAAAACATACTGAACATAAATATTATCTTTACCGTCAATTTGAAATCAGATGAAGAATTTCGACAGAGATAAGAAACAGAATAGGGGCATATCATGGCAGCATTACTTAACATGAAGAATTTTAACAGAGATAAGAAACAGAATAGGGGCATATCATGGCAGCATTACTTAACGTGAAGAATTTAATGTGTAATATTGACCATGTCAATAGAGAGTAAGGAAAGATTGTCATCGGAACTACAGGGTAACACAAAAATAACGGTTTTTACCCAGTGGCGTAGCGAGGCGGGTGCGGAGGTGCGGACCGCCCCGGGCGGCATCATCGGGGGGGGGGGCGGCAAATTTATTTTCGTCCAGTCTTTCACAATCACTAACATATTGATTTAATGTCACAAGGGCGGAAAATTATGATTCCGCCCCGGGCGCCATTGACCAACACTACGCCACTGTTTTCACCTAAACTTGAATAACTTATGGTTATGACCGGTAGTTTTTTTGGTGACTCTGTACATAACGCTGATTCTAAAATATTGATGACAGTCTTGGACAATATATAAACAATATATACTAACAATAAAGGAAACATAGATGTGGTTCTGTAGAAGAATGACGAGAGTAGGAATGCTGAAGATGACCTAATCGTCCAATATGAGACCGGAATTACTTAATAATATCACAAAGTGACAATCTATCATTTTTTTAGAGACTCATAACGAGTCATCATCATCGTCAAGTACCGTCTCCGCAACGAAGGTTGGCTGCAATGGATCTCCAACATCCCCTGCCTCTTGTCTTGGTGATGTACTCTGTTAGACTGTAACCTGTTCATCGTGTGATGTTACTTTCTACTTGTATCTCTGCGTACTTCTGCTTCCCTTTGAATTTACCCTCAAGTAGGATCTTCAATAGGGTGTCATGTCTTTTAATGTGTCAAGAATATTTTTATTTGCCTGATCTTTATTTCTCTTAGTAGTTCTTTCTTCATATTAAGTGTTTTATCACCTCTTTATTTGTTTTCTTCTCTTTCCATGGTGTTCTTCTTTTTCTTCTATATACCCACATCTCTAAGGCATCACTTCTGTCTTCTAATTGTTTATTTAGTGTCCATGTTTCTGATCCATACATTAATATGGAATAGATGTAGCAATTTGTAATTCTCATTTTTAACTTGTTTGTAATTTATTTAGATGTTAATATTTTCTTCATGTCATTGAAGATACTTTTAACAATAATCAGTCAGGGAGGTCTGAAGAGCATAGTTACAACAGGCAAGATATCGGTCAAGAAAGATCAGGGACGACAAAGTGAAAAAATATATCATGGCATGGCAAAAAAGTCAACATAAATTCCTATAAAAGATAATGAAACTAGAGAGTTGTGAAGATATATAATCACGTAGGCTAGTCGCCACGGCACATAGCGATGATAAATCAATACAGAAATAAATCAATATGTGGGTTTATGGCTATGTCATGGATAAGGTATGATACCAACTTCACAATAAATTCTTCTCTATTTCACACGAAATCTTCACGTTCTGGGAAGATGAGATATTATTACTATTTGCTAACAGTTTGCTTTGGAGTAGTCAGCAAATTCAACATGCTGAATCTTGGCGTCACATGATTACCTTGAATTCTGTAGTACATGTCAGGTAAGGGTATCCTGCAGATTACTGCCTAAACGTGGGAAATATTCCCTGGTAGCTGGCAATCTGAACAAAAACAGGAACAAGTCACCAAGGAAGAATAAAGACTACTTTCAATAAGAGAATAGGTTTCTCACATTTGGGGGGGGGGGTGGTGGGTTGGGGTCTGTTTTACTGATGATTCTTGTCAAAGTTAAGGACGTGTTATTTTGATGAAATATGCATGATCTCACGAGTGTTCGGCCATTTCTAAACAAGAGGAGACAATTCTAATTCTCAATTGAGATTGGAAACTAATCTGGAGTTACCTCAACTGATTACTAAGAAGGTGCACATTGTTAGTGATACAAGATTGGTGTTACAGTCGAGCTTACACGGATAGAATTCTAATATCATGCCCTTTCTCATTATTATCCTAGGATAATACTGAGATAAACATGTATTATCTGAACGTGCTTTTTGATAAAATAATATTACTTTACATTTTTATGCTTGTAATTACATTTTTCTTTATTTTTTTTTTAAATCCGGTGTTTCATTTTTGCCAGGCATAGATTGGGTAGCGGATCCCTGCAGAGATGAGGCTTTTGTTCACTCACAGGGAAGGAATTAATTTATGAGGCTTTAAGCTTTTTATGATAGCATTGGTTGGGAATATGCAAAACTTCCAAGACAAAATAATTTAAAACTGCTCCTGTAAGCATCGCTCTAAGATGATAATAACAACCTGATTAGATTGCATATTATTGGAGGCGCATAGGCATACATCAACGCTGATTACCTGAGGAAAGAGAGGTGACAGGTAGTTCATGGCGGCAAAGGTAAAACATAAGAATGTTGCATCAAGCACCTGGGAATGTGTGGATGTTATTTTAAGAACAATGAATAGTTGTTCAGTTCCCACTGGATCAATCTTATAGGAGGACAATGGTCCTACTAGTTTTCCAGCAGGATTTTGGGCGGGGCGGAGGTCCAGAGAAGAGAAATGCTTTTATTCACCATTTTGTTTGCGCCAGTGGTCTGACACCTCCGACTTCGGTGGATAAATTTATTTGGTCATCAAAAAGTGTCATGTCAACAGGCGTAGGCGATCACATATCTATAACTTTTATCTCTCTACCATCTTGTATCACTATCGTTGTAGACTCTCTGCCATGTCACTAGGTTAAACTGGGCTAATCTTGTCTCCCGCTCTCTTTCTTGATTTCTCTTGCATTCTAGTTTACCTGTTGTAATTGCTTTCCATGCCTTATTCTTCTGCGTTCGTTTTCAAACTCCAGCACATTATCAGGATGTAGTCCAGAGAACGGGATGCGCTGTGTCATGGTTTGCAGCACTGCTGCTATAGCTATGCCTTTTGGCCTACCACATTCGACTTTAGCATGACTTTGTGTCACTGACTCTATATGGGATGGGACAAACCAACTCCATCGCATAACCTCCTTAGTCGTCTCTTACGACATGCATGGAAGATAAACAGTGTTGCTACACCGTCAACACACGGACGACACTCTTGTCTCATACCGTGTTCAAGAAAAAAAGATTGCCTCTTTGTGGTATTATGAAGTAACCCCTCTCTCATATCTCTAGGCAACTGTCCAAGATGGAAGAAACAGAGGAGGACAGACAACCTCAAGGAATGGACAGGACAAGATATTTCCACACTCTTCCGCATCGCTGAGGATAGAATTCGCTGGAGGACTCTGTATGCTGAAGCATCCAATGTGGTACCCCTACGCCCCTGAAGTGTCGTAACGGGTTACGGGTTTATTCATGATGATTGATCTCACATTTGACTTTCAAATGACGTCTTCATTAATTTCTCTAGCTCTCCTTAGTATTCTTCTGTAGAGCCACATAACTGTTCCTCTTTATTGTTTTTCACCATCCTGTTTATTTACTACCATAGACTTGCCTCAATATGTTAGAATCGATTATCGCCCGTGTGTTGCCGGGCCCGAAAGGAGAGGAAAGGATAGCAACACTGTTTACCCTCCACGCATGTCGTAAAAGGCGACTAAGGATGTTATGGGATGGAGTTGGCTGTCCCATCCCATATAGGGTCAGTGACCCAAAGCCATGCTGGAGTCGGATGTGTCAGGCCGAAAGGCGCAGACGTCGCAGCAATGCTGTGAACCATGACACAACGCATTCCGTTCTCCGGACTACATCCTGTTAATCTACAGGAATTTGAGAACGAACGCAGAAGAAGAAGAATCGGTTATGTAACTGTGAAGAACTCTCTTCTTCAACTCTACTGACACATGATACAGTACCAAGCCCAGAGATATGGGGAGTATGGTGATGTATGTAACACCTCCCCTCGCTACAGGTGTATCTACAGCACTTCATGAATGCAGTCAATTCTTCATATTTAGGAATGCTGTCGTTTCTGATTGTCTTTTTCTTCTTTTAAATTATTTTTAATTATGCCGACATAATTCCTTAGGAAAAAATACACTACAGGGACAGTTGAAGGTCGACGAAGCAGAGAGGTGTAAAGAAAATCACGGACAGAACACCAAGGACCTGAAATTTCGGTTTTTTTTCTTATTCTTCCCCAGCCCTTAAGATATAAATCGATAGTGTGTTCTATGCGATGATACATCAAATATGATACATTCATGAGCCTGATGGGTTCTTATATACGGATATCTTATATACGGATAGCTTATATACGGATAGCTTATATACGGATATCTAGATGATTTGACGGGTTATTGGCTTATATACGTATATCTTGATGATCTGACGGGTTATATGCTTATATACGGATAGCTAGATGATCTAACGTGTTATAGGCTTATATACGGACAACTTTATGATTTAACGTATCCTAGGCTTATATACGGACAACTTGATCTAACGTGTTATAGGCTTATATACCGATAGCTTGATGTTCTGACGTGCTATAGTCTTATATATGTATATCTAGATGATCAATGATATGAAAACTACATTGATGGTTTCGGAACGCATGAAGAAAACTGAACAAGAAGGACTTGGCAAAGATGAAAATCATTGGAATGTGGCTGAAGGCCTTTTATAAGCAATATAGACAAATGTAAATTTCTTATCCCTAGTGTATGCACTCTAGTATATAAAAACATCCTAGGGGCACAAACATTTCATTAATTTATTAGGTAAGAAAAAGACGGCTGAAGTTATAAATCATGAAAGAGAGAGCTAAAGAGAGAGAGAGAGAGAGAGAGAAATGGAGAAAGTATGAAAAATAGCTAGAAAAAGTGAGGGTTAAAGAGAGAGAGAAGTAAGAGAGCTAAAAAGAGAACGAAAGATAAATGAGAGAGAAAAGTGAGAGCTAAAGAGAGAGAAGTAAGAGATCTAAATAGAGAGAGAGAAGAGAGCTCATGAGAGAGCCAAAGACATAAGAGAGAGATAGCTCAAGAGATAAATAGAGAGCTAAGGAACAAATAAAAAGTGATAAAAAGTTACAGAGAGAAGAAATGAAATAACTTACCTTGAAATGTTTATCCTCGCTTTCGTCAGTTCTTCCCATATTTCACTTTTCAGTAACACACACTCCAAGACAAAAGAAAGTATTTAACATACTGCAGAATTTCACGATCATACGATTATCCCAGATAGTTTACAGGTGATCCACAAGACGAGGTTCTTTGGGTACTCACGTCGTGATCGATCAGCAGGAGACGCATAGGACAACATTGGTTTGTTTTAATCACTGATAGTGGCACAGATAACATGATTAGTGTGTACGATCATCTCAGTTATCGATGGTAAATAATCAATCAGTGAATGCTGATGTTGTTCCTCCCTCGCAAGCTGTGAAGAAGAGCATGGTGTTGGAAAAGTCTACTAGATTTTGGTGTTTGTGAGTCTTCAGATGACCGCGCAGTTCAACCGGGATCTGAAAAATCTGCTGCAGTGTGAAAAGGGATTCTTCATCTTCTTCGGCGTTCTTTTAATTTCAAAATCCCACTTGATCTCTCTTGCATCAGGACAAATGTCCTAATATATTTCCAGAAGGATGTAGTCCAGTGAATGAAAATGCTTTTTGTCGCCGTTTTATTTGCGCCAATGGTCCGACATATCCGTATTCGGCGAGTGAACAGAAATGAAGGAAGTCTTGAGACGAGGGAAAGAATCTGATTCATCACTTCATATTTGTATTATTCGAAGCGCCTGCAATTCTATTCTGTCCACAGCTTTTAATACACGCAATACGGTGACCATGTCAAGAGCTGTAGGCCTACATTACATGGAGCGACTTCGTCTTAAATAACGACCATTCAGTCTTCTGAGCTGTATGGTAAATTAGTGAAGAAAATGGTCAACATAAGACTCATGTGGCACCGGGAAGGACAACAACTAATAGCATCACAACAGAGTGGCTTCCGACAACACAGCAGAAGAACAGGCCGCCTACACAAGAGATTGAAGACGCATACCAAGAACAAAAAACACACTTGCAGTGTGGTTTGAGATGGAGAAGGCATTTGACACAGTTTGGAAAAAAAAGACTCAAGAACAAGCTTCTTAGACTATGAATCAGAAAACACTTCATAACTGCATATGCAACTACATGAGAAAAAGAACAGCTAAAGTGCAAGTGCAGGGAAAGCACCGCAGGTAGAGAATACTAGAACTAGATGTCTCGCAAGGAGGTGCACTATCCCCTACACTCTTCTTAATTTACATAAATGATATTATGGAAGATATACTGGCTGGGGTGCACTCTGCAATGTGCACAGATGGCTTGATTGTGTGGACAGGTGGGGAGGCAATTGCAGTTGTAAAAATAGAATGCAAGAGGCACTGCACATTGCACATACTAAAATGATGGACTAAGAAATGATTGCTTATCATTAATGAGAAAAAACCACACACACAATATTAACTCTATTCAACAAGATACAGACAACAACACTAAAATTAAACTATCACTCCCACTAGAGCAGAACCCACCATACCTCGGAATTACCCTAGTTTCTAGAATAGAATGTCATGGGTAAAAGAGAAAGAAAATTCAGAGAAAAGAGCCAGAAAGAAAATTACCATAATGAGAAAGTTATCAGGATCAAATTGGGGAGCAGACAGCAAAATCTTTAAAAGGCTAAACAAGTAGAATTAGGCCATTACTAAAGTATGGCATCAAAGACTGGGCCACATAATCTAAGACACAATTCGATAAAATAAAGAAAACCCAGAATCAAGCCACACGTATTATCACTTACTCTGTGTATATATAATCTACTAAGGAAGATCAGATAAACATACAGAAGGAGTAGCTATAATCTTGAAAATATCAACAACAACACATACCTTGGCAGCGAGATAACAACAGGAGACATATTAAGACAACAGAAATATTAAACTGTATTGCACTGGCTGCAAACTCATTCAATAAACTATCAAATATCTGGCATTCAAAAACGCTAAAAAAAACACCCACAAAACTCAAAATCTTCAACTCCTGCATAATTCCAACATTAACATATGGATGCGGAAGTTGGAACGCAACGTCAACCTCAAAACACCTTTGAAAACAAATGTCTTACATGACAACTCATCCATTGGTCAGACTTTAAGTAAGTTTAACACAGTTGTCACAGAGGCAAAACAAGAATATGTATCCACCTATTTAGAAGGCATCGCTGGAATTACATTGGACAAGCGCTGCGAATGTATACAGAAAGACTCCCCTGTCAAGCATTGATGTATTCACCAAGGGGCAAGATAAAGCGAGGAAGACCAAGAGAAACCTTTCGTAGAACTATTACACGAGAACACTTCACCATCGGTATCAGAAACAATGAAGAACTAAAACACATTACAATGAAATGCGAAACATGGAAATATATGACATCCGCCCTATCTTTGACCCTATAGGAATAACTAACTATGAAATCTACACACATAAATACATTAGAAACAATAACTGGACGAGCCAATGGAAGATAGAAGAGACATGAAAGTACTTCAAGAAGCAGAAAGATACAAGAGACTCCTGAACCTCCTATGCACCAAAGAATAAGTGGCTATGGCAGAAGCAGGCTGGAGAGGAGCAATTTCTCAGCAAACGCAAAAAAAATTATACAAAAGGTACAAACTCTAGGACAGGCGAAACCGAGGCCCATACAACCAGTTAGTACCACCCCCCTTTGGGCATACAGACTCCCATAACTAAAAGAACAAATAGAAGGTATAGAAAAGAAAGGAACTCAACCAGACTTAGAGAGAAAGGTATCACATAACATCATATCGCAGTTAATTACCCACAGGATGCATGGACTCATGCCTATACATATGGCTCGGTCAAAATCTCTGCCCTATGTGCCACCATTGTGCATAAAGTGGGGGGGGGGGCAACTAATAGCGAGACAATGACATATGCACGTCGTAAGAGGCGACGAAGGAAGGCTTGGGGTGGAATTGGGTACACCATAACACAGAGTATAGAACTGATATATGTGACTCAGAAACTATACTGAAGTCGGAAGTGCCAGATACAAAAGGCGCAGCTATCGCTGTTAATATAATTCATCATAAAACAGCATAATTTGTTCTCTGGAATAATCAACAGCAGTGTCCGTGACATAGCGGTTCTCTGTCTTTTTAGATTACGTCCTGCTGGGTAGACTACTTTCTGCTGGCTAGACTACATTCTGCTGGCTAGATTATATCCAGGTAGAAATCTAGTAAGAACATTGTTGTGCTACAGTAGAGATGGAGCGGGAGTATGGGAATGAACGAAGAAAGACATTTAGAAATGACATTATATAAGTTTATCCATACAGCCGTGTGTTGCCAGGGTCTGAAAGGGAAGGAAAGAATCACGACACTGTTACCTGCCACTAACGTCTTTAGCTGCGACTAAGGAGGCTTTAAGGGTAAAGTTGCTTGTTCCATCCCATTTAAGCAGCGCCGGATTTAGACGTGATAAAACACTAAGCTATTTGAGATATGGGGCCCTTTAGAAGTCCAGATATTATATGTCAGTGCCAAATATACATTTTTGGGGGCCCCGAAGAAAGTGGGGGCCCTAAGCTATAGCTTGTTTAGCTTATACGTAAGTCCTGCGCTGCACATAGACCAAACTGACTCAGAAACTATACGCTAGTTGGATATGTCGGAACAAAAAGAGCTGATAACGCATCAAACTTGTAAACCATGACAAAACACAGTCGGTTCTCTAAACTAATTCCTGGTAATGTGCTGGAGTTTGAGATTGAAGGTAGACCAAGTGTAACACCAGGACAAGATACAACATATTCTGTTGAATATTCTTCTTCTTCTTCAGCGTTCATTCTCAAACTCCTGCTGAATTCTCTTTAGCAGGACATGTCCTCTAAATTTCCAGTAGGATGTAGTCCAGAGAATGGAAATGCGTTGTGTCGCCGTTTAATTTGCGCCAATGGTCCCGACACATCCGTCTTCGGCGGGTGTTGAATATAAATCCATTACAAACATCCATCCCTGTGGTGGGGGAGGGAACGGCATAATATCTGATATTTGTTAAAACAAACTTATTCTAGTTTACTGCTTCTTAAAATGAAGATCCTGGATTGTGATCGAGTAAAGGTAAGAACAATCAGGTAGACATATCCAGTCGTTTTGATCTTACAGGTAAAATGGAGATAGCTGATAACTTAACACATCGGTTATAATTGTAGTTTCAATTCCTGAAAATTGATCTGCAGTTGGAATAGGCACTCTACTTTGAGGACAACTTCCGTCTAGGATTAGGCAGGTGTCTACAAAGATATAATCTCGAGTTGCAGATTTTCCAGGTGATAAGTTGATCCAAGTAAGGGAATATTTCGTGAGAGACTCATCTTGTAAAACATCCATTTTCAAAGGTAGAATATGCAGATTTTTGATGATATGCCCTTTGTGATGTCTTGTTGAAATCTCGTAATAACATGCATAGCAATATGTATGATTACAAAATCATTGTCCGCTGTAATTGTTTATTATGACGGCGCCACGATTATTTTTTAGTGTATCCTCTAGAACATCAAGGGAAGATTGCAGATGTAATTAAGAAACTTGAATCTGTTTATTCAGCTGAAGTTGTTATGAACTGCAATTCTACAGTGGGGGTCGGGTTGACTGTCCCATTCCTTGGGGGATCGAAGTAGACCGGGAATCCATGCTGAAGTCGATTGTCTCAAGCCGAAATGTTTGGGTATTGTAGGAAATGTTGCAGCCAAGCTGTAAAACATACATAATACATTTCGTTCTACCGGCTACTTCATGCTGATATGCAATATCGAATGAAGAAATAGTTGTAAAGAATTAGTTGATGATAATACTAAAAACGCGAATTGAGAAACTGGCCAGATCTAAGGAAAATGTCCTACGTATTCAGCCTGTATTGTAGTCTATCCCCAGGTGAATGATGGTTGAGTGTATTCACACTTGCCGTTAAGTGTAGGGTGCGAGTATCAGATTTAGTTCTAAGGCCAGATGAGTCGCCTTGGTTCAATTAAGAGCATGTCCTTTCAAGACTATCTTGATGTTTTCTATCCACAGATTTCTTAGTCTACTTTGGCTTTATGTTCGGATACTCTTTTATTATATGCTCTTATTTATATTTGGTTTGCCTTCATTCTCATAACGTGACCGAACCATTTCACTTGCTGTCTTTCAATATCTTCAATACATGTTATAATACCAACTACTTATTTTCCTAATTTCTTCATTTCCTATTGTATCTAGTATAGTAACCATTGCAGCTTTTCTCAGACACATCATTTTAAATGTAACATGTTTCCTCTGCAGCGATGTTGTTAAAGACAATGTTTGACATTGGTAGCAGAGAATTGGTATACTTCTTCTTCTTCATCGTTCTTCAGTCAGATATCAGGTTACAGCACCAATAGCTTCAATGAATTGTGTGATTCGCTTCAGGTCATCCATGGAACCCCTCAAGTCTGGAAGCAGTGCCGTCTCGGTAGGCCATATTTTCTCCCTCTCTTCTTGGTAGAGTTGACAGGCATGAAGAATGTGTTCTGCAGTCTCTGGGCTCAGTCCACAGTTGCACAGGTCTGTCTCACCAATCTTAGCTTTCGGAACATGTGACTTCTCAGTCTGTTGTGACCAGTTCGTAGTCTGAAAATGATGGTTTGTTCCTTGCGTGACATTAGGTGGTAGGGGTCATTTGGTTCTGCAGTTGCTTGCATTTGCTTCCACTTTTTCTTATATTCTGCTTTTAACATGGTCTTACTTTCATAGTACGTATTATCATTTTCTATTTGTTCCAGCGATCCCCCTTTCCTTGCCAGAAGATCAGCTTTTTCATTTCCAGGTATGCCACAGTGACCTGGGATCCACTGCAGTACTGTTTCTTTGGTGGTACTGCTGAGGTGTAGTAAGCAGGCCGTAAGTTCATTCATGCTCGTGTTCTTTTGATCTTTCAATGCCTGCAATACTGATTTTGCATCCGTTAGAAATACTACATGTCTGTTGTGACTCGGAAAGCAATTCATGAGCATTTTGGCTGCCTCTATTATGGCTTCCATTTCTGCTTTGAAATTTGTGGAATGTTTGCCTGTGGGTATGGATTTCCCTATTTCTTTTCCATCTGGTGTTACTATATATATTCCTGATCCTCCATCTAATACTGCCTCTTTCGCTGATCCATCTGTATATACATGTGTCCATATATCCTTTGGGTATGCTTTCTGTATGTGATTCTTAGTTGTCTCCTTTAGAATTGGTTTACAAATTGTAGATATTATCTGTATTATGCGATGTGTATATATCTAATAATTTTGGCGTAAAGTATCAAAAATATATGTCCGTGTGGCAACCGGGGCATGGACTTCTAATTTCTTCCACTTTCTTCTCTCCAGACATGCTGTAGAAGACCGGGTGTCATCCATGTTGCAACAACTGAAAACACGGGCTTTGATCAGAAAGGCTAAGGGTTGTCAAGAGCTACCTGTTCACAACTAAAGGAATTATTTCACCATCATCAACTATTAGATTAGATGTCATGTAACTGTGACGAGGATTGATACTTTTCCTCCAACTTTGATTGTGTGAATACTCATTTTCGTTCGGGCGGCTTGGAAATCGACGTTTCCAGAACTTGAACATCATAATTTTGATACAAAATCTAGGCAAATACCTCTATTCTTAACACTTATCCCTGAATGCGTTTCCTGTATTCCCGTAATGGGTTTAGAGCTCCCACTAAAAGTGGATATTTTAGCGGCTTATCGGCACATCAAGTGCACCAAAGTTCCTTACACAGCGACTTGCATGCGATAAAGAGTTAACCAACATATAAACGTTAGTTCTCTGACAGTCCTTGTTTTGTATCTGAAATAGAAATAATAATCAAAAAGAAATAAGAAATGGCAAAATGTATAACAAAGGTGCATTTGTCATTGTGATTTAACATATTAATAATATGCACGGGATGTCATGTGTCATGGTTTAAGTTGTGATATCTACGCCTCTCGGTCTAACACATCCAACTTCAGTACAAATTCAGCATCACCTTGACCCTATATTGGATAGAACAACAGCTAACTCCACCCCAAAACCTTCTTAGTCTCCTTTATGACATGCCCGGTAAGTAACTGTGTCGCTACATTTTCCAATTCCGAGAACCAGAAGCACACTCGTGTACTGTAATATTCATCCTATAATATCAAGGTGACCCAGAAACCTTGCTGTAGTCAGATGTGTGTGGTCGAAAGGAGCAAATATCGCAATCAATCTGTAAACCATGACACAATGCATTACTTTTTCAACGCTACATCCTGGAAACATACAGGAATGTAAGAACGAACAGAAAAAAAACTAATGGACAAATACTCTTTTCTTTCCAGCCTATTCATCATTTTTCATCACAACACGATACCATAAAACATCCCTGTGACAGGGCATACTACTTAATTTACTGAAACTAGCATGGTGTTCGTGCAGTGGAGGGAATATTGCCGTTCATATTGCACTGGTCATAAATAGAATATAGAAGAAAACACGCAACAAAGCTAGTAGTTGAAAGACAGTTTCGACTTTAGGGCATTCTTCATTTTATCTACTTCTGATTGTGTTCACAAATTTATACTGATTAGCAACATACAGCACACACCATATAGCACACAACATACAACATATAGCACACAACATACAACATATAACACACAACATACAACATATAGCACACAACATACAATACACAATATATATATCACACAACGCATATCACATAACATATAGCACACAACACAAAGCACACACCATATAACACACAATATACAATATATAGCACCCGGCATATAGCACACAATATACAGCACAAAACACATAGCACGCAATCTATAAAACACAACACAGAACACATAGACACAATATACTGCACACAACATATATCTCACGAAATATAGCAGATAATATTCAGCATACGATATATTGTGCACAACATATAACACATATTGTATAGCACACAACACACAAATTATATAACACACAACACATACCATATGTAAAACACAACATATAACGCACATCATATATCACTCAATATACTGCACACAGCATATAACAAACAATATATAGCTCGCTATATACATCACACAAGCTATATACCACACAACATACATTACACACAACATATAACACATTACATACACCACACAATATACAACACACAACATATAGCACACATCACACAACACACAGCACACAACACATAACATATATCATACAACTTATAGCACGAGAGCATAATGTGTGTGTAGTATTTCTTGTATTTCTTCGTCTGTCCGCTTCCAGGGTCTGATAGAGGAGCAAAGAATAGCAACACTGTTTGCCTTCCATCAATGTCGTAAGAGGCGACTAAGAAGTTGTGGGGTGGAATTGACTGTCCATCCCGTGCAAGGTCATTGTGCCCTAGAAGCAAGCTGAAGTCGGATGTGTCGGGATGAGAGAATATCGCAACAATAAGATATTTCAACAAATCCATATACCATGACAAAGAGTATTCTGGTTTTTTTGGACTGCAACCTGCTCACCTCTAGGAGTATGAGAACTAACGCAGAAGAAGATGCATACATTCAAAGGACATAACCTAAGAAATAAGCGTGGTTACAAAACCATGTCCCTAGGTTGAAGTTAGAGCACCCGAAGAACACATGAAGGAGAACAGCTGGGAAGAGAGCAGACCTAATGGGCACAATTGTGGAAGACAACCAAGCACAGACATCGTTGATGGGCAACAGTTGCTGTCCTATGTTCCACATTGAACTGAGAGAAAAAGAAGAAAATTAGAAATCCTTCTATCATTACAACGAATATATGTCTAATACAGATATAGTTAATGATTTGTCGAAGACAAAATGAAGAATGTATAAACAAATCAAAAACCCAGAAATAAAGCGAATTAAAAGTATCCATAATTCCCCATAGCTGCATAGTATTGTAAGACTATTTCGTGAGGATTATACTGTGTTTGTAACGCATCATATACAGGTGCAGTAGCCACTTAGACTATTTGGTCTACCTGCTACTAACATACCGAGACATTTTCTATTTCAGTAGAAATATTGTAGAGTAGGCCTACTTACTTTGGGCTCAGATAGAAGTCTTTTCCCCTGGCGATTACAGCACACTAGCAGATTAGATTGTTATCATTAACTTCGTGTACCAAGATCTCACGAGAAAACACACTTTTCATATATAAGACGTTATAAGTGTTAACACAGAACCATTCCTGACGAGAAATATTGCACGATGTACACACTACGACACAGAAGAGCAACTGATACGTTATAGAGAGACAGCTTTCAAATACTTGGTTGGCTAAAAGCTAGTGAATGTAAACGTCTTTGTAAAAGTCTATCAATGGTCTTTATAGCTTGAATATTTCTTCCGGGGTTCCCTGAAGAATAGCAGCCTTTTCAGACAAACGAACAATATATTTGTACACTATACAAAATATCACTGTAGGCTTCACATTAGCCCAGCTGGCAGTCATTTATTAATGCAAAAACAGTCTATTCATTTCTTGTTTATTTGATGAGATATTACGTTTTCGTCGTGAGAAATCGATATAGATTCTCTATCCAACTTAACAATGCTTAAATAGAGAGATTTCTTTAAACTTTCTGTCCATTGTTTGACTATTGCACCACGCACAATGTCCGACCTCCGGACTTCTTGTCTACACGCTACAAAAGACCGTGGTAACGGACAGAAGGCAGCTACTCTGAAACTAGGCTAACATCAATGGTTAACCAGCAGGTCGATCTAGTTACCTTTCTGTGTTGTTAGTTCCGGTGAGAGTTCGAATAGAAAATAGCAGGGTGCATTGAGATAAATGGAGATGTCGATTACAGTTGATGAAAAGGGAACAAAAGTGCGTGATCTGCAGCTTCGGTGTAGTTCCGGGAAGAGGTGATAATAGTTTGGCTGATAAAATGAGTTTGAACTGAAGGCGTGCTAGATGGGAGGTATAAACATATGGTTATGTGGAAGTATGAGAGGGAGGTATAAACATATGGTTATATGGAAGTATGAGAGAGAGGTATAAATATATGGTTATGTGGAAGTATGAGAGGGAGGTATAAACATATGGTTATGTGGAAGTATGAGAGGGAGGTATAAACATATGATATGATTATGTGGAAGTATGAGAGGGAGGTATAAACATATGGTTATGTGGAAGTATGAGAGGGAGGTATAAACATATGGTTATATGGAAGTATGAGAGGGAGGTATAAACATATGGTTATGTGGAAGTATGAGAGAGAGGTATAAATATATGGTTATGTGGAAGTATGAGAGGGAGGTATAAACATATGGTTATGTGGAAGTATGAGAGGGAGGTATAAACATATGATATGATTATGTGGAAGTATGAGAGGGAGGTATAAACATATGGTTATGTGGACGTATGAGAGGGAGGTATAAACATATGGTTATGTGGAAGTATGAGAGGGAGGTATAAACATATGGTTATGTGGACGTATGAGAGGGAGGTATAAACATATGGTTATGTGGAAGTATGAGAGGGATGTATAAACATATGGTTATGTGGAAGTATGAGAGGGAGGTATAAACATATAGTTAGGTGGAAGTATGAGAGGGAGGTTTGGGATTTAGGATCAACAAGGAATGATCAGAGAAAAAAAGGTTGAATAGGTGTAGAAAAATTGACTTCATTGCAAACCATTTACTCTTTATCAACTGTTCTTCTTCTTCGTCGTTTTTCAGTCAGATATCAGGTCACAGAGCCAATAACTTCATGAATTGTGATTCGTTTCAGGTCATCCATGAAACCCCCTCAGATCTGGAAGCAGTGCCGTCTCAGTATGTCATATTTTCTTCCTCTCTTCTTGGTAGAGTTGACATGCATGAAAAAAACATGTTTATGCAGTCTTTGGTCTCAGCAAATAGCTGCACAGGTCTACACCAATTTTCAGCTTTCGTAACACGTGATTTCTCAGTCTGTTGTGGCCAGTTCGTAATCTGAAGATTGGTTTGTTCCTTGCTTGACATTTGATGGTAGGGATCATTTGGTTCTGCAGTTGGGTACATCTGCTTCCACTTTCTTTTATAATCTGTTTTTATCAGTCTTACACTCATAATACGCAATGTCACTTACTATCTGTTCTAGTGATCCCCTTTCCTTTCCTGGAGATCCGCATTTTTCAGTTCAAAGTATGCCACTGACCAAGGATCCACTGAAATACTATTTCTTTGGTAGTATTGCTGAGGTGTAGTAAGCAGGTCATAAGTTCATTCGTGTTCTTTGCATCTTTCCCTTCCTGCAGTACTGACTTTTTATCAGTTAAAAGCCTATCTACTATTATTAACACTATTTTGTTATAGTTAAAAGCACAAATATAACCAAGTTTACCTTATGTTCGCGGTTTAACGAATCCAGCATCACTATAAAAAATACGTTTCTTAACAAACTAACCAAATCCCTTATATGGGCCTATACTCCGTTCTAATCAATAAAACGGTACCATGCTTGCCGAATGTAA
The DNA here is from genome assembly GCA_034231615.1 of Meghimatium bilineatum. Lineage (NCBI taxonomy): Eukaryota > Metazoa > Mollusca > Gastropoda > Stylommatophora > Philomycidae > Meghimatium > Meghimatium bilineatum. The sequence continues at coordinate 27,224,645 of CM067301.1, forward strand.
ATGTCATACTTGGTAGCACTGTAACACCAAGCAATAAATCCACAGGTTACCAAAAAAATCCTCTTTGCAAACGCTATGTTGTGATTGGGGTTTGAACCCGTGACCTTTTGAGCTTCAAGCAAACGTCTTAATCACAACATCAGGGAAGTCCTCAAGGAATATTGGGAGCATAAATCTGTTTAGTTGACTGTTCGTTTGATTGTTTCTGTCCTAAGGAACTACAAGCTGTTGGTTTCATATGTACAATGAGAGTTTCTCCTGAGCTTTCTGTCATACCCACAAGTCTCCACCTCTCAGGGATAAAGTATACTCACGTGGGAGACAGGTAATGAAGTTCTACTGGTAAACAACTAATACACCATCACTGTCGGATGTCTACATGAACTAATATATTATACACAACAAAACACAGAATACAATCATACAAATGACAATACAAAGGACGTAATCGACGTTTCGGACCTAGGAATGCTTTTGGGATAAAGCATTGCTTTTGACAAGAAACATCTTAACATGTGTCCATGTCTTAAGGGAAACCTACTAAAGTGTGTCTAATGCATAACCAGTCTCCAGTGTATAAGACATGTACACAAAAAACGTAAACATGAACTAGAAGACCCATTTTGATTATTTTCGTGAATTTTGTTGGTCAACCGCGGTTATTTTTGGCATGCAACTCCAAGTATATAAATAGTGAAAAACGAAAATCACAACAATAATCGAAAATTTATATTGGAAAACCGGGTACGAAGAAAACAATGTTGTAAGGGTTTTTTTTTAAAAATAAACTTTCCTTGCTGTTCACTGCACACCTGAAGTTTCACATCGCACAATTGGGAGGCGGGGGGGGGGAAGAGATGTCTATTTGAGGAATCTATCTTCCACAACAACATCTAGAAGATGCCCATGCCTTCACCGTCATACATGTCACTTGTCATTTCAGTCAATCAAGAACTTTGCAGAGTGGCTTCTTCTTCTTCATCGTTCTTCAGTCAGATATCAGGTTACAGCATCAATAGCTTCAATGAATTGTGTGATTCGCTTCAGGTCATCCATGGAACCCCTCAAGTCTGGAAGCAGTGCCGTCTCAGTACGCCATATTTTCTCCCTCTCTTCTTGGTAGAGTTGACAGGCATGAAGAATGTGTTCTGCAGTCTCTGGGCTCAGTCCACAGTTGCACAGGTCTGTCTCACCAATCTTCAGCTTTCGGAACATGTGACTTCTCAGTCTGCAGAGTGGCTTACGGGTCATGATTCGAGATTGCCTATCGAGACAAAATAATGTGGCCATTAAAAATATCAACATTTCTACTGTGTCACATTAGAAGGATGATTCTCAACACAGCCGACAGGTCTTGTAGGTTTTGACGGTCAATAGACGGGTTAATTAAGTTGTTGAAACTATTACGTTTTTCGCGAAAACATTCATTGCATCAACATTTACACACGACGATCATAGTATCCAGGGAAAAACAAACAAAGAAGAGAACAACATCGGCTGCTCATCCAATATTTGACTCTTGTTCGTGTCATAAACTAATGAGGAACTAGAGATGTGTTGAAAGAGGAGAGGTACATAGAAAAACAAACACGGCGAAATTTGGAAAGTTAATTAGACGTACAAATCAAAAAATAGTCCAGGAGGGGGCACCTACTGATGTTTTCAGGTAAATGAGAAGATAAAATAGACAGAAACAAATGTATTGTAAGAAAGAAACGCAGATAAAATAAATATAGACAGAAAGAGAAATAATAAACGGTCGGGACATAACTGTGAATGTGAGTAAATATTAGCAACACTACAACCTCTCGTATATTTTGTAAGTCACCTAAAGAGGTTTGGGGGTAGAAATGACTGTCCAATACCATAAAAGGTAATACTGCTAGTAAAACTGTATGAAAATAGTTCTTACGTAGAAAACAGGTGATTAAGTTTTACTGAACGACGACTAACACACTATCATTATCGGAAGCTCACGTGACATAATACACACACAACGGAAAACAAGTTAAACCGTTTCGTCACCTGTTTTCTACGTAAGTACTTCTTCTTTTTCTTATGCGTTCGTTCTCAAACTCCTGCAGACCAGCAGGATGTAGTCCGGAGAACGGAATGAGTTGTGTCATAGTTTACAGCATATCTGCGATATCTGTGCATTTCGGCCTGACGCATCCGACTTCAGCATGGCTGTGGGCAGTGGCGTAGCGTGGGTCAATGGCGCCCGGGGCGGAATCATAATTTTCCGCCCTTGTGACATTAAAAAATATGGCAGTGATTGTGAAAGCCTGGATGAAAATAAATTTGCCGCCCTCCCGATGATGCCGCCCGGGGCGGTCCGCACCTCCGCCCCCCTTTCACTACGCCACTGGCTGTTGGTCACTGACCCTATATAGGACGGGACAGCCAATTCCATCCCATAACCTCCTTAGTCACCTTGTACGACATGCATGGAAGGTAAAAAGTGTTGCTAGTCTTTGCTCCCCTTTCGGGCACCGACAACACACGGGCGCTACGTAAGTACAACGTCCAATGGATAAGAGGGACAAAATCACACTGAAGGCATACTAAAGTCGGGCTGAAACAGGCAGATATCACATTTGAATTGTAAACTATAGGGAAGCTTCTACTGTACTCCGAACTACATCTTGCTTATCTGCAGGATTGTGATTATCTGCAGGAGTGTGCTTATCTGCAGGAGTGTGCTTATCTGCAGGATTGTGCTTATCTGCAGGAGTGTGCGTATCTGCAGGAGTGTGCTTATCTGCAGGAATGTGATTATCTGCAGGATTGTGATTATCTGCAGGATTGTGATTATCTGCAGGATTGTGATTATCTGCAGGATTGTGATTATCTGCAGGAGTGTGATTATCTGCAGGATTGTGATTATCTGCAGGAGTGTGCTTATCTGCAGGAGTGTGCTTATCTGCAGGATTGTGATTATCTGCAGGATTGTGCTTATCTGCAGGATTGTGACTATCTGCAGGAGTGTGCTTATCTGCAGGAGTGTGCTTATCTGCAGGAGTGTGCTTATCTGCAGGATTGTGCTTATCTGCAGGATTCTGCTTATCTGCAGGATTGTGCTTATCTGCAGGATTGTGCTTATCTGCAGGAGTGTGATTATCTGCAGGATTGCGCATATCTGCAGGAGTGTGATTATCTGCAGAATTGTGCTTATCTGCAGGAGTGTGATTATCTGCAGGAGTGTGATTATCTGCAGGAGTGTGATTATCTGCAGGAGTGTGATTATCTGTAGGATTGTGCTTATCTGCAGGAGTGTGCTTATCTGCAGGATTGTGCTCATCTGCAGGAGTGTCTTCTTCGGTGTTCATTCTCAAACTCCCGCTGGATCTCTCTTGTAACACGATTATTGTCACTACTAGATTTCCAGCTGGATATAATCCAGAGAATGGAGATACGTTGAGCTGGCGGCGTTTTATTTCCGTCAATGGCCGGACACAACCGTCTTCGGTGAATGTCAATGCAGGAATGTGAGAGCGAAAGTTAAAGAAGTTCTTACTACATGGCGCATTATTCTTCTTCTTCCGTTGGCCTGGAAGATGTCTACATCTGAAGTTTTTTGGTTTTTTTCAATAAACGTTACTGTGTCCTGTTACTCGTACAGACACATGTAGAGTTTTTCTTTCATTGTTGTTTCTGTGGGCCAGTCTATTTGCCTCGGCATTTCATACTCCTTGCATACCTGAAGAATATGTTCTGCTGTCTGAGGTGCCTGTCCACATGTACAATTTGCCGTGTTGCCAATCTTGAACTGTGTACACATGTGACTTAGGAGTCAGTTGTGTCCTGACATGAAGCGCAGAATAATAACTTGGTCTGGTCTGTTCAATATATGGTCGTCATCCTGAGTTGGAGCTGGTTTTCTCATTGCCTTAATCATCTGTTTCTTTTGATTCTACGTTATTGTCACATCTGGTTGATCATCAGCACCTCCCTCCTTAGCCAGCTTATTCTGCTTTCTCGTTTCCAGGTATTCGAAAATGTGATGGTATCCACTACATAGCTACGCTATGTTAGTGTAGTATTTTATGTTAGTAGTATTTGCTGGTCTGGTAGTTATCTGGAATCGAGAGCTTGGAGTACTGATCTTGCATCTGTCAGGAATACAGGAATACTACAGGCAGTGATTCAAGATTGACGCTCAGCAGTTTTTCAATTGCCACCTTGATTACATGGATTACCGTTTCGTAAATATAGCAGAATTTCTCGTTGGTACTTTAATTGTGTCCGAAACATTGCTTGGAAGCTCCTTATATATTATTCTTCTTCCATTTGTCACAACATTCTCTGCTGATCCATCTCTATATACTCTTATCTATATGTCGTGTGACTATTCTTCATCCAGTAGACTGTGAGTATCTGTCTTTCGTTGAACACTATACTGTTCATTCTTAATGGCATATTCCACGGAAGACGGATGTGTCGGGTCATTGGCGCAAATAAAACGGCGACACAACACATTTCTATTCTCTTGACTAATCGTGCTGGCAATCTAATAGGACCATGGTATTGCTACAAGAGAGATCCAGCGGGAGTTTGATAATGAACGATGAAGAAGAAGAAGAAAGGCATATAAATCTTGACTCTTTTCTTGAATAATTTGTCTTCCAACTGCAGCCTCTCTGACAACTTCCACATTCATTTTATTTTCTTTGCTGTCTAGTATATTGTCATCTTTATTTTTTTTTAAAAGTACACTTCATTAACCTTCAGTTCACTAAAAAATTTCCTGTTTATAGTCACGCAGTGCCTAAACACACAATGGGATAATTCCAATTTTTATATTTATATTCCTAGTCTTCTTCTTACAAACAAGTTAAAAATGAGAATTACAAAATGCTACATCTATTCCATATTAATGTATGGCTCAGAAACATGGACACTAAATAAACAATTAGAAGACAAAATTGATGCCTTTGAGATGTGGGTATATAGAAGAATAGGGAGAACATCATGGAAAGAGAAGAAAACAAATAAAGAGGTGCTAAAAACACTTAATATGAAGAAAGAACTACTAAGAGAAATAAAGATCAGGCAAATAAAATACTTTGGACACATTAAAAGACATGACACCCTATTGAAGACCTTACTTGAGGGTAAAGTCAAAGGGAAGCGAGCAAGAGGTAGGCAGAGATACAAGTGGGAGAGTAACATTACACGATGGACAGGTTACAGTCTAGCAGAGTGCACCACCAAGACAAGAGACAGGAGATGTTGGAGATACGTTGCAGCCAACCTTCGTTGCGGAGACGGTACTTGATGATGATGAGTCTTCTTCTGCGTTCCACATCTGTGGTCATTCTTTTACTGTCATGTCTGTGGTAAGGACGGAGTTCACGGCCGTCTCCAGGATCGTGGAAACACAGCCCTTGCTCTTTTGTTTATTGCTATTTATTTATTGTTTCCCGTCGAAGACGGATGTGTCGAGCCATTGTCGCAAATACAACTGTGACACAAAGCATTCCCATTCTCTGGACTACATCTTGCTGGAAATCTAGTATGACTATGGTCCTATTACAAGGGAGATCCAGCTGGAGTTTGAGAATGAACAATGAAGAAGAAGAAGAATCTACTGGTTATATTGATCATCATCATCAAGTGCCGTCTCCGCAAAGAAGGTTGGCTGCAACGTATCTCCAACATCTCCTGTCTCTTGTCTTGGTGGTGCACTCTGCTAGACTGTAACCTGTCCATCGTGTAATGTTACTCTCCCACTTGTATCTCTGCCTACCTCTTGCTCGCTTCCCTTTGACTTTACCCTCAAGTAAGGTCTTCAATAGGGTGTCATGTCTTTTAATGTGTCCAAAGTATTTTATTTGCTTGATCTTTATTTCTCTTAGTAGTTATTCTTCATATTAAGTGTCTTTAGCACCTCTTTATCTGTTTTCTTCTCTTTCCATGATGTTCTCCCTATTCTTCTATATACCCACATCTCAAAGCATCAATTTTGTCTTCTAATTGTTTATTTAGTGTCCATGTTTCTGAGCCATACATTAATATGGAATAGATGTAGCATTTTATATTGATAGTTAGGCTTTAAAAGTAACTTTAGTACTTTATATCGTTTTTCTTCTCCAGGTCAAAGCGGATGCCCACAGTTGTTGCCTCAAATATGTATGCTCTTGCCAGGTCTGCTGTCTCTGCTCTGTGTATGTTGGGTGGTCATGAAATATGTGTATAGAATTCTGGGTTCCGGATCCACATAGAAAATCATCTGTGTATAAGATCCTCAGTCGGTAAAGGTGTCGAAACAATCTGTGGTGTGCTGTTCTGAGGTAAAATAGTGTGATCTGTTGGTATCATTCAAGGTGATGCATTGCATCAGGTATGTCTTCCACTTTCATCTGTTTCTTCCATTTTTCGTGTATGTGTTATTGATTATTCTCTTTCCTTCTTTGTATTACTGTGGATGTCTGTGTTGTTCCATTTCACTATCTGTTCTTCACAGAGCATCCTTCTTCTCTGTCCCCATGATTCCGCATTGTGATGGCATACACTGAAGAGCAATATCTGATGATGATTGGATATGCCTTAGCTCATTATCTGATATAGTGCAGAAGACTTTATTTTCATTGCTCTGGGTGGATTCCAGTAGATTGTCTGCAATGGATCAAGATAGCCATCTTATTTGATCTGTGCAGCTTTGATTCGGCGAGGACTTTCAGTGTATAATGAAGTGCAACTGCTTCTGCTCAAATGTTATATTGCCAGTGTTTCAATACACTAATATAATTAATCTATCAAGTACCGTTGTCCTTGTGGTAACAAGCAGCCTTGACATATAGTTCAGTGTGCAAAAATTATGGCAACTGTATTCTTTTCAGGAATGTTGTAGGAGTCGGGTGTGTAAAAGTGCAACATATCATCTGTGAAAATAAATATCATCGCCACATCCTGTCTCAATTTCCTATTTTTGTCTACCTTAAAATCAACCCCATGGGTTGCCCATCTGTTGCCGGTGCCCGAGAGGGGAACAAAGAATAGCAACAATGTTTACATTCCATGCATATCGTAAGAGATGAGTAAAGAGTTTAATTTCGATGTATAGTCCGAAAGGCGCAGACATCATAGCTAAGCTGCAAACTACGACCCGATGTGTTTTGTTTTCCTGCTCATCTACATGAGTTTGAGAACAAACACAGAAAGAAATTAAAGTAGAAGTTAAAGTGCATATTTCTTCTTCTTCTACTGCGTTCGTTCTCAAAATCCTGCAGATTAGCAGGATGTAGTCCGAAGAACGGAATGCATTGTGGCATGGTTTACATCATTCCTATGATATCTGCGCCTTTTGGCCTGACACATCCGACTTCATCATGGATTTGGGTCACTGACCCTATGTGGGATGGGACAGCCAACTCCTCCCATAACCTCCTTAGTAACCTCTTACGACATGCATGGAAGGTAAACAGTGTTGCTATTTTTTTATCCCCTTTCGCGTCTGACAACACCAGGACGAAATTGCAGACGAAAGAAGAAGAACGTTAACAAAATATTCAAGGAAACTGTTTACAATCCTCTCTTTCATCTTCGTAGGTGATCTAACAAAAGTCACCATGTTGATAGACGGTGCCTTTGACATAGTACCGCCAGGGAGCTGTTGTTGACACTGTCGATTATGGAAGTCAAAGACTGATGTTTGACTGTTCATTTGTATATTTGGCGATGAAGAGAATGCTTTGATGAATGCTAACTCGGACAACGTAAGTTCTGGTCAGTTTGTTCAATGTTCTAGATGACTAATATATCGTCATGGTTAGCTAGCAACTGTTGCCATAGAAACGGAAGTAAAGAGAGTTTTCTCTGGTGCAGGTTCGTATGTTATCGAGTCTATAAACAAATTGCTAATGTATCATATTCAGGATGTACCAATGCACCGAGCATTCTTTATGCATGGTTTGCGTCTGTGGGTCTCACCAATGGCCCATTAGACAAACCACCCAATCAACAGACAAACCTAAGAGATGACATGCCGTTATATTGAGGTTATATATTATAGAAGCTGCATGGCATGTCAACTATACAATTATGCCTCTCATACTTTTAATTTTTTGTTACAATGTATTTTATGCCATGTTGTATTCTTTTTCTTTATTTGTTTATGTATTCCAACCACTCTCTGTGGTTGGGAGAGAGCTAGAGATTTGCTGCGCAGCAGTGGGGAGGAGGAAACTGACAGCACTGTTTTTTCCTATGGCTGAGGTCCATCATTGAGGCACACTGACTTAGGACGTGACGATCCTTTTGACTTGAACATTTGGTTGCATGCCTTGAGCAATAGAGAAGTTCGGCATAACCAGTAGTCAATTGGTGGCGGGGAATGAGCACAGTGAACCCTATCTTGGCTGCAGTGGCTCGGAGCAGTTCATAGGTTGAAACCTTCCTTCCTAGTAGTGTGATAGTTTTTCTCTGGCTCTGGCCCGGGGTGGGACGAAAATCCACAGACACCCTAGCAATTGGGTCAAAGGGCATGAGCCCATGGACCGCTGGATCAGCAACCAACCAACCCAACAGAGCATTCTTTGGCCGTAGTAATTTTTCCATCCTAATAAAAACGTCCATCAGATAGCATACCACAGCATGGTATGGGACCACCGAAAGAGTCAAAAAATTCCACAATGTATTCAGCAAACAAGAAGGGCGATCTCGAGAAAACTCTTCTACCCCTGACGCTGAAGTGCAAAAAAGGATTAGAGAATAGATACATAGACAGAAAGAATTAAAACGTTCAGTAGTTAGAAGTAATGCACAATTGCTTCTGGCGGTATTCAAACCCTGTACCTTGGTTGTGATAGACGCGTACTGTACCACGCCGCCACGGAGTCGAATATCATAGGATTTTGAGATGAATGAGCATGAGTCAATATCGAGAATGCTCGAATTGGGAGTGAGGCCCGTAGAGAACCCCTGACAAAGATTTCAAAAAAAGCAGTGAACCAACAGAGAACCGGAACCATCAGCCGTTATAACCTGAGAGATTTACTGAAGCAGATATCTGAGCACCTCTGGACTTGTCCGGTGTGCGAAGAGGATAAACAACAGACCTAATACCTAATATATAATCATGCAACTAAGAAGACAATGTGGTTGAGTTGACTGTCACATCTCATGTAGTCAAAGTAACCCTAGAAACCGTGCGTAAGTGTGATGTCAGCCAGAAAGGTACATATATCGCAACCATGCTGTAAGCAATGAAACAACACATTATGTACTCCGGACTACATCCTATTAATTTGCAGGAGTTTGAGAACGAACGCAGAATCAGACGGAACCAGCATCACCGCACAAATGGTATTCTAATAAGTGTTCTCCGGGTCATTCCATTAACAATGTAAGTGTATATGCGCTGTGTCCAGGCAGTTGTTTGTGTGGGTGAAAGTAACGCAAAGTTAACCCCAACATTTATTAACTGTCGTAGGGGTGTGAGATGTTAGCGATCTAACATTTCAGTGACTGCTATATGAGGGCAGTAGCCATCTCCTCTCCCTCGCAGTCTTTAATTCACGGATTAATCAGGTACTCAATTAATCCTGGGTCGACCCGGGAGCCGTTGCGATCTGAAAAACATTTCCGCCTCAACTGGGAAATTGTTCATTCTTAATCTCCTACAGATTAGCAGGATGTAGTCTGGAGAACAGAATGCGTTGTGTCATGGTTTACATCTTTTCTGCGATGTCGGCGTCATTTCGGCCTTACACATCCGACTTCAGCATGGTTTGGGTCACTGGCCATATACGGGATGAGACAGCCATCTACATGCCATAACCGCCTCTTACGACATGCAGGGAAGGTACACAGTTTTGCTAATTTCTTGCTCCCCTCCCGCAACTGGGGAATGAATCTATGACCGCCAATATGCGAAGCCTATCCACATAGTTCGGTCTCCAACTGCCTGCGCTACACGGCTTCAAGGGTGGAAGGCTAAGTTGAAGATCTATCTATCTATTTGTTCGCTAAACCCTTTGTTGCCTTTCAGTGTCAGGGGTAGAAAAGTTTTCTGGAGTTGGGCCTCGTGTGTGCTGAGTACATTGTGGCGGTGGTCACGTCTTTTATTTCGGTGGTCCAATGAAGATATCGTACGTTATTGGGTAGTGGAGTTTACATCAAGGCACCGGATCTCAGCCTTGCACATACACAACTGTCATGGAATTTTTAATGTGTCCACCTTTCTACAGTAGATTCTCATTAAGTTTGTATTCCCGTTACGATTTATTCTAATGTTAGCCTGAATACACAAATCACCTTTTTAAATCATTGGATGATTTTTATAAATAATGATTTCTCCCCTCCTCCCCCCCGATCACCCCGCCCCCTTCAAAGTCTAGTAAATGTAACACAATATATGGAACAAAACAACAGCTCACAAGTACACGCATACATCACACAATGCATTGGGTCGACGGTATGCATCCATGGACCACCGGATCAGCAACCATTCAACCTAGTTTTGAAGGTGAATCCAGGAACGGTAATGAAATTATGCTAATCACTCGACACACATAATAACGCACACAAATAGACGTTTGGACCACAAGGTCTTTATCAAGAGTATCAAGACCACAATTCAAACATACAATAATGACAAACCGAAAGATGCATAAATCACAACCATGCTGTAAACCATGACATAACGTATTCCGTTCTATGGAATACATCATGCTAGTCTGCAGGACTTTGAGAACAAACAAAGAAGAACAATACTGTAACATGCCCCTTCTGTCCATCTCATTACAAATAAAAGAAACTCGCACAAGTCATCACCCTCGACCACCCAAACTACCAAATTCCAGGAATGCCTTTTCTAACCCTTGAAACAGCCTTCAGCAAAGATCACCAATACCAGGTCGAGTTCAGTTGGATCGCCATTCTTTGAACAATAGCTATTATCCAAGTTCTGTTTAGTGGGCAAAGACTTAAGTCCAGAGGACAGCCAATCCATTATTTGCTTGTTAGAATTGAAATGTAGCTTTAAGATACACTAATTTCTTTCCCGTTGAAATTATCATTCGCTCGAACACACCATAATGTTGACAGGGAAACTCCTCTAGTGTGGGAGTTTTCATAGAAGAAATGTGTTGGGATCAACAGAAATGTAGTAAGGATATTAGTTATAAGTTCCTGCAGGTGTGTTGAGTTCGGAAAAGTCAGCGAATAACAGTCAGAATGTGACTGGTCATGAATGATGAAAAAGGCGGTTAAGAAGGGTTGATTTTTAAAGCTACTACACTTTTCCGGGAAGGTTTCTACTTCTGCGTTCGTTCTAAAATTCCTACAAATTAGTAGGATGTTATCAGGCTCTGTGTGGTGTGGTAGAACGCACGTCTGTGACAGCCAAGGTAATTATGCATACGGACTTCAGAAAACAATGGCAAACTACTGAACGTGTTAATATTGCCTTAACAATCACTACAGCCAAAAAATGCTGTATGATGGCTACATACTAAATAGGATATATCACCAATTTAGACAGAAGAATGGATTGTGTCATTTTACAGCTTAGCTGTGATAACCTCCGATCATTCTTTTTCCGCCTTTCGATCTGTTACTTCCAACTTCAACACAATTTTTTGGATACTTGATCCCTATATTGGATGGGAGTGACAATTCCGCCCCATAACCTACATAATCGCACGTTTCGACATGCATGAAAGGTGCAAAGTGCTGATATTCTTTGCTCCCGTTTCGAACTCTGACAACAGACGGTCGCCATGTAAGTTCAAAAGCACTCAATTTGCTGTGTTGAAGACTAACGTTAGATCATGAGGTGCATATATCGCTGCACTTTTTCAAGCCATGAAACAACTAACATGCAATGATTCATCACAAAACACCCCCCCCCCCTTTCCCAAACTATTACAGAACAAATTTGTTGTTTATTCATTTTTGAGGCTAACATTAACTTTATTTGGTAATTCTCAATTTGTATGCTTGTTCGTCTGTCGGAGTTAACGATAATATAGATTTCTATACTCTGCTTCTTCTTTTCTGTTCGTTGTCAAACTCCTGCAGATTAGTAGTAGGGTGTAGCCCAGAGAAAGGACTGTGTTGGGTCACGGTTTACAGCTTAGTTGCGATTCGTGTCTTATATGTGTCTTTTGTTATAACGCATGGGATTTGACAGTCAACTCCATCCCAAAGTCTCAGTTGTTTCGAACGACACACATTGAAGGTAAACATCGGTGCTATTCTTTCCACCTCATTTGGTCCCAGCAACACATGGGGGGGGGATGGGATAAGGCTTAATTGTCAAAGCAATCATCATGTTGTGTACATGAAATTCTGTAATTTCTAGCCCAGAAGGAGAAAACTCGGGTTCAAACCTTCGATTTGGTTCAAAACCTCATGGTTATGATTCGACCCGTCCTTTTAGCCATTGGTCTCTTCTCCTTCTCCGTTCACTTTCTGACAACCAGCATGACAGTTTGTGTTATTTCCGACAGAGAAGTTGTGTTTCTTATTTCACAGCGGAGCTGCATTATTTTGCACCTTCGGCCTAGCGCATCCGTTTTTTGGCATATCCACCTGTTCCAATATAAAGATAAATATATTAAGAAAGTAGAGGTAAAGTTGAGAGGAGGTAAAGAGAGTAGAACCAGGGTCATTGTGATTCCGAAAAATAAATAGAGGAACGTGCAAAAAACAATAAAGAGATTGCCGATTTATATTCAACATTTAACCATAAATTTTATCTTTTTGACCAACATGGGCATTAAATCTTAGAGTGACTGGTTTCCCCTTTTAACTCCCCTTACTTAGAACGTGATCTTAGACCGCCAGGGCATCGGCTGAAGTATTTAAAGATTTTCTGATGTCGAAGATAACTGTTGTACCTGAAACAGAAGCTACCTGTAGTTTGGATATTCTAGCCTAGACTCTTTGACCGGAGCCAAAGAGATTTCAAAACATTTTAGAACCAAATATATTTGTTCTTCTTTGTAAATCGTCAGGGGACTCTTACCATTTCAGTCATGTTCAATATCCGACCATCTGACTGCCATTCAGTATCGTCCATCTAATTCTACCTTCTTGTGAATGAAATACGGTATATCTGACTCTTTTGTCTTCTTAATGGGTGTCAATAGTTGCCGGTTCCAGGCTGTCTGGTCCTTTCAGCTGTGTGGTTGAAATATGTTGTTATCTGATGCAAGGAAAAGCCTGCGAGTTTCCCTTCAGATAGTAATCAAGAGGAAGATTTCCTCTGATTTAAAAAAAACTCAAAATCCAGGGTTGTATAGCGTTCGTAAGTAAATTCACGTTTGTAATCAGCTACCATCACCATACGTTACAGAGATACATCTCTCCTCATCGTAGCCATCACCAGTAATTGCAGAGTCGAAGGTTGACTGCTGTGAATCTAAACATTATCTGTATTCTGCTTTTGTTGTTCACTGTTATGTATTATATCATACCCGAAGAGTTCACTTCATGATGTATCTCTCCCTACCTTTGCTTGCCACTCTTCATATTTACAGAATTGTACTTACATAAAGTACAGGGAGCCGCGTTAGCCAGTGGTTAGCGCACTGGCGTCGCATATGAGTGGTCCTGGGTTCATTCCCCAGTTGAGGCGGAAATGTTTTCAGATCGCAACGGCTCCCAGGTCGACCCAGCCTTAAATGGGTACCGGATTAATCCGGGAAGTAAAGACTGCGAGGGAGAGGAGATGGCTACCGCCCTCATTTGCAGAGCCTGTGAAATGTGAGATCGCTAACATCTCACACCCCTACGGCATTAATAAATGCTATGGGTTACTTTACTTTTTTTTACTTACTTACATAAAACACAGATTTTATAATCGCTTCACTCAGACACGACGGACTATAACTAAAACTATTGGGTAAGAAGGTTTTTTTGATGAAATTTGTTGTCTCATCCCATATAGTTTGAAAGTGACCCAAAACCATGCTGAAGTCGGATGTGTCAGGGCGAAAGGAACAAGAATACATACAAATTACAATACACAAAAAATATTCAAACATATTCTGAGTGAAACGATTATAAAACTTGTGTTTTACGTAAGCACAATTGTTGTTACGTTTCACGCAGTTACCTTATATTGATTTTATATTTAAAGTGAAGACTTTGCAGTACATGACATGTCTTTATAATAGGTGCTTTTTTGCATTAAGCCGAAAACCTGGATACGAAAGAAAGCTCCGAAAAACCACTACACTGCAGATTAAGCCGAAAGCTGAGGTCTACTGGATATTCTTCTTCTTCTTCTGGGTATTCTTTATTCTCAACTCCTGCAGATTAGCAGGATGTAGTCCGGAGAACGGAATGCGTTGTGTCATGGTGTTATGCGATATCTGCGCATTTCGGCCTGACACATCCGACCGTCATACATTCATGACAACGGACTACTGTGTGTCATGGTTTCGATCTCAGCTGCAATTTCGGTGCCTATCAACTTGACACATCAGACTTCATTAAGGCTTCTAGGTCAATTCAACCCTCCATGGAATAGGATGGCCACATCAAACATAGAAAATCTCCTTTGTCGCCTCTTACAGCATTTCTGACAAGCAGGTTTAGGTATCTTTATTATCGTCATCAAACACCGGAAGTATCTACAAGTGTTCAGAACTCCGCTTCAGTAAAGCTCTCAAGGTTCATTGTCGAAACGTCCATGTGTTACTAGAGCCCAAAAAGGGAGGAAATAATAGCAACACTGTTACCTTTCGTGCATGCTGTAAGAGGCGACTAAAGAGGCGACTAAAGAGGCGAAGGTTTGGAGTTTAGTGTCCTATCCCATGCATGATCAAAGTGACCCAGAAGCTTTGCAGAAGATAGATGTCTCAGATCGAAAAGCGCAAATATCGCAGTAAACTCATAAACCATAACATAAAATATCTCGTTCTCCGGAATACATCATTCTTCTTCTTCAGAGTTCATTCTCACACTCCCGCTGGTTATCTCTTGCAACATGACATTGGTTGTACTAGATTTTCAGCAAGATGTAGTCCAGATAATATAAATGCATTGTGTTTCCATTTTATTTGCGCAAATTGTCCGACACATTCGTCTTCGGTGGATTTCGAATCTTAAAATTATATTAATTTATTATATATTAACTTTAAACCGGCCATTATCGATTGGATATATTAATTAATGGCGCATCAACATTGAAAATTAGTTGTATCGAAAGGCCCGGAGAGGATGATCTTTCATTATTGTTATTCATTATTTCACTATTGTTATTCATGATTTCATTATTGTTAATCATGCTTTCACTATTTTTATTCATTATTTCATTATTGTTATTCATTATTTCACTATTGTTATTCATTATTTCACTTGTTATTCTTGATTTAATTATCGTTATTCATTATTTCACTATTGTTATTCATTATTTCACTATTGTTATTCATTATTTCACTATTGTTATTCATTATTTCACTATTGTTATTCATTATTTCATTGTTGTTATTCATGATTTCATTGTTGTTCATTATATATTAATATCAGTTCAAATAAAGTTAACGCCAAATTCTAAACTATTTAACCACACGAGCATTAATGAAGAACTTATGGTGTCGCATGACTGTTTCAACTGTCCCTCGTGTCTCTCGAACACGTAATTGCCTTCCCCGTGCTCACTCAATAATTCCTACACTCACAGACAGCCATTAATGTCATTCTGTATTGTTTGCCTTTTTGCCATGGCTATTTTCTTCTGCACGCCTTCTATACCACTTACTACGGAGTTCTGGCCCATCGCAACGTTTGCCCAAAACTTTAGATATTTGGCTTTCAACGTTTCTAGTGGTTGGCCACACTCAATGTTAGCTTTGCTAAGGGTCGACTTCTCGTCCTAAAATCTAAAGTTTCGGAGTTGATACTAAGAGTGTTTCAATCAAGGAAGGTCTAGAGGTAATCAAAACACATGGAATAAAAATAACTAAATTAAAACTTTATATATGCGGAGAGGGGGGGGGGGAGTCTGCAATGTGTCTATAAACTTTTTGCTAAATTTCAAAATATTGCCTACGTGTCTTGGCGAGGTTCGAAAGGGAACAAAGAATATGAACACTGTTTAGTGAGTCTGTGGCGGTGTATATAGCAATACCTGTGCAGCGAAAAGTCAAGCATGCTTACCTGTGATAAGATTGGCGCCCAGTGTACGCTCAGATTAGTGTACAGTATAGGTCTACGTTTAGATTGGTGCCCAGTTTACGCTCAGATTAGTGTGCAGTATAGGCCTACGTTTAGATTGGTGCCCAGTTTACGCTCAGATTAGTGTGCAGTATAGGCCTACGTTTAGATTGGTGCCCAGTTTACGCGCAGATTTTAAGAATTGTACTTTGTCAAGACTTTCCTTTGAGGTAAGTCAAGAAATAGGATGCAGGACATTGTAATTTACCAGAAGCGCTTTCGTATGCTCATAGCCAACACTCCGTTCTCCGGACAACATCCTGATAATGTTCAGGAGTTCGCATAAAACAGCGCAGAAGAAGGCGAAATTATACATTACACGCAATGATAAGAAGTCTTCATCTTTTCAACAGTTTCATGTAGAACTTATGGCTGCAACCATTGCTCTCTATTGATTTCTGTAATATTGCACATTCGAGAACTTTTGTCTGATTAGGTTTCATCTATGTATACATGAAAGGGGAGCAAAGAATTGCGACGCTTTTCTTCTTCTTTTTCGTCTGATAACCAACAGGAGAGTTCGTGTGGATTCTTCTGATAACCAACAGGAGTGTTCGTGTGGTTTCTTCTGATAACCAACAGGAGAGTTCGTGTGGTTTCTTCTGATAACCAACAGGAGAGTTCGTGTGGTTTCTTCTGATAACCAACAGGATTGTTCGAGTGGTTTCTTCTGTTAAGCAACAGGAGAGTTCGTGTGGTTTCTTCTGATAACCAACAGGAGAGTTCGTGTGGTTTCTTCTGATAACCAACAGGAGAGTTCGTGTGGTTTCTTCTGATAACCAACAGGATTGTTCGAGTGGTTTCTTCTGTTAAGCAACAGGAGAGTTCGTGTGGTTTCTTCTGATAACCAACAGGAGAGTTCGTGTGGTTTCTTCTGATAACCAACAGGAGAGTTCGTGTGGTTTCTTCTGATAACCAACAGGAGAGTTCGTGTGATTTCTTCTGATAACCAACAGGAGAGTTCGTGTGGTTTCAGCCGGAGATCGTTAAGTATTTTGTAATGCTAGTTTCACAGCGAAGTTGTATTAATGGCGTTCATGGAGTGAGTAACACTGTTAGCCTTCAATATATGTCATAAGAAGGCAGAGTCGACTAGTGCGCTCCTGAAAGGACGTGGTAATCATGTGATATTGTCGCAACGCTATGCATCCATTCATGGACATAAAATCAGCCATAAACATACATGTAAGACAATCTTACATAAGTCCAGAGTGACGCCTCAGTTACAATCTTACATAAGTCCAGAGTGACGCCTCAGTTACAATCTTACATAAGTCCAGAGTGTCGCCTCAGTTACAATCTTACATAAGTCCAGAGTGACGCCTCAGTTACAATCTTACATAAGTCCAGAGTGACGCCTCAGTTACAATCTTACATAAGTCCAGGGTGACGCCTCAGTTACAATCTTACATAAGTCCAGAGTGTCGCCTCAGTTACAATCTTACATAAGTCCAGAGTGTCGCCTCAGTTACAATCTTACATGAATCCAGGTGTCGCCTCAGTTACAATCTTACATGAATCCAGGTGTCGCCTCAGTTACAATCTTACTTGAATCCAGGCGTCGCCTCAGTTACAATCTTACTTGAATCCAGGTGTCGCCTCAGTTACAATCTTACATGAATCCAGGTGTCGCCTCAGTTACAATCTTACATGAATCCAGGTGTCGCCTCAGTTACAATCTTACATGAATCCAGGTGTCGCCTCAGTTACAATCTTACATAAATCCAGGTGTCGCCTCAGTTACAATCTTACATGAATCCAGGTGTCGCCTCAGTTACAATCTTACATGAATCCAGGTGTCGCACCAGTTATAGAACTGAAACGAACATGTGCTTTTGCCTGAAAATGCATGGGCTGTGTGGGGATCACTCCACAGCTAAATGGATTATTTCATCGACATCATCATCGTTCTGTCAAATGTCATATATGAGCGTTACCCAAATACCATGCCGATGTCGGATGTGTCAAGCCAAAAGATTCAGATATCGAATAACAGCTGTAACCCATGAAATAACTTAGTATAGTCTACGGAATACATCCTGCAAATCTGCAGGAGTTTGCTAACCAATGCAGATGGAGAAGAATAGATCAACTGTTCAGTTACTAATAGCGCCAATACCAATTCTTCTTCTTCTTCGTCTTCTTCCTTTTTCCTTTCATTTAACAAAAAGTTATCGTCGTCATGTTCACATTACTACTCGTTTCTTCTGGACCATCACATTCACTTTACCACTTTTATAAACTATACCATCACATTCACTTCACCACTTTTATCAACTATACCATCACATTCACTTTCACTTCACCACTTTTATCAACTATGCCATCACATTCACTTCACCACTTTTATCAACTATACTATCACATTCACTTCAACTTCACCATTTTTCTCAACTATACCATCATTTTATACCGTCATTTCTCGTTTCCCTCTCTTACCACCAATTAAATAACATAAAAAAATAAAACCCTAACAAAACCTCGTCATCATCACAACTATCAAAACGGTAACATTAACTTCCACAATAGAAGATCTTAATGGCACCCACTCTACGGCATCCACTGAGCTCCAACCGAGAGTGTGAAATGTGATCAGAACAGGGCAACGGTTAGCAACGATCTCTATTCAACACGGGACATATTTATTAGCAATATTTCTCTCTGGTGCTTTGGATTCTGTTACATTTCCATTGTTTCTGTTTCTATAGCTACGGGTTTCATTGGAAGTAAAACCATTATGTATCAAAAATACAAACCGAGGCGTTTCTCAGCCCCAACCGATGTTTTCTTCTGTCTGGTTGAATTTCCATAACTTCAACAAAGACTAAACCGTTAGAATGTAGCGCTTTGGGTGTAAATTGCCATGAAAATATCCAAACGTATTGTACTGTCCGATGATCCAGATTCCTGGAAAAAAACCATGCAATTCTGTTTCGATGAAGGTTGGAACTACTAAAAGTTTAAAAGCACTTAAATATAAAAATGTGTCATAATGGACAGAGAAGGCGTAGTTTCACAAATAGAAATGTTCCTCGGTTTTGTGTGAATTTGTGCAATTTCATATCGCATGCTACAATGGGATACATTTACAAATAGAGACCGTGAAATAATGTGCAAGTACAGTACCACACAGTTGATAGGGGAAAAGGATTCACACAACGCATTGGTGGGCTAACTGAAGTTGTAATAACAGGGGAATAGAACCGTAACCAAGTGAGACTCCCTAGTGTTTTTGATCTAGAGGAGTTTTCCCCAACCTTCGTTTTACCATTCCCCATCAGTCATTTTAAAATTCTGATTCGCCACCCCCATCCCACGCCAACCTTATGTAACATATACATATTTCTTTATAATAAAAAATTGAATAATTCCCTAAATCTTCTTCTTCTTCGACATTCGTTTTCAAACTCCTGCTGATTAGCAGGATGTAGTCCGGAGAACGGAATGTGTTGTGTCGTAGTTTACAGAATTGCTGCGATACCATTCGGCCTGACACATCCGACTTCAGCATGGCTTTGGGTCATTGACCCTAAAAAGGATAGGACTGCCAACTCCATCCCATAACCTCCTTAGTCGCCTTTTACGACATGCGTGGAAGGTAAACAGTGTTGCTATTCTTTGCTTCCCTTTCGGGCCCTGGCAACACACGGATACATATTATACCGACTCTTTTCACAATTTCTTCATTTCTTATTTGATCTAGTTTAGTAACTATTGAAGCTTTTCTCAGACACTTCATTTCCCATGTACAGATTTTTCTGTGCTGCTAGGCTGTTGAAGCCGACTTCTGACATTTGCAGCACAGTGGTCTAAAAGTTTTTAGATATTATGTTTTTATATTTCCATTTTGAACTTTTGGTGTGCAAGAAATTATAAAAGTTGGTAGGTCACTGTGTTTGTTTCTAACATCTTGTTTCTATAGATCTGTCTAGTCTTCCATTTTCCGAAAAAAATTCTGCCTTTATACTTAAATTCCTTGGCGAGGGGATCAGGCTTAGTCCAGCCAGCAATGGCTGGGAGCTAAGACTGACCGAGCCCTCCCACATTCGGGAAAGACCACGGTTTTGCCTAGCAGGTAAAGTTGCTGCAGTCAGCGTCATTTGGCCATAAGTCGCACCGCAACAATCAGAATGTCATGCATTATCGCACAACGAACGCAGAAGAAAAAGAATCTAAAGGGAGGGAGGGGTTTCAACATCGCAATCACTCTCACGATTTTATTTATGAACTTGCAACAAAAAATTTCTTTAAACTTTTATTTGTAACATATATTTTGTTTAGATTTGTATTTGTAACATAAATTGGGTTTAGACTTGTATTTGTAACATAAATTGGGTTTAGACTTGTATTTGTAACAAATTTGGTTTACACTTGTATATGTTACATAAATTGGGTTTAGACTTTTATTTGTTACATAAATTGGGATTAGACTTGTATTAGTAACATAAATTTGGTTTACACTTGTATTTGTAACATAAATTGGGATTAGACTTGTATTTGTAACATAAACTGGGTTTAGACTTGTATTTGTAACATACATTTGAAAAAAAATTAACAGCTCCACTTATGGCGAAGTACGGCCCTTTCAACCAAGGGCGCTGGTCCAATTTAGTTATATCATAGCATTAAACCATTAAAAATAGTGGAGATCGCGTTTCTAGTAATCCAGCCACCATAACCTCTGTAGATGATACTAATTATGTGCTGTTCTGGGTAACATAAAGGGAGGTTAATCAGTGTGTCTCTTTTAGAGAGGCGTGCCCCTTTCAACCAGCAGACAAAGTACAATTAGGTTATATCAGGACACACTACAATAAAATATTAGAGGTAACAAAGACCCCAAGAAGTTGAGCTATTAACTAGGTAAGTGTAACATAAAAATATCCTAGGATATCATTCGATCTGCCCAATGGTGGAACTATTTCATGGCGCCCACTCTACTGTTGGGATCTCAGTCATCAATTCATTCTGCCGTACATTACCCAACCACTCAACAGGATTGGGACATCACAACCACCCGTGCACCAACATCTTTTACATCCTATCTCAAGATGGTCATTTGCTGTGTCTGACCATCAAGTGGACATCGTGTGAAAGTAGGATTGATTCTTTCCCTTCCTGCCCCAAGAGCAATTACGGTTCTTTGTGTCCGGCTCATTTCTTTATCATTTTTCATTTCCTCCCATTTTCCTCTCCAATCCTTTCTGTCAATCTAGATTGATCTGTACTCATTAAGCACTCTTTGGCGTTTATTATTTCATTTGTCTATATTATGTCCCATATTAAAAAGTTATAGTAAATAACGTTGCCTCATGTTAGACTCCGATGTTATTTTAAACAAATGTGTGTCTAGGCTAAGAGAGGCTTTAATTATCAAATAAATAGACACAGTTAACATAATGTAGTTAGTCCAGTCTTTCCGTGCTCTGCCGTCATCAGAAAAGGGCAGTGCTGAATAGTGACAATTCTACCTTGTAATACACGTCGTAAAAATCGGCTAAGGAGAATTTGGCTATCCCAAAAATAGACGGTCAAGTGACTAAGAAGCAACGCTGAATTGATATATGTCGGGTCGAAAGGTGCAGATATCGCAGCCTAGCTGTAAACCATGATACAACGCATTCTATTATACTGACTAACTCGAGCTCTCTTCTTCTTTCTATTCGGCGCTCGCTGTCTTATAACCAACGCGAAGGGTCGTGTGATTTCCACAGGGAAAGAGAGTGAAGTACGCTGTGCTGCTGGAGTCACAGATGAGTTGCTTTATTTGTGCCTTCCGACCCAGCACATCCGTTTTTGACATGACATCCTGTCAATCTGCAGTTGTGTGAGGTCAAGCGCAGCAGAAGTACATGAAACTCAATAGTGTTGTTAGTCTATTCTTGTCTATGTGTTGCAGGGGACCGAACAAAGAGCAAAGAATAGTGATGTGTATGTATTAGACAAAGGCGTTGGACTTACATCGGCCATTTTCTCAGAATGAACAGCCTAAGAATTCCTCAGCAGTCCCTATATTGGGTACCACCTGGAGTAAGAAGAAGAGGGAGACCTAGAGAAACTCTATGAAGAACCATTACTAGAGAAGGCATGTCAATGAACCTAAACAACACCAAGAATTGAACCTGGCAACACAAAGAGAAATGGAAAGCTATGGTTTCTGCCCTTTGCGCCGCCTATTGCCCTGGAGGAACATAACATAACATAACATAACATGTATTGGAAGGCGACTAAGTAGGATTTGACAATATAGTTAACTGTTCAATGACATAGATTGTCAAAATAACGCAGAAACCATGCCGAAGTCATGTATGTCAGGCCAAAAGGCACATAAATCGCGGCCTAGATTTGAATCATCATTACAACGCATTTCATTCTCCGGACTATATTCTGTTAATGTGCAGGAATCTGAAGACGAATACAGAAGAAGAGGAAGAAGAATAATTGTATTGCTACCAATAATCCGTAGTGTACCACAGATACTTTAACTACAATCAATAATTGTAGCGTACCACAAACACTTTTACTACAATCAATAATTGTAGCGTACTACAAATACTTTTACTGCAATCAATAATTGTAGCATACCGCAGATACTTTTACTACAATCAACAATTGTAGCGTACCACAAACACTTTTACTACAATCAATAATTGTAGCGTACTACAAATACTTTTACTACAATCAATAATTGTAGCGTACTACAAATACTTTTACTGCAATCAATAATTGTAGCATACCGCAGATACTTTTACTACAATCAACAATTGTAGCGTACCACAAACACTTTTACTACAATCAATAATTGTAGCGTACTACAAATACTTCTACTACAATCAATAATTGTAGCGTACTACAAATAATTTTACTGCAATCAATAATTGTAGCGTACCACAAACACTTTTACTACAATCAATAATTGTAGCGTACTACAAATACTTTTACTGCAATCAATAATTGTAGCATACCGCAGATACTTTTACTACAATCAACAATTGTAGCGTACCACAAACACTTTTACTACAATCAATAATTGTAGCGTACTACAAATACTTTTACTACAATCACTAATTGTAGCGTACCACAAACACTTTTACTACAATCAATAATTGTAGCGTACTACAAATACTTTTACTGCAATCAATAATTGTAGTGTACCGCAGATACTTTTACTACAATCAATATTTGTAGCATACCGCAGATACTTTTACTACAATCAATATTTGTAGTGTACCACAAATACTTTTTACTGTAATCAATACATTTATTAGGATAAATAACTTTTTAAGCAATCATTAGTATTATTACCAGTTATTATTCAAATCCCTTTAGTATTTTTCTGGCGCTATCGAAAATCATAGATCAAGCTACATAGAGCATCATACATCATACTACATAAGGCCTGTGTGCTACCGGGGTCCGAAAAGGGAGCAAAGAATACCAACACTGTTTACCTTCCATGCATGACGTAAGAGGCGACTAAGGAGATTATGTAATGGAGTTGGCTGTCCCATCCCATACAGGGTCAGTGGCCAAAAGCCATGCTGAAGTCGGACGTGTCCGGCCAAAAGTCGCAAATACCGCAGCAATTCTGTAAACAATGCCACAACGCATTCCGTTCTCCGGACTGCATCCTGTTAATCTGCAGGAGTTTGAGAACGAACGTAGAAGAATAAGAAGATTCCTGTATAGAATATTAAACATTACACTACATAGATTACATAGTAAAAGAAACGACAGCATTCAATTCCCCTGCCCCCTCCTATTCTGAATTAGTTCTGAAGACGGATGTGTCAGCAGGAAAGACGACTCTATGACAGTTAAGATACAAACCACCACACAACGATTTTCATTCTCTGGGTTACCTCCTGCTAATCTGTAGGATGTTGAAAATGGACGCAGAAAACAGAAGACGATCAACCTGCAAGCCATACTGTGATTCTTATCAAGGAATAATCTAAGCCAGGGCAAACATATTTCATCAATTCCTCTACGATGACGATGTGTTTCTGGACGAATGTCTAAATAATTGAATGTGAAGTGAGAAGTGTTCCCCAATATCGTTAATAGATTCAGTAAGATTCCAATTACCTCCGCCAGCAATTATTTTCAACATTCTCCTTCCCAACCAATTATCCTACAATTGTTTTATGCGTAAGAATTAGTTAATGGGTACTCACGTGATCGACTCAAGTGTCGTCGCTATCACGTGGCAGATGTGTCACGAGACTTGAAGTGTTCGGGCTGCCAAGCAAAATCTGGGCCCGTTTTCTGGTAGAGTGACGTCCCTCGAGAGGCCAAATCGAGGCGTTAATCTGCACGACTTGTCATCATGATGGACAAATTTGTCTCACGCTCCCCTTGTTAGGAAAATGTCTAAGGCATCAGTCAGTGCGGTGTATGGTATGTCAACCAGCTGCCGCTCTAATTTTTCCGCAATGAACCAATAGCGATTTCTTGAAATTATTCACAAAAAATACTTACAGACATTCCTAGAATTACACACTCACAGTCATATAGAATATGCACATAAAGTAAATAAAGGTATCCATAGCATTTTTATTAATACTGAAGGGGTGTGAGATGTTGCGATCTCACATTTCAGTGGCTATGCTATGTGAGAGCGGTAGCCATCTCCTCTCCCTCACATTCTTTACTTCCCGGATTAAACCGGTACCCATTTAAGGCTGGATCGACCCGGGAGCCGTTGCGATTTGAAAAACATTTTCGCCTCAGCTGTGGAATGAACCCAGGACCACTCATATGCGAAGCCAGTGGGCTAACCACTGCGCTACGTGGCCCCCTGTTTAACACTGACTCCTCTTTTGTGCACGTTTGCTGTTTCTTCTGCGTTCATTCTCCAACACCTGCAGATTAGCAGGATGTATCCCGGAGAACCGAATGTGTTGTTATAGCTTACAACATTCCTGCGATATGTACGTCTTTCAATCCGACACATGCGACTTCAAAATGACACATATGTCACATTCACCCAACATGGAATAAGATGAGGTAACAGAGGCGCCATACTTTTCTCCCCTTTAGGATCCCGACAACACGCAGACCTAATGATGCTCACAAAACTAAAGATACATGTCAAGGTATCATAAGTTGTAAACCAGCGTCATAAATTACGGCCTTCTATACGGGTTCAGCCAAGACCGTCAGCTGTAAAGAAGACTCTGTACAGAAAGTAAACACGGTTTCATTCGTTACGTTTTTGGTTATTGTTATTGTTATTTGGTTATTGTTATTCAGTTATTGTTATTTAGTTATTGTTATTTAGTTATTGTTATTTGGTTATTGTTATTTGGTTAAAGTTATTTAGTTATTGTTATTTGGTTATTGTTATTTAGTTATTGTTATTTGGTTATTGTTAATTGGTTATTATTTTATAGTTGATCACTATTTATATACTGAAGTCTCATGCCAACAATAGCCAAGGCCGATCAACAAAACTCACGGAAATAATCAAAATATGCATATAAGGTCATGATTACTTTTCTGTACAAAAAAACTTTTATGTTTTTTATACCGGAGCCCGTTCATGATTCAACTGTACAGATAATAGTTGACCATAAACCACCTGATTAGTTTCGCATACTGCACTTGCTCAGTGGGGGGGGGGGGGGGCGCCATATCTCAACTTTCCAAGAGGATGCGATCTGGCATCCTACTTCCCGGTGCCGTAATGTACTAAGGGAATAATTTGTATTTCAAATCTTGAGTAACTATGGGCTCCAAACCCGTGTTTGCTGGTTATATGGTGAATGACTTACATTAAACCGCCCGAACCTCCCAATATACAACAAAACTAACTACACAAGAATAAAGTTGCAACATGGTACAACAATTACGATAAGTATATCCCTGTGGTGGTATCCTTCGGAGACGTGTATTACATACAGCTGTTGTGACAGCTGGCGGGTTAGACCTTCACCTCGGAATTGTCCTCCGTAGGTACCAGCATTGCCAGCCACATGGTTTATGGGACACGTGACAACAAAATTCACATAAAATAGTGGTTATTACTTTACGCGAGGACAGTAAAATGTAATATAATAATGATCCAAAGGTAACACAATAGCTCAGATGCTAGAACATACAGGAGAAGTGTTAAGATGTTGTTTTTGCAACATGGAAACATATACAATGGTATATGGAAATGAAGTACCGGTCAATATTATTTAACGTTGACCATCTATGTGTACATTTGTCTGCAAATTCTGGAACGAATTTTTAAGGACACCCACCACCCATCTCCGTTTGCCAACAACTGTTAAGAATTCAGGGATCCCCCATTTTTTGGTTATGTCAAAATAAATGTAACCCACTTCCCATCTAATTTACTTCTGTTTAACCAAAAAAAGTATTAAACATCTGCCGAAGACGTATGCGATGGGTCATTGGCACAAATAAAACGGTTACACAACGCATTTCCATTCTCTGGACTTAAACCTGCGGGAAATCTAGTACGACTATTGCTCTGTTACAAGAGACATTCAATGGGAGTTTGAGAATGAATACTGAGCAAGAAAAAGAATAACAGGACCGCAAATGCTGAACGCAAAAGAAGAAGTGAATCACAAACTCCCATACAATGTTCTGAGTCATACTTTCAAGGTCTGTTCACTGACAGCATACGTTACTATTCCCGTAAGTCAAATTTCGGTAACACTCCGAGACCGAAAATGGAATGTAATGGAAATCAATGGAATGTATGATCAGGAAAGTAATTTCCATTGATGTCAAACACGTGACATTCTATAAACAAGACATGTTAGATCTAGTCAATAGGAATTCAGACATAAATCCCTTCCGATAATGTAGCAACACCTGCAGAAATAATATCCAATACTTCATTCTCGACAGTAACAATGTTGGCATCTAAAGTACACTTCTGAAAATGTGTGTCTTCATGAGCCCAAGTTTCATCGTGGAAAATAATAGTAATTATCGTCCGTATTTTTCCGGCGTTAGAAAGGGGAAAAAAGAATATCATTTCTGTTAATCAGAGGGAATTATGTTAACCAGAGAGAATTATGTTAACCAGAGGGAATTCTGTTAGCCAGAGAGAATTCTGTTAACCAGAAAGAATTCTTTTAACCATGTGCAAATATGTTAAACAGGTGTAATTATATTAACCATGTACAATTATGTTAGCCAGGTGCAATTATGTTAACCATGTGCAATTATGTTAACCATGTGGAGTTATATTAACCAGGTGCTATTATGTTAACCAGGTACAATTATATTAACCAGGTGCTATTATGTTAATCATGTAAAATTATGTTAACCAGGTACAATTATATTAACCATGTGTTATTATGTTAACCATGCACAATTATGTTAACCAGGTACAATTCTCTTAAGCACGAGCTATTATGTTAACCGTGTGATGTCCACAAAATACGTCAATAATTGTTTGCACATTTTCACTCCCTATCCTTCTTCTTCAGCGTTCATTCTCAACCTCCTGCTGGATCTCCCTTGTAGCAGAACCATCGTCCTACTAGATTTCCAGCAGGATTTTGTCCAGAGAATGGAATGTGTTGTGTTACCGTTTCATTTGCGCAAATGACCCGACACATCCGTCTTCGACGGAACCATTTTTTCAGAAACTATAAAATATTTAGAGACTCTCACTACCCCCACTACCTAATGATATATAAAAAAAAGTATGGGACCCCCACAGCATATTTTTTTAGAAGAAAAAGTAGGAACAAATGGCTACATCACCTTTTTTCATATTGTTAGAAAAAAGGTCTATATTCAAACTATTTAATTGATGTATGAAAAACAATTTTGCTGATGGGTGAGTGTGTTCAAACTTCCCATTTCTCCCTTTGTCAACAGATGTCAAACATTTTCAAGCTCTCCATTCCTCAAAATGTCAACATATGTCAACCATTTTCAGACCCTATTCCAACCTAATTATTGAGATAATTTATACACAGCCTTCTACCATACATGTCGTAGGATGCGATGAGGAGGATTGGGAGTGATGTTGGCTGTCTCATCCAAAGAGGGTCACAGTGACACAGGAGTCGTGCTGAAGTCGGATGTGTCCGATCGAAAGTGAGAGACTATTGTAAACCATGGTACTACTCATTCCGTTTTCCGGACTAAATCCTGCAAATATGCCGAAGTTATTATTTTATTGTTACATTCAGCTACTTCCTCCTACTAAGTTATTATTTTACTGTTATATTAAGTTACTTCCCCTTACTAATTCATTACTTTACTGTTACATTAAGTTACTTCCCTTACTAAGACATTACTTTGCTGTTACATTAAGTTACTTCTTGTATTAGTATTCTTCAAGTGCATGTATTATTAATTATTGCCACATGACATACTTTGTTTCCGGCGTTTAAAGAATAGCAACTCTGTAACTTGCTATGCATTTCACAAGAGCCGGCTGAGGAGGCTCTGGGGGTGGATGTTAGTTGTCCACCACCATAGAGTGCCAGAGTGGTCAAGAAGTAACGCTGAAATCGGATGCTTCCTGTCGAATAGCGCAGCTATCGTAACTAAACTGCAAATAGGGACACATCGCATTCAGTTTTACAAATTTCATCCTACTGCAGGCTAGCAGTGTTAAATCATTCTCTCGTGGATAAGCAGAATCGGGTGTGCGTTCTCTCGTTACTAGTAGTTTCGTGGTTTGACATAATAATTACTCCGATGTTTCAAGCAGCCACAAGGAAGTAGGAAACCAAAGCTCGTTGATTGTAGAGGTCAAGAAAGTGCGACACCGCTACTGAACAAGTGCCGTATGGGACGATAGTAACAGGGCTTCCTGTCAGCCACTAAATAAGCAGTTCAGCACTAATGGGAAAGCCGTGTGTAATGATATTCAGAACGAAGGCAAAGGAAGATACAGGACAACAAATGACTGACAGATTAAGAAATTGTGATCGAAGCAGGAGCACAGTTACGGTACTCAAGAAAGTCGTGATGAAATTGTATATATAATTAGTCAAGCCAGCAAAATACTACTGGTGATCTTAATGAAAAGAATACAACGCAAATAAGAAACAGAAATTCATGATGTTAAAGTCGGTTCCAGAACAGGAAGATGAACAAGAGAACACATATTCAACATGAGGAATATAATTGAGAAATGTAGAGAATACAGCATAGATGTACATATGTGTTTCATAGACTACACCAAGGCGTTTGAAGGGTGTTAAACATCACCAGCTATGATCCATCATGGAGACATGCCAAACATATAATACATCTTATTGAAAAACTATATCACGAACAACAAACAACAGTAAGAGTGGTGAGGGGGGGGGGCATCTGAAGCGTTTACTTCTCAAAATGTAGTGAAACAAGGTTGCAATCTATCGCCTTATCTTCTTAACATCTATGCAGAGAAATATAATGAGAAAATAGAGAGAACAACTAGAGGAAAATGAGTTTCATCCAATAAATATCAGTGTGTACAAGGTTCCAGAAATAAGATATGCAGATGACAGTCCTCCTTAGTACACAACATGAGTGACAGAAACAGCTAATCACAACAACAAAGAAATACAGCTAGATCCAAAATCAATATCTAAACGCATATTAAAAAAATATAAAACAGGCAAAACAAAGATCAAACCAATAATCAACATAGACAAAATAGAACTAGAATATGTAAACAAATTCGAATATCTGGGAGAAAATATAAACAGTTTTGGACATTGTTCAGTCGAGATTAGATAAATACTCGCAATTGCAACACTCAAATTAACACAAATGAGAAAGCTATGGCAAAGTAGTAAAATAACGACACTAAAGTAACCCTTTCAAGATCATATGTTTTCCCAGTGGCAACAAAGTTTTGAATTTATTGAAACTAAATGAACTAAGGGGCTTCTAAATACAGAAAGAAGCTATAGTTTTTTTTGACACTTAAAGCGATATGGTGGTATCTAAAGGCTGATTCTAGAAGGTAGAGTGACAGGCGAGAGAAGAAGAGGAGAGCCAAGAAGACGATAGACCAGCGGCATCGAAGAATGTATGCACATGCAGGTCTGCTTGTCCGGAACAGAGAGGAGCTCAGAGTATCAACGACGAAGAAAACGCTCTGGAAAGAATATGTCACTTGATATATATTGTTCCATCGTACCCAGGAATGCTGTGGTGAAGTTATCATATTGTTCCATCGTACCCAGGAATGCTGTGGTGAAGTTATCATATTGTTCCATCGTACCCAGGAATGATGTGGTGAAGTTATCATATTGTTCCATCGTACCCAGGAATGCTGTGGTGAAGTTATCATATTGTTCCATCGTACCCAGGAATGCTGTGGTGAAGTTATCATATTGTTCCATCGTACCCAAGAAATCGATTAGGATGTTATATATATATTGTTGCATGGTACACAAGAATGCCGTTATGAAGTTATACATATATTTCTCCTTGGCATCCACGAATGTCGTGATGAAGTTATATTTATTGCTTGATACTGTAACTTGTGACTAAGGAGGCTTAGGGGAATGGAGTTACCTGTCCAATCCCAAAGAGAGTCGAAAAGACACGCATACCATGATGAAATTGGATTTATCCTGCCAAAAGACGTAGATATTGTGTCTAAACTTTACACAACATATTCCGTTCTCTTGACTACATCCTAATGAACTATAGAAATTTAAGAATGTAAGGTAGAAGAAATATTAAAAATAATTAAAGTAAAAATAAACATATTATTTGGAAGTAAAGTGAACACGGAAAATGAACAATATTTTAGTATTTGCCAAGAATGACACCAATTAAAACCAAACAGTTGTGTGCATTCTAAATAAATGAAATAAAAATGTAAAGTTTGAGAATTCGCAGCATGGAGCAAATGATGACATCGGTTTGAGCATCGCAGATAATCGGGAAATCCTTACTATTCGCTTCCAGAGCGGCCATGTTGTGTATTCTCTAGTGACGTAGAACTGTACCGCCAAAATTCTATTACCCCGGTCCTGCGCAGTGAGAACAAAAGAATCTTTTCACGCCCAGAACGACGGAGAGCTCTCCGTGCGACAACCTTGTGCAAACACCAACGGGATATTAATTTTATTTCCAAATTAGACGAGGACTGGGGCAAATATTGGATCAGAAATGCAAGCGCCTGGAGCTACTAGCTTCGTACAGCCATGGTTCTCTAACAATAAAGACCTTCAAGTAAAGTAAACCATAGTCTGTCCACTCAACCTGCTCACGCCTAGATGTCTTAGCTCCTTACTTTTTTTATTTACTATCTCAGTAATTCTTTGCCGCCACTGTCTTTTGTGTTCGTGAAATAATCTAATTGTATTTTGTTTGTTTCTAAAGTTGGTAGCAGACCCTCTTATGGACATATCGATCACCCCCAGCTTTTCTTTGGCTTGCTGGTTTTCTAGACAATATTAAACGAATTTTAGGATGCTATTACTTTTCAAACGGCCCGGATACACATATATCTGTTGCGGGAATTGAACCTTGCACAATGATAATCTGAGAAGCACTCTGTCACAATTAGTAGACCATGAGTAGTTTAGTTGAGAAAACGTTAAGGAAAAACCGAATACTCTGAAATCAACCCATAAAGCCCACCCATTGGCAGAACTGTATATTTCAACCCATGAATCCCATACACTAGTAGAACTGTATATTTCAACCCATGAAACCCATCCACTAGCAGAACTGTACATTTCAACCCATGAAACCCACCCACTGGCAGAACTGTATATTTCAAGCCATGAAACCCATCCACTAGCAGAACTGTATATTTCAACCCATGAAACCCATCCACTAGCAGAACTGTGTATTGCAACCCATGAAACCCACCCACTGGGAGAACTGTATATTTCTATAATAGCATCTTTACGAGAAGGTAACAATGTCATTGTAGTCATAAGAAAGAGAAAAAATTCTTCAATCGCCTCTGTGACCATCATACAAGTTCACAAGAAGATAAACCTCTTCAATCGGTTCTGTGGCCATCATAAAGATTCACAAAATGAAAAACCTCTTAAGTCGGCTCTGTGGTCATCTTAAAAGTGCACTGCCAGATATATTTTGCAAACATTTCAGGAGACCGCAAACGTGACACTCCAGTCTGATTTCTTACAAAGAGTAATTAACGAACACTTTCTTCTTCTTATGCTCTCGTTCACAAGCTCTTGCAGATTATCAGGATGGTGTCCGGAGAATGAAATGCGCTGTGTTAGAGTTTATAGTTTTGCTGCGACATCTGCGCCTTTCAGTCTACACATTAGTATGCCACATAGGTCACTTTGAGTCCTTATGGAATGGGATAGCAAATTTCACACAAAAACAAGCCGAAGCGGATGCTTCGGGCTATTGGCGCAAATAAAACAGTGACACAACGCATTATAATTATTTGGACTACATCTTCCTAGAAATCTATTAGGATCATTGTCCTGCTACAAGAGAGATCCAGTGGGAGTTTGAGAATTAACGATGAAGACAACTTCCACTCAAATCTTTAAAGGCTTCTCGGAGCGTGCATGTCAGGTAACAATAGTGATATTCTTTGCTTCTCTTTCGCTCACAAAGTTTGGGAATCCTTGTTATATCTTCTAGTCGGTAAACGAGCAAGCAGAATACAAACGGAAAATGCAAATGTGCTACACCAAACAATGTTGTACTCTATGCTCCCATGCCTTGTTGACAAAAATCTCTTACCTTTGACGCTACCTGTGCTCACCTGCACGTGAAGTTACACAATAGAACATAGAAATAAAGAATTATCTCACCTGCAATATTTCTATTGATGTATGGCGACTAGGACTTCCGTCGTTTATTTTTAGATTGTTAGAAAACGGAATTGTTTCTTGAAGGCAAACATTTAAGAGCTACCTGTATAACAAATAGCTCACCTTGAAGGTGTACTTGAGAGATCCGTTGAATACCTGAATCATCCAAGTTCTATTTATCTCTGTTGTAACGTACATGGTCATAGTTTCGATGCAATGGGCTGTTTGTGTAGCGACTCCGCTTCTTCATCTTCGTTGTCACAAACTTATGAATGGCTAACAGTTAAAAGGATGCGAACTCGCAGGGAAAGAGGTGGGGATGGAGAGATGGAAGTTAAACCACCCCTCTCACATGGTTAAACCACGGTATACAGTTTTGCTGCGACATCTGTGCCTTTCATGAGTCATATTCAATTTTAGCATACACTTTGTTTGCTTGTTTGTTTGAGAACCCCATGAATTGTGAACGATTAGTTTTTACTTCCTTTGTGCAGTGGGTAAATTTTTCTGAGCTGTCTTTTATACCCAGGAGACTTCAGTTTTCGGCTTAATAAAATGCCTAGTGAAGGAGACTTCTACTTAGAGCTGTTCTATAATTGTATAGATGACATGTTACACAGCTTCAACAAGAGAACCCCAATATAACGGCATGTCATCTACTAAGGTTTTCTGTTACATGGGTGGTTTGTTTAGTGAGCCATTGGTGAGACCCACAATGCAACCGCATGTATAGCATACAGTTTAGCAGGCAAATCTGCATGTTAAACTATAAACCTCTTGGGAAATCACAGGATGGCATTTGGTATTAAGGAGCAAACAAAATATGGGGTAAACCCTCTCTTCCTCCTTACAATTCTGTTAAAACCTTTCGTAATGACCCCCCTCCACACAAAAAACACCACCAAAATCCTCACCCAAAAACAATTGACAACAGAAATTTGGAAATAACCTTCTTTAGGTGACCCTTCTTACAGAAACTGTATCCTGGTCGCCCTAACCGGACGAAGCACTGAGAACTGAGTGCGTTAAATCATGATTTACAATTTGGGGGTGATTTTTATGTCTTTCTAATTAACACATCTGACCAAACTCGTGGTTTCTGACGGTACATGAATTCTAGCTGACTTGAGGAGACCTTCATTCGGTATGTTTCTGATTATTGTCACGATTTCCATTGGTTGCTATGTATACACTTGGAGTAGCATTTGCCATTTTTGGCATGCGATTCAAAGTATATAAATTTTGGCCAATGGTAAACACGGGAATAATCAAGATAAGGAACGAATGAAGGCATCTTTCAATTCAGCTAAAAGTCCTGTACAATCGTGAGCCACCTATATTATGTCATTGTGTACATGATTTTAATACGTGGTTGTGTACCTTGTTGAGTACCTGGTCATGTGGCTGTAAATTTATTAGTTTTCTGCTGCAGACTTCTCGCTCCATCGAAATGTTTAAGTGCATGTGCGGATGAAATGTCCATTTTGGCAGCTACCACTAACGTGCAGATCGCACTGAATGTGATACTTGGAGATGATATTTATTTAAGTCATCGGTTCTCCATTATGTGTGCGGAGTATTAAATTTTGTGCCCGGCACTCTACTGTTCTGTGTGTGGCCGCGCAGTCCTTTGAGTGAACATTGCTTAGAATCTGATACTGCCAATATCTTACCTTGGTCTGATAGAAGATCATAAAATAGTAACAGTGCGGTGTATAATATATGCTGTAAACTGCGACTAAGGAGGGTTATGTATGCATTTTCTTTCTTACCCCGCACAAAGTCATGGCCAGCAAGATGGCTGGTGGTGTGTTGATGATCCAGCGGTTCATGAACTCATGCCCTTTGACCCAATGCCATTAATATGACATATTATATTGCTAGAATGTGGCCAGCAAGATCGAGAACTGATTTCCTAGTCCGGCTCACGTGCGCTGAGGCCCGAAAGTTGAGCAAAGAATAGCAACACTACTTACTTTCTATACATGTCGTAAGAGGCAGCTAAAGAGGATGGATGGGGTGGAGTTGGCGGTCCCATCCCATATATGGTCAAATGACCCGACGCTATGCTGAAGTCGTATTTGTACGGTGCACATACCACATCAATGCTGTAAATCATTGCACAAAGCATTACGGTCTCCGGATTACATCCTGCTAATATGCAGGCGAACTTAGAAGAGGAATATTTTAACGAGAATGCACAAGAAGACAAATTAAGGGAAAAATCAATTAAGAGCTTACAGGCTGTTGTTTGTTATCTCTGTTGTTAGCATACTCTCTTAAAAATGTAATCTACAAATTTGTTAATGGAATGATCTTCTTATTTTTCTGTGCGCATTCTCAAACGTATGCATATTAGCAAAATATAGTCCACAGAATGGGATGCGCTTTGCCACGGGTTACATCATAGCTGCAATATCTGCGCATTGTGGCCTGATAAATGCGATTTAAGCATGGCCTGTCGGTATATTGGCATTCCATTGGATGGGGCAGCCTATTACACATGGAAAACTTCCACAGTCGTATCTTTCAATATTCTTGGCATGAAACTTTTCTTTGACTGTCAAGAAACGGACAAGTTTTGCCAAGAATTTGGAAAGAAAAATTGCATGATTTGCTTCACATTTTATCAACAAAACAGTAGTTATTGTTTCACGAAAACAGTAGTTTTTGTTTTAGCAATACAGTAGTTATTGTTTTAGTAATACAGTAGTTATTGTTTCAGCAATAAAGTAGTTATTGTTTCAGCAATACAGTAGTTAATGTATCAACAGAACAGTAGTTATTGTTTCAGCAATACATTTGTTAATGTTTCAGCAATACAGTAGTTATTGTTTCAGCAATACAGTAGTTATTGTTTCAGCAATATAGTAAATATTGTTTCAGCAATACAGTAGTTATTGTTTCAGCAATACAGTAGTTAATGTTTTAGTAATACAGTAGTTACTGTTTTAGCAATACAGTAGTTAATGTATCAACAGAACAGTAGTTATTGTTTTAGCAATACAGTAGTTAATGTTTCAGCAATACAGTAGTTACTGTTTTAGCAATACAGTAGTTAATGTTTTAGCAATACAGTAGTTAATGTTTCAGCAATACAGTAGTTAATGTTTCAGTAATACAGTAGTTATTGTTTCAGCAATACAGTAGTTATTGTTTCAGCAATACAGTAGTTATTGTTTCAGCAATATAGTAAATATTGTTTCAGCAATACAGTAGTTATTGTTTCAGCAATACAGTAGTTAATGTTTTAGTAATACAGTAGTTACTGTTTTAGCAATACAGTAGTTAATGTATCAACAGAACAGTAGTTATTGTTTTAGCAATACAGTAGTTAATGTTTCAGCAATACAGTAGTTACTGTTTTAGCAATACAGTAGTTAATGTTTTAGCAATACAGTAGTTATTGTTTCAGCAATACAGTAGTTATTGTTTCAGCAATACAGTAGTTATTGTTTCAGTAATACAGTAGTTATTGTTTCAGCAATACAGTAGTTATTGTTTCAGCAATACAGTAGTTATTGTTTCAGCAATACAGTAGTTATTGTTTCAGCAATACAGTAGTTATTGTTTCAGCAATACAGTAGTTATTGTTTCAGCAATACCGTAACATTATCGTCAACTTGTGTAAATAACTGTCACATTACATAGAGCCGCTTTAGATAGTTGTTGACGTAATCTATGGACAATTCCCATATACAAGAATAAGTCACTCTGGGGGATGTCAGGAACCGAAATGATAGAAAAGAATAGCAACCATTACCTCCCATGCAGGTCGTAAGAGGTGGTTAATGAGGTTTTGGTTAGGAGTTGGCTGTAACATCCCATAGAGTACAGAGAATCAAAGTGACGCAGAAAGCACGTTGAAGTCGAATGTGTCGGGCCGTAATACGCAGATATTGTAGTTACGATATAAACCATGAAATAAGATATTCCGTTCTCCGGACTACATCCCACTAACATTCAAGATTTTGAGACTGAGCGGTGAAGAAGAAGAATAAGAAACCAGTATTAGTAATTTGTTTAGATGGACTAAGCTACATATTTTACTTGTCCATACTTGTTTATTTGTTAGATGAAGAATTTGTCTTGTTGGTTCTTCTTTCTTTTCTTCGTCTACAGCGTTCATTCTCAAAATCCTGCTGAATCTCTCTTGTAACAGGACCATGATCCATTCTAGATTTCCAGCAGGATGTAGTCCAGAGAAGGGAAATACGTTGTGTCGCCGTTTTATTTTGCGCCAATGGCCCGACACATCCGTTTTCGGTGGGGTCTTGTTAGTTCAAGACACGCCCTTGTCAACCTTGGATGGTATTTCTGTGGCTATATCGACTTTTCCATACTCTAGTCAACCTTGTCATGGCGATCACAGTCATTTCGTGTCTTTTCTTGGTTTCGATTCTAAATAAAAACAGCCACAGAAACAAACACACGAAGATACACAACCACATAGCAACAACCGTAGATAGATGCGAAGTCGT
Source organism: Meghimatium bilineatum (assembly GCA_034231615.1). Taxonomy (NCBI): domain Eukaryota; kingdom Metazoa; phylum Mollusca; class Gastropoda; order Stylommatophora; family Philomycidae; genus Meghimatium; species Meghimatium bilineatum. Next base: position 27,262,041 of record CM067301.1, read on the forward strand.
ACACAGTCGCACAATATGAGCATATAAAACACACATGCAGACAATAGCATCCATACCATCAACCTCACCAAAGATGGATCTGTCGGGCTTGTGGCGAAAATAAAACAACGCAACCTATTTCCATTCTCTGGACGACATCCTGCTGGAAATCTAGTACAACAATTGTCCTGCTACACAAGAAATCTAGCGGGAGTTTGAGAAAGAAATCTGAAGGAAGAAGGGTACACTCAACCAGGAGTATATACACTATAACACACGAAGACGCAATCACACAATTGTATAAATATATAAAATAACACACACACAACAAGTACAATCTCACAATTGTATAAATATGTACAATAACGCAGAGACAACAAGCACGATCACAAAGAACTGTAGACACATATACAAGTAAAAATAGAAATAAACCTAAAGGGTTACATAATAGTTTTACTTGGAACAATACACATAATTTACATTTCGACCGAAATGTCTTTATCAAGATCTCTATCAATCTATTCGCTAAACCCTTTAATGCCTTTAAGCGTCAGCGGTAGAAGAGTTCTGTGGAAATAGCCCTCGTGTGTGCTGAGTATTTTGTGGAATTTGTCGCCTCTTTTATTTCAGTAGTCCATCGTTTTCGAGGTATGCCTCTAGGTGTGCCTTCACTGTATCTGTGTAGCATAGCTTGCTGTGGTATGATGTATGATGGTAGTCTGCTGATGTGTGCAAACCATTTGATCTGTTGGCACTTAATATACTCCAAGATTGGGGCGGTGTCGGCTCTTTGTCTAATGTCCTCATTTATCACTGTCTCTTAGCCATATTCCTAGGATTCTGCATAAGCATGCCATTTTAGCTGTCACTATTTTACGTTTGTCTTGTGCGGTCGTCGTCCATGTTTGGCGTTTGTCTGTGCTGTAGTTGCCCATATTTGGCGTTTGTCTTGTGCTGTCGTTGCCCATATTTTGCGTTTGTCTTGTGCTGTCGTTGCCCATATTTTGCGTTTGTCTTGTGCTGTCGTTGCCCATATTTTGCGTTTGTCTTGTGCTGTCGTTGCCCATATTTTGCGTTTGTCTTGTGCTGTCGTTGCCCATATTTTGCGTTTGTCTTGTGCTGTCGTTGCCCATATTTGGCGTTTGTCTTGTGCTGTCGTTGCCCATATTTTGCGTTTGTCTTGTGCTGTCGTTGCCCATATTTTGCGTTTGTCTTGTGCTGTCGTTGCCCATATTTGGCGTTTGTCTTGTGCTGTCGTTGCCCATATTTGGCGTTTGTCTTGTGCTGTCGTTGCCCATATTTGGCGTTTGTCTTGTGCTGTCGTTGCCCATATTTGGCGTTTGCCTTGTGCTGTCGTTGCCCATATTTGGCGTTTGTCTTGTGCTGTCGTTGCCCATATTTGGCGTTTGTCTTGTGCTTTCGTTGCCCATTCATCAAGATAGGTCTCAAAAACACAGAATTCAACTATCAAAATCACGTGGAACCTTACATGTCAGCCACGTTTCCTTTTGATTTGTTGGTTCCTTTCCATGTTTGTTGTCCTCATCTGGATGGAACACTATCTATAGCTGCTCACTAATTGGTTAACCACAGCTTTACTGTAATCTCCCGTTTTCTCAATTTGTATATACAATATATATATATACAATAACACATAATACGCACGCGCACGAACGCACAATATATCCATACCTGACTAATCGTATACATATCTCTTCCTCGTTTTTCTTCTCTCTCTCTTGCAAGTCTGTATCATTCCCCTCTTTACTTCCCATCTTCCAGACACTCTCCTAGCTAGCAAATCCAATTACACATTCATAGGTTGTATTCATGCCGGTACAAGAGCTATCTCCCAACACAAATATGGCAGTTGTTCGATCCTTTCAATCAACACTGGAAATGACCGCTGAAGGGGACTGAACTCTGTATCAAGCCCTAGGTTTTTTAAAAGATGGTTCTATGAACTTCCTCTTGGATATTCATCAGCAAATACTGGCACGTGCAGAGCTATCCGCTTTCATTAAGTTCGCCTACATGTTCTGTTTATATTATTTTAGTATAGGTAGATATAGATACTTCTAGTTCTTCTGGGCTATTTCTCAAACTCATGTAGGTTAGCAGGATGTAGCCCAGAGAAAGGGATTTTGTCATGGTTTGCAGCTTAGCTGCGATATCTGCCTCTTTCGGCTTGATATATACGATAACAGCAAGGCTTTTAGTAGATATAACCATCTAGTAGACTGGATAGCCAACTGTGACCATCTCTTCTTCTGTGTTCGTTCTCAAACTCATGCAGATTAGTAGGGTGTAGTCCAGAGAATAGAATTCATTGTGCCATGGTTTATAGCATTGTTGCGATATTTCCGTATCTCGGCCTGACACATCCAACTTCAACATGAAGTTGGATCACTGACCCTATATGAAATGGGACAGCCAACTCCATCCCATAACCTCTTTAGTCGTCCCTTACGACATGCATGGTAGATAAAAAGTGTTATCATTATGTGCTCCCCTCTCGAGCCTCGGCAACACACGGATGATGGTCAAATATAAGACCTGGTAGTTCCTGTGAATTCGTTATTCAATAGTAAAGTATTTGGTTTTTATTCTGATTTTCAATGGTTGTCCAAAAACAGTATACAAAACTGACAAAAAAATACCGAACGACAATCACGCGAAATGTGCAATGCATAATTTCAGAAAGACGATTAGAAATGAGTAAGTAGCTTTTATATTTGCTGATGTGCACCAACAACACCCACCAAAATAATACATTTCATTTTTTACATAGCATAAAATGTACCTAATTTATTATGGCCTGACACACCCGCCTCGGCGTGGTGACTTCAGTGTTTTACCACTTTCATTGAACAGATAACATCTTAAGTCATATCACCAGTAGGTTAGCCGTACGAGAGAAATGGTTGCAGTAATGTACATTATATACCAACCTAACCACTGTCAAATTTCAGCTGCTGTTTGTATTGCTATCGATAAATCTTCATACGTTCAGTGAGGAAGAAACACAGAAATATAAAAAGAAGAAGAAGAAGAAGATGATGATGTAGACATAATGACATACAACACTCTTCAATGTCTATCTATTTGTGTAGGAGTAGTCATCCGCAATCATCAAGTGCTCATCATAACTCATCATATTTTTCATCTATTAGCAATCTCATCGAAGAACAACGGGACTGCACGAACTTATTCGACTAATGCAAATTCGCTCTCACGCAGACAATCGGGTATAAATCTAAACAACTCCATGATGGATTGCAAACATTTTGACAGACTACTACAATCCTGACTAGGGAAATAACCCAGATTTTGATGGTTAGAAATATTCCAGTATTATAATTCATCAGTGTCGTAGACAGTCTATGTTATTCAGTTTGTGCTTGCTTGTGTTTACGCGTACGCTGATTCAAGTCTACGTTAGCTAATTCATGTCTACGTTAGCTGATTCAAGTCTACGTTAGTTGATTCAAGCCTACGTTAGCTGATTCAAGTCTACGTTAGTTGACTCAAGTCGACGTTAGCTGATTCAAGTCTACGTTAGCTGACTCAAGTCTACGTTAGCTGATTCAAGTCTGCGTTAGCTGACTCAAGTCTACGTTAGCTGATTCAAGTCTACGTTAGCTGATTCAAGTCTGCGTTAGCTGACTCAAGTCTTCGTTAGCTGATTCATGTCTACGTTAGCTGATTCATGTCAATGTTAGCTGATTCATGTCTACGTTAGCTGATTCATGTCTACGTTAAATGATTCATGTCTACATTAGCTGACTCAAGTCTAGATTAGCTGACTCAAGTCTACGTTAGCTGATTCAAACCTACTTTAGCTGAATCAAGTCTAATTTTGTAATGGTATACATGTAATGAGTACATCATTTCGAATGTAAAAATGCTTGTGTATCTAGAAACAAGGATGATGTTCGTAAATTTTTGACATCACGGTATGGGTCGGTTGCAAATGATCCCAGCAATAGAAAGAAGACCCGTCCGTGTCTTGCCGGGACCCGAAAGGGAACAAAGAATAGCAACACTGTTTACCTTCCATGCATGTCGTAAAAGGCGACTAAGGAGGTTATGGGATGGAGTTGGCTGCCCCATCCCAAATAGGGTCAGTGACCCAACGCCATGCTGAAGTCAGATGTGCCAGGCGCAGATATCGCAGCAATGCTGTAAACGATGACACAACGCATTCCATTCTCCGGACTACATCCTGCTAATCTGCAGGAGTTTGAGAACGAACGCAGAAGAAGAAGAAGAAGAAGAAGACCAATTATAAATGCGAAAATGTGTTCTTCCTTTTCTTCTACATCCATCCTAAAACTACTTCATAGTGACATTGTCCAGATCTGTGGCAGTGTGGTGCAGACAGCGTCTTTGACGGCCAAGGTACCGAGTTCGATCCTCGCCACAAGACAATTGTTCATCCAGATCGTTCGGAAAGCAATGGCAAACTACTGAATGTATTTATATAGCGTAAGAAACACTACAGAAAAAAAAATGCCAGACTGATTTCTTCGTCCAGAGTATTCCAGTAAATAATGAAATTAGGAAATAAAGAAAACAATGTAATAATAGTGGAAATGACAGCACCGACCGAACGAACGTGTTTACTGGTATGAAACACATCCGTAGATAAAGAAAGTGGTGGCAGAGGAGAAAGGGATGCTAAACAGAACATCAAATTTAGTACTAGAAACTCAGCATATCCGTTGGTATAGCTTCTCCTATAACGATTATTTAACACACAAAATAACATCAAATTTCTTTTCAAAAAGAGGGAATTACAAACGAAAACTAAATTTTTATTAGATAGTAGTATTGCATTTTTTGTTTTTGTTGTTGAAGAAGTGTTTACTGTCCTGTTTTGACTATGTATTTACTTGGAAACAAGTCGGTGGATACAACTTTGGGAAAGGAAGTGTGTGGTTTTCCTTTATGGAAGTGTTTGTGTTCCTGAGGATAATTCAATACTTGTACGGGATGTTCGTTAATGTTGTAATAGTCATTGTTTCGATTGGTCTGTTCTCAGTAACTTGAGTACACAGGCTGAATGTCTTGACCGCGCCACATCTATTTTTTGGGGGATGTGGTTGGTCAAGTACGGAAAACCTGTTTACTTGTGTTGCAAAGAGATTCGGTGCTGCTAGAACAGACCTGGTTCAATTCCCGTCAGCTGTAAGAATTATTTTCATTTATCCTCATGCTTCCTAATTGAATTTATTTGTATAAGAATTGTATTGATCTTATTTGACTAAACAGCTGCGGTTGGCTATTTGGCTAAACAGCTGCGATGGGTTACACTGATTCTCCAAGTTGTTAGTATAAAGTACTATGTTCTATTTTTCAACAGGAAGGGATTTGAACATCTTAAATCTACTTCTTGCACGTGATCTTGCTTGGAATGCACGCAAAAAATGAATAGGCTAAGTCATATAAGTTGTGTAATTACAAAAATTCACCGAAGACGTATGTGTCGGGCAATTGGAGGAAATATAATAGCGACACAGCGCATTTCTATTATGTGGACTATATTGTAGAACCAATGTTCTGCTACAAGAGAGATCCAGTTGGAGTTTGAGAATGAACGCTGAAGAAGAAAAGAATCACAATAGAAATTAGAACAAATCAACGTTTCGATAATCATTCTTTAACATAAAAAAGTTACAAAATGTGAAACCAACACAACTATAGAAGGCTATTGTATTTCGCCTACCGTTGTTTATTTATTGACTGTTACAGTAGTATCAAGAATTATGGACATGGAAACTACGACATTGAGTACATGAGAAATAAGACAATCATGTTGTCAACACTACAAAATCAAATATCGAAAAGATTATAAATATGGGACACGCAGTGTCGACTTCTCTACAGTAGGATATGAACCATGGTCCCGGATGTCATACATACTCGTAGACTCTCGTAGATTCTCATATTGGATGCATGCGCAGGGAGACTCAGAACAATTTCCAAGCGGTCTTTGAAATTGAAATGAGACCGGGTAAGGATTAATCTTGTTTTCTATCGGGCACTCGGCACAGGCTCGGCCAGGTACGAGGAATAATCAACATATAACAATACCGGCTCGGACGGCCGAGGGATCCACAACAATGCTGCTGGCGAAATTGGCTGCCCGGACGGTAAATGAATTTTCATCTATACAGTGACGCGAGGCTCCGTGGAGGGTTAAAAACTGTATTTTGTACAATAAGAGAGTAGGGAGGGAAAAGAGATTCAATAGTGAGTGAGTTGGGTTAAATTGTTTCTGCGCAAGATGGAAGACGAGGTTAGAGAATATGAAAGAGGGTTCAGATAATAGCAAGAGGCTGTGATGTTTCTAATGTCAGGAAGCCAGATTAAATAGAATGTCAGCTAGAAGGAATAATGTAGGAGAGTGAATGTGAAAAATAGAATATTTATGGTAATCCACTATGTAATGTTAAATATAATTTCCTTGTAATATTGTTATAATGATGAGATACTGTAAATATGCATTTTTTTAAAGCAGTAAATGAAACTAATAAAATGTGCATTGCAGCAGCAAAGATGTGCAAGTCATTGCGGTCTAAACAGTAATAATAATCATAATAAGACTCATTACCCGTCAGGGTTGTAGGGGAACCACAAGTACAAAAAAGTTTTCCGAACAGCTCTATCCACAACCAATCGGAGGAGTGAAGAAAAATCATGACCAGAATATTCCTTGATGCTGTCATTCCACGATATTCTCCATCTTCAACCTTCGACTGTTCTTTGAAATATAATTTATAATTTCTTCTTCTTCTGCGTTCATTCTCAAACTCCAACTAGATCTAGCTGGATCATGGTCCTGCTAGATTTCCAGCAGGATGTAGTCCAGAAAATGGAAATGCGTTGTGTCGCCGGTTTTTTTTGCGCCAATGGCCCGACACATCCGTCTTCGGCGGGAATTTATAATTTAATAAAACGATTCATGTCTCGTTATATGTTCAAGGCAAACAAGTTTACACCGTTTACGCGATCTAAAAAGTAGTCTAGTAACTAAATTCGAAATGTGTATCATTTTAGAAAACAAAATAGTATGCTAAAATAGAACATAAAATAGTATGTTAAAATAGACGACACAATATTATGTTAAAATAGACAACAAAATATTATGTTAAAATAGACGACACAATATTATGTTAAAATAGACGACACAATATTATGTTAAAATAGACAACAAAATATTATGTTAAAATAGACAACAAAATATTATGTTAAAATAGACAACAAAATATTATGTTAAAATAGACGACACAATGAGATGTATCAGCTAGGAGGTAGTATATCCGAGAAGAGTTGAACTATTCACTTTGCACCCGATGGATTCAAGGACGGATATGGGAGTAAAGGATAGCAACACTGTGGCCTACCATGCTTGTTATATGTGGCGACTAAGATGGTTTTGGGGAGTGCTAGATGTCTCATTCATCATTTTCATGCCAGTCTAGACCTTATCTGTATACTATCTGTCTATGCGATGTGTCCGATAAAGGTACACTCATATGTGGCCATTGGAGAAATATATCCTCTTAATAGTTTTAACTGTGTTTTCTGTTTTTCCCTTGCCATAGATTTTTCATTTGTGATGTTCTATGTAGGGCCATTGTTAATCTCTTTATGACCTCTGCTGAGGAATTTCTTGTGGTGTTGATGGTTGACCTGAGATATTCATGTTTGCTTATTCATGTCCCAATTGAATTGTTCTATTCTTACATTATTCTTCCCCTGTTGTTCCTGTGTTTTCTAACTTTCTCGCAGTGTGTTCCAGTTCAACGCCTGTTTGTTTCAGCATATAGATGATAGCTCATCTGCAGGAAGTTGGGAGTGAATGGAGAAGAAGAGTGTTCAATTCGTCAGACAGCATTAGACTTTCATCAAGCCTCTTACACATTGTCTCAACTTTAGGTAATGCTTACAATTTTGTCAATGTCTTGTTCTGCTTTCATTCTCGAACTCATTCAGATCAGCAGAATCTAGTCAAGAGAACAGACCTTATTGTGTCATGGTTACAACCTAGCTACGATATATTAGCCTTTCCTAATTGAAAAGTCAAATCCATCTCCAAAAAGCTCCTTATTCGCCTCTTACATCGTGGCTGACGGTAACATTTTTACTTTTCTTTACTACACCTTCAAGCGCCGGTAACAAACTTGTCCACTTATTTATAATTGTAGCAGGATTTTAACTTCTATTCTCTTATATTTGCTTCTTCCATACTTCTATTTTTATAATTAATATTGCACTCTTGTTCCTGACGATGGTCTTATAGTGATATATTATAGCACTGCTGTTCCTGACCATGGTCTTCTAGTGATATATTATAGCACTGCTGTTCCTGACCATGGTCTTCTAGTGATATATATATATATATATATATATATATATATGGTCAAGGTAAGACGTCACACAGAAGAGTCAATGGTTACTAAATAAAGCCGGGATTTCCCTTACAGTAAATCCTAAGCCCTTCTCCAGAATTACCTTGCGTGATGATCTGACGCTGGGCCATTCGTTTTCGCTGATGTAATTGATTGTTACTTGCCTTGCTTGTGCTTTGTAATACAAGCTATTGAAATCATGTAACATGTTGGATAAGCAAGGATAAGTAATGCAACGCGTGATCGTCACGCCGAGCTATTCTGTAGAAGGGATTGTTCAATACAAGGTTCATACATTGTCGAGATTGTTCTGTCCTTGTTCTCCAACCGAAGTCAGACGATGATATGGATTTCATCAATGAACTGTAATGTGGTCGTCAGTCATGGCCGAGGCATTGCCGTAGAACTTGTCCGTTTCAATTAATTCCGATGCACATTTTCCGGTTATGTTCGTCAAAACTGGTTCAAAGACGAGACATCTTGGCACGTCTTCTTGACAACGGCCTTTTTCTTTTTATAAAACCGTAGCATGGCCTTATGGATCTAAAAGACCGTGGTCTAAATCAACACAAAATATCTACTTTTATTCTGGTCTTAGTTTGAGGTATTAATCCGCCATACAGATTCGTTCATGTCGCCTCTTTCTGCATCTTGTGTTAATATATAGATCTACTATTTGATGTCTGAATTCCTGTTTGAAGAGAAACCCTTTACATTTTCCCGTCCATATCTCCTTTGACCTAGCCTCCACAACTATATTCTTATGTGACAAAATCTTTATATCTGACAGCGAATGTCATCATTTAGCCTGGTATGGTTAGTAAGCGATGGTCTATTGATCTTTTTCCCCGTGTGAGGCTCTAATTGGTCATTACGACTTTTCCGTGGTCAGTACCAACATTTTTACTAGTGACCACTAGACAGTTGTAGCTTAGTTTTCTGTATGTTTTTTAAACAAATATTTCCTTGACTTGTAAATAAGTTGAATTTATGCGACGTCTCTGTCAACACATATAAAACCGGATGGCTAATTGGAAAACAGCCTTTACTTCATCAGGTCTCTTTCTCAAACTCCCACCGAATCTCTCTTGTAGAAGAACAATAGTATTACTAGATTTCCAGCAGGATGTAGTCCAGAGAATGGAAATGCGCTGTATCGGCATATTATTTGCGCCAACGGCTCGACACATTCGTTTTCGGCTTTGAACAAAGCCATCTAACATGAATCATTGTATATATTTTAAAATCTGTCTAAACTGTTGCCATAAAGTATAATAATAGTTTGTTTGTTCCTTTCGTGCCGCAAGCGACACATCGGGCAGAGGTTTTGGTTTTCCATATAATGCGGTCCGCTGCCTGCAGCTTTAGTTCATGGATGGTCTTACAGCCTATTAATTTCCCTTCTTTAAGAATGGTGTTTTAAGGGTTGTTTTAGGTCTTCCTCTTTACCCTCAGGTGACCACAAAAGGGTTTGTTGGTTTATTCTGTTTACATCTAGTCGTAAAACGTTTCCAAGGTATTTCCATCTTCGTTGTCTTAATATACCATTACTCTTAATCTTAATAATTATAGTGTCCAATAAAAATCACGGAAAATTTCAAATAAATAATTTCAGAAGGCAGTTTTTAGCCAATAAGCGAGCACAGCTTTTATATGTCAAATGTCACGACAGAAGTACATCCTGTATACGACACTAATACTCAACTACAAATATTGTCCACACAGACATTCGCATACTTTCTATTTCTCCTCTCTAGTCTTGGCTGTACAGCAACGATTCGTAATTTAATAATCACTCGCTTTGTTCTCCCGATGCCCTACAAAAGTATATCAACACTGTTTACCTTTAATGTATATGGTTAGAGGCGACTAAGGATGTTTTGTGTTGAGTTTGCTGTCCAATCCCATATTTTGTTAAAGCAACACAGAAGTCATGATGAATTAGGATATGTCCAACCGAAATGAGAATATATTGCAACCAAGCTGTAAACAATGATACAACGTACTCTGTTCGTTCTATAGACTATATCATCTTAGTCTACATGAGTTTGAGAACCAATACTAAATAAAACATGCACATTTAATACTTGAATGCCGCCCGTGTGTTGCCGGTGCCCGAAAGGGGAGAAAAGAATAGCAACATTGTTTACCTTCCACGCATGTCGTAAAAGGCGAATCCCATCTCATATAGGGTCAGTGACTAAAAGCCACTCTGAAGTTGGATGTGTCAGGCCGAAAGGCGCAGATATCGCAGCAACGATGTAAACCATGACACAACGCATTCCGTTCTCCGGACTACATCCTGCCAATCTGCAGGAGTGTGAGAACGAACGCAGAAGATACTTGAATGCGAATATATTTATACACAATCTTACACATACAGAACAGTTCAAAATGTACGATTCGAACAACAATGCCGTCAACACCGACCTCTCCGGTAACAATGTAATGAATTTTCCCAGCTCAGCTCAAGCGTATCTTCAGACACAATCAAGCAAATCGAATCTAATGACTGGTCCGTACATGCAGGCCTGAATCCTCTAAGAGAACTTTTTATTGTTGTTTCTCGGTCGTTTTTGCATACGTGTGTACTCTCTTCTGTTCACGTATTAATAAAATAGTTTCGGATGGCGCTACAATAGAAGTCTAGGTCTGGCCAGTTCAGAAAGTGCAAGTAGCGGCCTGCCGCACCGAAGCAAGGATTGAGGAAGGGGAAATGAACTCAATATTTACCTTTGAAGTTTAAAATAACATTAAAGATTAGTTGTTAGGCAATCAATTTCATTCCTTTATAGTTCTCTTGTTACTTGTTTATAATTGTTTTTTTGTGTGACATTGATTATAGGAAATATGAAGTGGAAGATTGGAACATCATCATCATGCGACATATTCTATCCTGAACTTGGTGTTTCTTGTGGATTCTCTGAACAGAGATGACCTGCCACAGACAGAGACATGTTAAAACAATCTGATATATCACTGCACCATCGTAGCCTTGGGCCCCTTCTTCGCCTGTTGCCATGAACTCTGCCTTCAGCTATTAATTTTTCCCATGCTGTTATGCCTTTTTATATGACAAAAACGCCCGTGTGTTGCCGGGGCCCGACAGGGGAGCAAAGAATAGAAACACTGTTTACCTTCCATACATGTCGTAAGAGGCGACTAAGGAGGTTATGGGATGGAGTTGACTGTCCCATCCCATATAGGGTCAGTGACCCAAAGCCATGCTGAATTCGGATGTGTCAGGCGGAAAAGCGCAGATGTCGCAGCAAGGATATAAACCATGACAAAACGCATTCCGTTCTCCGGACTACATCCTGCTCATCTGCAGGAGTTTGAGAACGAACGCGGAAGAAGAAGAAGAAGATATGACCAAAAAAAATAATGTCTTGTTAAGATTTTGTCAAGGAGCCAGTACTGTTCGACGTTTATTGATCTTATCACTTCTTGGTTTGTCCTTTTAGCTGTCCATGATAAAGTTCTCCCGTAGCATCTCATTTTGAAAGCAGCGATTTTCTGTGCAGCTGTTTTATTAAATGTCCATGTCTCACGACCGTATATTGCCATTGGAAATGCGCACGATCTGATCATACATAGTTTTTCTATCTAGACATTTCTCTTGGAGGCAACTAGAAGCTTGTTCTCCAGCTGAATATTTTTCTTGGAGGTAATTAGAAGCTTGTTCTCCAGCTGAATATTTTTCTTGGAGGTAATTAGAAGCTTGTTCTCCAGCTGAATATTTTTCTTGGAGGTAATTAGAAGCTTGTTCTCCAGCTGAATATTTTTCTTGGAGGCAACTAGAAGCTTGTTCTCCAGCTGAATATTTTTATTGGAGGTAATGAGAAGCTTGTTCTCCAGCTGAATATTTTTCTTGGAGGTAATTAGAAGCTTATTCTCCAGCTGAATATTTTTCTTGGAGGTAATTAGAAGCTTATTCTGGAGCTGAAGATGGCTTGTTATGATTTCCATGTAGTTTTTTTTTTCATCCATTGTGTTTGAACATAATGATGTCATATAGCTATGTGCTGCTCTTTCGTTCTACTCAAAATCTTCGCCTACTTCTCTGGAAATTTACTTACAATTCTCAAAGTTTGTCAAGGTGGGCCATGGCAGTCCATCAGCTCACTCCAGACGCTGTCTTACTCTGCTGCGACAGTGTTTTGGCACTGATGGTCCAGAGGTGTCATTCAGAGATCGGGTTTGTCATATGCTAACACATCCCTTTCCTTCTCAACTCACACTGCACGAACTACGGTCCATAAAGAGTTAGTCATATCGCATCGTACCGATTTCGAAGCTATTGTTTTCAGGGCGCACCACGAGGATGGGCTTTTAGAATCTTGGTTATTCGCTAACTGTGGGTCTTAGCGCATGCGGTTCCAATTTCTCACTAGACAAACCACCCATGCAACAGAAAATCTTAGTAGATGAGATGCCGTTATATTGAGGTTATTTTCTTATAGAATTTCATGGCACGTTATCTATATAATCCCGTAGTCTTAACCTTCGATAACAGTTACCATGTTGTTCTGACAGGCCTATGTTGTTCTTGAACTAGTTATGGGCACGACGTGGGTAGACGGAATAACAAAGAAACATGTCCCAATGGCCAGAGTTGTGCCCTGATGTCGACGTCTGTTTCGGTGGCATTAAGACTCGAAACACCATCGAGTTGGATGGCTGCTGTAACATTGGGCAAAGCACTTATAGTAATGTCCCTCGTGTTGTGAGGCGAGTTTCTAATAAAGAATCAAGAATTGGTTACCCGCTAACTGTGTGTCAGAACAAGAGCAATGTGTTCCAAGTAAATTTACACCCCAAGTAAATAAGTTAACATTTCGTTTATGACAATTCTATAACTTCATAGTTAAATGTCATATCAAAGAAATAGTTGCTGACTACGTACACAGTTTTCGTAAGCCCTCTCATCGTTCGGTCTCAAACTCCTGCTCATTAGGAAACTGCAGATCAGACAATGGGACGCGCTAGGTTGTAAGTACGATCTTGATTGCGATGTGTGCTGCAAACAGCAGAAACACACATGTAGTGTTGGGGCCCAATAGAATAGAGAAAAGAATGGCAATAATCTTAAATTCGTAACATTTTGTATAATGCGAATAAGTAGGTTTGGAGGTGAATTTGACTATATTTCGCATGATGATTAATTTGACATAGAAGCCAAACTGAAATCGGATGTGTCAGGCTGAAAGGCGCAGATATAGAAGTCAAGTTGTGAACCATGGCACAGCGCATTCTTTACTCTGGACTGCATCCTGTTAATCTACGAGAGTTTGAGAACACACGAAGAATAATATGATTATATCATATCTTTGAAGTAACCAATATAGGGACACTCGCTTCTAGCACAACCCGACCTCAGAGAAAACACGTCTGGGTTCGAAACTTGCTCCTTACATTTTGTTTACAAAGTGTTCTCATTTCGGAGATCACTGGGGGATTATCACTTGAAGCTACGGAGTAACGTGCTCTGGGTTATTCTAACGACAGCAGCCGAACCTCTTCGTTTAAACAGACATAAATTCTCTATACATTTCAAACTTTCCAACTGTTTTCTATGATTAATATCTCATTATGTTACTACAAACATTTAAATACTAATTCTGCATTACTTATACTATTTACACACTAAAAAACTCTGTCAATGAAATAACCAAGTGAAATTACATATAAAGTGCCCTGTTCCCGCAGCAACTAATACAAACGCCTGGTTGTTAATTAATCATTCTAAAAGATCGTTGTCGTTGACCCACAGTAATATGCATATATTTGATGATTTTAATTTTAATTTAGAGTTGAACTAGACAAGATAATGACTTTTCAACCTGTCTCTTAAAGGATACACATCAATAAGTATTTGTGGCCGTTGATATCACGTGTAACCAGCATTGAGATTATTTTGTTTCCACAAACAGGGTCGCAATATGATGTTTAATAACACTAAACTTGATAATAAAATTTATCTGGTGGTTGTGTTAGTACAGGAGCGAATGTCTCTTGTATCTCACTGTAATATGAGCAAGTTAAATATTTGTTTATGTAAATAATTCCTTTGTATTTCTGTTGCATGTCTGACTTCTTCATTTTTGTTGTGCGTTGTATGAAAACTAATGCAGGTTAGCAAGATGTGGTACGGAGAATGGTGTTGCACGTGTCATTGATTACAATTTAACTGCGATATTTGCCACTTTTTTACGTTTATCAGACTTAAGTATAGCTTCTAAGTCGCTCTGAAGTAGATGAATGAATAACAAATTTAACTATATAAGCATCCAGAGTTGCATCAGGTAAATGCACGGCTGGTGACGGTTATAAGCATTCTGAGTTGCATCAGGTAAAATGCACGACTGGTACCGTTATAAGCATTCTGAGTTGAATCAAGTGACATACGTGAATGTGACGGTTATAAGCATTATGAGTTGCATCAAGTGACATACGTGAATGTGACGGTTATAAGCATTCTGAGTTGCATAAGTGACATACGTGAATATGACGGTTATAAGCGTTCTGAGTACATAAGACACGGTTGGTGATGATAATGATATCATGTGTTATCTTTTAAGACTTCCATCAACACATGTCGCAAACTGATGTGTTGGACCGGAAGGCGCACATTGCGCAGCCGAAATGTAAAACCTTGCATCTAAAAGTACTTCACGCTCTCCTGCTCAAATAACACGAATATTGCAACTGATTATTGCAACTGATTATTGCAACTGAATGCAGAAGGAGAGATTCCATCAACAGAATGGCGATGTGTCTATCTCTTTTTTTTTAATCTCCCTGTTTCTCTTATGTTTATTAACGGTTTATAGTTTGACTAACATATCGTGAATAATATATAGAAGAATAGGGAGAACTTCGTGGAAAGAGAAGAAAACGAACAAATCGGTGCTTAGAACATTTCGTATGAAAAAAGAACTATTAAAAAAAAATGGTCAAATAAATAAAGTATTTTGGACATATTAAAAGAAATGACACCTTATTGAAGATCTTACTTCAGGTTAAAGTTGAGGGGGGGGGGCGAGAAAGGGATAGGCAGAGATACAAGTGGGAGAGAAACATCACGAGGGACAGATTACAGTCTAGCAGAGTGTACCGCCAAGGCGAGAGACTTGCGATAACGGATGTCCGGTACAGCAGATCTTCGTTGCGGAGACGGTACAGTTTCGAGACCGTCCGCAATATGGAAGACCTCCAAACAGAATTAATCACCCATGTGTCGCCGGAGTACGAGAGGGCAGAACAGAATAGCAACACTGTTTACCTTCCATGAATGTTGTAAGAGTCGACTAAGTAGGTTGTGGGATAAAGTTCACTATCCCATCCCACATAGGCCAGTGACCCAACTACATGCTAAAGTCGAATATGTCAGATAGAAAGGCGCAGATATCGCAACAATGCTGTAAACCATGAGACAACGCATTCCGTTCTCCGGACTACATTCTGCTAATCTGCAGGAGTTTGAGAACGAATGCTAATGAAGAGGAAATATAATTAATTAGAACCCTCCCACCATTGGCTACGGTTTCTTCTTCTTCAGCGTTCATTCTCAAACTCCGTCTCGATCTCCTATAGCAGGACAATAGTTCTACTAGATTTCCAACAGGATATAGTCCAAAAATGGAAATGCGTTGTGCTAACGTTTTATTTGCCCCAATGGTCCGACACATCCGTCTTCGAAGGAGGTTACGGTTTTAATTATTGTTGGGTCACTATTTACATACTGTGAGTCTCCTTTGATATTTTTTCTGTTCATGGGATTTCAAGTATTTAAACAGTAACAACCAAACGAGGTTCCAGCAATAATACAAAAAACAACGTAACAAATGGGGTACTAATAAATTCAGGTATAAGGTCTTTATTGGAGACGGTGACGATCTAATGATGACGTACTTACCAGATGCATTGTCTGTATAGGCGTAATCAACCCTAATTCCATCTTGTTCCTTAGAGCCCGGAATCGACATCTAAAGCGTTAACCAAATTTCTTCTTCTTCGTCTGCGTTCGTTCTCAAACTCCTGCAGATAAGCAGGATGTAGTACGGAGAACGGAATGTGTTGTGTCATGGTTTACAGCACTGCTGCGATATCTGCGCCTTTCGGCCTGACACATACGACTTCAGCATGGTTTTGGGTCACTGACCCTATATGGGATGGGACAGTCAACTCCATCCCATAACCTTCTTAGTCTCCTTTTACGACATGCGTGGAAGGTAAACAGTGTTGCTATTCTTTGCTCCCCATTCGGGCCCGGGCAACACACGGGCGAAGCAAATATCTAACACAGGTTCGAAACTACTCATGGTGCAGTGGGTTTTTCGGAACTAAAAGTGTAGCAGGGAGTAGCAACATTGAAAACTTGCCATACGTGTTGCACGAGGCTGCTTGAGTGCTTTTATATGGAAAGGGGGGGGGGGGTTTGACAGTGACACCTCAGAGTAGTTGAAAGTTCTCCAGAAGTCATATGGAAGTTGTCGTATCGAGCTGAAAGTCTCTGATATTCCAGTATTTCTTGAAACCACGATACAACGCTTTGAGTTCTCTGGAGCACATAGATTACTCAAACATTGATGTAACATGAAATATTCATATCGAATTGTTGCAGGACACATGACAGGTCACATGACATGCAACCGGTCACATGACATAAAAATACTAATAATTATTATCACAGAAGACTTCATATAAAATTCAGTCATGCAGAGTTACGGTTCTTCCTGTTGTGTGTGCTTTCTGCTATTCGCGTTTCCTGTTCCGGAACGAGGCAGAAATCACTAGTTTGAGAACATGAATGGTGGCACAGTGAGTAAGGGGAAAACAAACACCACATGAGTGATTTTAGTGGTAGATCAAATAATGTACGTTTGGGTAATTTATTACAATGTTTGGAATTTCCAGAATTACGAAGAAAGAGCTCTTGTGTCCTATTCAGGGTCATGGATACAACTTTCAGTAAAGGGGTTGGAGGTGGTCCTTCCTAAAAAAAAACAATTTTAAAAAAAACAAACGAATCACTTCTTTTTAATGATATTTTGATTTCTTTTTAGATAAGTAACGTTAAGACAGTGTTGTATGTTCAATGCTATTTGTATAGTAATGCAAAATGTAATGTCTTATTGTCATAAGGGTAATGTAAGCTATCGGCGACTACCGCAAAATCAACCATTATCATTTCTGAACTTATATACAGATTAGGTCTTTAGACAATGGTTAATCTCAGGAATCACTAGGCAGTGATAGCCGAGACAGCCAACTCCATCCCATAACCTCCTTAGTTGCCTCGTACGACATGCACGGAAGGTAAACAGTGTTGCTATTCTTTGCTCCCTTTCGGGCTCGACAACACACAGACGACGTGCAGAAATAAATAGAGGAAAAGGAATCGTCGGATTCCTGGATTATAGGATTAATGGATTAATGCTTTAAGAAGAGGTTTCCTGCCCAAAGGATTATATTTCTGAGAGGAATCTGAAGTTATTTCTGTGTTATTATATTTGTATTTTCTTCTAACGAAGCTGGATGTGTCAGGCCATTGATGTAAATATATGGTGACACAAGGCATTTCCATTATTTGGACTATATTCTACTGGAAATATTTTTACAAAATCATTGTCCTACTACATGAGAGTTCCAGTGGGAGTTTGAGAATGAACGCTGAAGAAGAAGAATTTGTATTTACCAATTTTTGCGATTGGGTAGGAAGATATTTGAACAGCGGCAGTACTATGTTGACAGGGGGGGGGGGTAGATCAATAGTGGTGGCATTATTTTGAGAGGGGGGTAGTTAAAGGGCCGCAGCACTATGTTGACAGATAGTTGAACAGCTCCGGCACTGTATTGTCAGGACCTCAAAGAGAATCAAAGATATGTTATATACATTGAGATTTGTCATGCATGTTGTAAAACGTGACTAAGGATGGTTTGAAAGTGCAGTTGGCAGTCCCATGGGTTTGAGTGTAGGGGTTGACAGTCCCATTGGTTTGAAGGTGGGGTTGGCAGTCCCATGGGATTGAATGTGAGGAGTTGGCTGTTCCATGGATTTGAAGGTGGAGGTTCGCAGTCCCATGGGTAGAAGGGGGGATTGGCAGTCCCATGCGTTTGAAGCTGGGGTTGAGAATCCCATTCCATAGAAGGCTATTGCACAGACTTCTAGATATTTATTTCGCCCGTGTGCTCATAGGGCCCGAGAGGGGAGCAACGAATAGCAACACCGATTACCTTCCATGCATGTTGTAAGAGGTGACTAAAGAGGTTATGGGATGGAGTTTTCTGTCTCCTCCCATATAAGGTCACTGAACCAAAGCCATGCTTATCGGATGTGTAAGGCCGAAAGGCGCAGATATCGCAACAATGCTGTTAACCATAACACAACGCATTGCTTTTTCCGGACTATATCCTGCTAATCTGCAGGAGCTTGAGAACGAACGCAGAAGAAGAATAAGAAGATATTTATTTTTCTGCTTTCGCTCTCAAATAATCAGGATGTATTTATGTGATTTGAACGGGAGAGCGTGAAGTATGCTCGTCTGCTAGTTTTAAAAGCGAGGCTGATCTATTTGCTATCTTCGGCCCAACCCTTCTGATTTCAGCATTACCTCTAGATACATATATTTATATTTTAGAAGGCTAAAGTGGCCCAGATGTTTCAGAGTTCATGCTTAAATTCTTTCAGATCAGCAAGGTTTAAACCTTGAGAATGGAATGCGTTGAGTGATGGTTAGCGGCTTAGCTGCGATAACTGTGCAATTTGGCCGGACACATTCGAATAGGGCATGACTTTAACCCTTCATAGGCAAACACCATCACAACACCTCTCGTATCTTACGATATGCATGATCAGCAACCGTGTCACTAATCTGTACTGCAATGCTTTAGCCTGTCTGTAATGCGGTGTACATATCTAAGAGGTTTCTGAGGGGGTGGGGGGGGGGGGGTAGGTGAACTGAGTTTCTTCCTTTTCTTTTTTTTCTTCTTCAGCGTTCACTCTCAAACTCCTGCTGGACCTAATTTGTAACAGGACCATGGTCCTACTAGATTTCCAGCATGATGTAGTCCAGAGAATGGAAATGCATTGTGTCGCCGTTTTATTTGCGAAAATGGTCCAACACATCCGTTTTCGGTGGTGAACAGAGTTTGAAACATAGCAACACCACCCCCTCTTGAATATACGGTTATATCTTCAAAAATACATTTCCAGAGTTCGGAACTAACCTTTGTTATAGCCAATAACCGTGAACTACACCAGTAGAAGGCCATGCAATAACTCACTAAGTGGATGATTCACATTATTATTGACTGAGCATCCAGGTACACCGGTCTCACCTGCAAGCAGAACGCAGCAGTGCCTGACCACTCCACGAACATGGAAACTGTTCTAGGTTCTCAGCAGGTCATAAATTACTATCTTACAAAACAAATACAGCGAATCACTGAAGCAGATAGGGGACAATGATAATATGCGATATAATAACATCAACATCATCAGATGCCTTGCCGGTCTGAGTAGACGCTTAAGGTTCTCCATTTCACTCTTTCATTAGGTTGGTTGTTGACTAGTCCAAGACCGTAGAACGGGAGAGGGATTCAGATTTGGACTCCCCGCTCCCCTAATTTTAGGACAGAAGAACATTCCTTTTAGTAGTAGGAAACTCCTGTGTGTTGCCAGGGCCGAAAGGGGAGCAAAGAATAGCAACATTTTTACCTTCCACGCATGTCGTCAAAGACGACTAAGGAGGTTATGGGATGGGGTTGGCTGTCCCATCTCATATAGGGTCAGTGACCCAAAGCCGTGCTGAAGTCAGATGTGTCAGGCCGAGAGGCGCAGATATCGCAGCAATGCTGTAAACCATGACACAACGCATCTCGGACTACATCCTGTTAATCTGCAGGAGTTTGAGAACGAACACAGAAGAAGTACTAGGAATTTAGCGAAAATTAGGGTTAACTGCACTCTCCAACCACACCTACCGATTAATACTTACCGATAAAGAGGTAATTACAATTTCTCAGAAAAAGTGGGATTTGAGTACGATTTCTTTGTAAGGGTTATATCAGCCGAAGACGGATGTGTCGGGTCGTTGGCGCAAATGAAACGGCGAAACAACGCATTTCCATTTTATGGACTGAATCCTGCGGGAAATCTCGTTGGACCATTGTCCTGCTACAAGAGAGATCCAGTAGGAGTTTGAGAATGAAATCTAATAGGACCACGGTCCTGCTACAAGAGAGATCCAGTAGGAGTTTGAGAATGAACGCTGAAGAAGAAGACGAAGCAATAAGGTTAATATCCTTCCTCTCTTTACTAAAAGAACTTGTAATTGTATTAGAGTGCTTGGAAGTCTGTATTTAAGACGCACAATGGGCCAGAGCCAGAAAATAGCTTTTACACCACCAGGAAGGTAGGTTTCTACCTATGCACTGCTCAGAGCCTCTGCAATCAAGATAGGGTTCACTTTGCACAATCCCCACCACCAATTGACTACTGGATATGCCAATCTTCTCTATTGCCCCAGGCATGCAACCCATAGACGCAACCGTTTGCGTTTTATTTAATAATTTAAATATTAATAAATTTTAGAGTTGGTGTTAGGTTTAGGATCGTTATGTTTTGCATAACTAACCCTAACCCGAACCATAAATAAATAAATATTTCAATTACTAAATGATGAACATAAAATGTACAAACATAGACAAGGGAAATAATTATATATTTGGTTGCGTCTTCTTGTACTGCACCGAATAAGAATATCATTGATAAACCAAAAATACTCGACTCACACGGTATTCCTCTGTAGATATATATCATTGATGTTGGACGGGTCTACATAGCATCTTCTATCATGTCACTGCTTATATCACGCCACGAGAATGGGAAATAAAAGCATTTAGAATTCATCATCATCAGGTGGCATGCCGACTGGCGTGGGCGATCGTGAATCTTCACAGCACTTCATCCTCCAGTATTATGTATCAGGATCGTTGTGGTTTCCCTGCAATGACAGATTGTTAAACTGTTTAATATTTTCTCACGTTGTCACCCTCCGTCTCTCTTGCCTTCAATCTTGCCGGTTGTAACTATGTTCTCAAGCCTCCTTGTCTCCTTTTCACTACTATTACATACATTTGCGCGTGATAATTATTATATTCTCTTCTTCTTCTTCCTCTTCAGTGTTCATTCTCAAACTCCCGTTGGATCTCTCATGTAGCAGGACTACTAGATCTCCAGCAGGATGTAGTCCAGAGAATAGAATGCGGTGTGTCGCCGTTTTATATGCATCAATGGCCCGACACATCCGTTTTTGTCAGATAATTATTATATAACACTGAAGGAATACAATTTGTCACTCTTGTCCCTTATTCCAGGCAGCAGAATTTTGATCTAGAATTGTTTATCTCTGTTACTCGTTAACATGTGATTAGAAAAAAGAAGGTATACATACAGCGTTAATAGTCACAAACTCACAGTGTCGATCACTATGTCCACTTCAGAAGACTTGCAATTTTAAAAAATGACCCCCATCGAGGCCAGCTCCTTGGCGTGGAGATGGGGCTTAGTCAAGCCAGCAGAGGCTGGAAACTAGGACTGACCGGGCTCTCCCACATTCGGGCAGGACCACAGTCTTGCCTAGCAAGTAAAGGTGCTGAAGTCAGTGACATTTGGCCAGAAGGCGCACCGCAACAATCAGAATGTCATGTATTATCGCACATGAATGTCTAAAGAATGACATTTAGCTCCCAAGTGTAGAACTACTTAGCAACAATTGAATATCGATCAGAACAACAATAACATGATGGGGAACTTTGTCAGAGCTCAACAAGTACCACATCGCTGTTGTACTCTACTCTGTTTGAATATAGAACTCAACAAGTACCACATCACTGTTGTACTCTACTCTGTTTGAATATAGAACTCAACAAGTACCACATCGCTGTTGTACTCTACTCTGTTTGAATATAGAACTCAACAAGTACCACATCACTGTTGTACTCTACTCTATTTGAATATAGAACTCAACAAGTACCACATCGCTGTTGTACTCTACTCTGTTTGAATATAGAACTCAACAAGTACCACATCGCTGTTGTACTCTACTCTATTTGAATATAGAACTCAACAAGTACCACATCACTGTTGTACTCTACTCTATTTGAATATAGAACTCAACAAGTACCACATCGCTGTTGTACTCTACTCTGTTTGAATATAGAACTCAACAAGTACCACATCGCTGTTGTACTCTACTCTGTTTGAATATAGAACTCAACAAGTACCACATCGCTGTTGTACTCTACTCTGTTTGAATATAGAACTCAACAAGTACCACATCGCTATTGTACTCTACTCTGTTTAGATAGAGAATGTATCATGCTCTGATAGTCAGTCCTCTACTATAGAAAGACGACGCTGCAACTTGATTGTAATCTCCAGGCATGACGCAGATGACAGGATTTATCCATGTTTCGCTCATGTGTTGCCGGGACCCGAGAGGGGAGAAAATAATAGCAAGAATCTTTACCTTTCATGTATATCGTAAGAGGCGACTAAGGAGGTTATGAAAAGGAGTTGGTTGTTCTAATCTTTAATCCAGAGAATGAAAATGCGCTATGGCGACGTTTTTTTTTGCTTACATTGCCCGCTATATCAGACTGCGGCAGCAACATCTTTACTAACCAGCAGGATTTAGAGAAAAAAAGAAGAAGAAGAAGACAGGTTGATTCCCTTCTACCTGTACCCCAATGGGTCCCAGTATGTTTCATTACAACGGAGACAGTGTGATGAAAACGTGAACCAAAGGTCAAATCTCCTTAATGCTCATCCTACTACACACTTTACAGATGGGATTATTTCTATTATTTTCTGGCAGGTAAAACGTGCGACAAGACATCGTAGAAGCAGATATTGTACTTGCGATCGCCCGTATGTTGCAGGGGCCCGAAATGGGAGCAAAGAATAGAAACACTGTTTATCTTACACGCATGTCGTAAATGGCGACTAAGGAGGTTATTGGATGGAGTTGGCTGCCCCATCCCATATATAGGGTCAGTGGGCCAAAGCCATGCTGAAGTCGGATGTGTCAGGCCGAAAGGCGCAGATATCGCAGTAATGCTGTAAACCATGTCACAGCGCATTCCGTTTCCCGGACTACATCCTGCTAATCTGCAGGAGTTTGAGAACGAACGCAGAAGAAGAAGAAGTACTTGCGATAAATATGCTGATCTGTTCATCGTAGAGATCAATGCAACAGAACACAGAAAGGTAGAACAAAGAGATATGCTAAAATCTTCCAAATCTAGAATTGGAGGTGAGCGTATATGAGGAAACTTCCGGCAGTGTGGTTGATGAAAATCAATACCCTGAAACGATCTCTAACTCTGGCTGGCCAATATCTGGCAAGCGTGGCCAATCATCTTATCGGACAACATCGTCAGCGGGAAAGACAATAAGATCTGATCATGGCATCACCTCGACAGCCTCTACAGCCGCTAAGCAGCGGACTCAGCAACACGTGCTGACTGAATCCTGAACACGTATCCCTTTGTTACGTTCGATGAGGAATAGTTCCCTTCCTGTCTAGTCTTAATATGTCGGTAGTGCGGCTAGGATTAGCGGTATTAGTTTTATGGAAGTTCTGGTGGATGGATGTCTGGGTGGGTGGACTGAAGTGTGCGTGAGTAAATAGGAGAATGTGCTTATGGCTGAGTGTGGGTTTCTGGGAGGATGAGTGTGAAAGAGTTGGGGAATGATTTCGTATATGAGTAGACAATCCCGTAGGTAAGGAGGTGGGGGGTGTGAAGGGGGGAGGGGTCAAACCCACATGTTCGAAAGAAAAAAACCAAGAGGCGGAGGAGATTTTTTCTAACCTTTTTTCTACGATAACACTGTTTAAAGAAAGTAGCATCGCATCGCTTAAACTGAAGAACTCTTGTTTGGGAGTATGTAGCGTATTCGGCGCTGGAGGAACATTTTTCCCCCTCATTGACAAGTTCTAAGCCGTACTATTGTATTGTAGTGTTAGAGAATGCTACTACAAATAGATATACAAACGTTCTCATTCTGTTCTACAGGCAAGCGACAATAACTAGCATGAAATTATTGTTCTTTTGGCAAACGATAATAACTGACATGAGATTATTGTTGTTCTGGCAAACGATAACAACTGATGAGATTATTGTTCTTCTGGCAAACGACAACTGATGTTATTATTGTTCTTCTAGTAAGCGATAGTATCTGTCATGAGATTATGAGTTTTCTGGTAAGCAGTAATAACTAGAATGAGATTAATGTTCTTCTCGTAGTATAATTGTTTTGTGGTAAGAATAAAAACATTGTTTATAAATTATGCTTGATCGTTGATTGTTTATTAATTTCCGGACTTCGTTTTTCAGTCGTTTAAGTCAATGCTTTCTTTAAATCATTCTGTTTCTTCTTTTATATCCAGAAAGGTTTGATTTTGTTTAAATGTGTGAGTAATTTCTTAAAGAATATAACAAACCAACTGTCCATCCATCTGTTGCTATCCTTGAATGTATTTGTTCATCTATTTCTATTTACGACTCTTTAGTTTGCCTGTAAATTCTAGTAGATTAGCCGGATGTAGTATGGAGAACGAATTGCAAGTGGCATTAATTACAAATTAGCTGCGATATCTTCGACATTTGGCTCTACACACACGTCTTCAGAAAGGCTTCTCTTTAACCCTTCTGAAGTAACATGGTGATCCGAGAATATTGCCGCATTGGAGTACTGGTTGTGGAAACTGAACATCTTTACAACACCCCTCAAACTTAGCCTTTGAGACAAGAACAATATGAGTTTTAGTGTCGTCTCAGTTACAATGCTGAGAACCTGTGGGATGGTCAGGAAAGCTATGGGCTGTCAAGAGCTACTTGCACATAACTACAATGGGTATTTGATTATCATCATCGTTTGTTTTCCTTTAAAAACTCTTGTAGATTAAGAAAATGTAGTCTAAAAAATTCACTGTGTTGTGTCATGGTTTAGAGCTTGGGTTCGATATTTGTGTATTTCGGGCTGGCCACATGTACGGTTCAGCCATGGCTTTTTGATCACTACATCCCTCTACGAAATGAATCACCCCCATACCCAAAATCTCTTTAGTTGCCTTTTATGATATGCTTGACATATACTAGTACCGCTATTTTGTGCTCCCCTTTCCAGCCCGATCAGTAAACTATTTGTTTGGTTAAGTTAACTGTAATTCTTATCTTGAGGTACGCTGCTTTCAACCGTGGAGGCTAGTCCAACTTGGTTATATCAGTGCTTTACAACCATCACAATATAGTGGAGGTCACAGTTCTGATATGCCAGCCACCACGACCTAATAAAATCAGGTACACATGTTCTTTACATGGGCATATGCTACAAACTATCTGTATTTCTCATCTTGAATATTCCTCCCAGAAACTACTAAAACGCCACCCACGGGAGCCACATCAGATGTATCTCGAGTCAAGCAATATGTCATCATCTTCACCAACATTAATTTTCTTCCTCTTGTCCTCCGTTGACAAACACAAAATCGGCAGCTATCATGAACGCAGTAGTCATGACATCAGCGCTTGGTGTCCTGGTCTTTTCCATAACTCCATGAAAATCACTCGCTTTACTACAGAGGATGACATTCTGTGTGCGCATGGACAAACACGCGCTCCCTGCACGACAGCTGTCAAACGCATGCGAGAACGATCTGACCGCGTTATCGAAAACATCACAATTTTTATATTCCCTTTAACAACCAGCCGCTGCCTGTTAAACGGGTGCTGCCTGGAAGCATATTTCTCTATACAATTGATGCTCACTCTGGTCATGCGTGCTTTATGTATGTCAAAAAATAGTGCACCAATTATAGAGCTAGCTCTTCAGATTTGCATAAAATATCCACAGTGAATAGCTATTGGCTCTTGAAGTTTGGTAATCTTAAAATTACGTTATATCTGATTGGCTATCCACGGAAGCCGTTCATAATATCGTATCATACTTGAGATCTAAATGGATATAATAGGTAACAATTACAGGAACACTGAAATCAAACACGCAAAACTAGGAAACAAGTTAATAAAGTTATGCTATCACAGATAATACACGCGAAAATTGGCGTTTCGATAAACAGTCCTTTATCAGGAACACATTCGCAACAAAAACGAGGAGAAGAACAGAACTGTTTACGGGGTTTCAAAAGGAACTCGCATTGCTTTCGTGCGAGCCTATGGTTAGCAGATAACCTAGATCCCAAAAGTACCCCTCGTGGTGCATCCTGGAAACAGAAATGCAGCTGGTCTTGCTGTATTCCTGGCCACAACTTTTAGGTTTGTGTCCGTGTGTGTGGAGGCTAGTAAATGTCGACATACAGCGACGCAAGACAGTCTGTTCCGAACATTTGAGATACGGCAAATGGAATTGGCACGAAAAGGCAGAAGCATGGTGAGAGAAGAAAAGATAACCTACTGAGTATGAAGATAAGGCAGCACAACGCCAGAGGGCGGCGGAACGTGCAAATAGAAAGGAAATGGGAACTGCACGTTCTGTTAGCTCAAAACAAGCTTCAAGTTATAGGTGCTCCTTAGGGGCAGAGACCCAATTGTGGGCGCTCGTCCAAGAAGACAGCTCGGGCCCAACTCTACTGTCGAGTCTTTCCTATACCATAAACATGCTCACGGAGAGAACGCGTTCAGTAACCGATGGGCTCCTGTACAAATGGACAAGGTTGTTGAGCCTGAAAATACCCTCTGCTCGAGACTCAGACGTAGACGAAAGATTCACGATGTCGGTGAACAAGACCTAGGCTAAGACGGCGAAAGAGCCCGGGTTCAACTCTTCTGTCGCGTTCTTCCTAAACCGAAACCCGTCTCGTGGATGAGGAAAAGTTCAGTAGTCGACAGGCATAGACAGATGCACAAAACGTCCAATTATACTAGACAAGTTCATTGGCCGTGGAACACTTCGTGCGAGAAAGATGTGAACGGTAACCGCCTAGGCGATGAGTCAATACACACCCACTGACTATCGACAAATAGGCAGGCTGTCACAGGCTAGGAAAGCCCACTACCCGAATTGAAGGCATCATGACGAAAATGGATCTGCTGGGCCTCGGAAGTACGGGCCTCAGATTAAGCCAACCAATACGCAAATAACACAGCTCTACTGTGGATCTAGTAATACAACGTACTTCACACTCCCCGGCAGAAATTACACGATTTATTCGTGGCGGTTATCAGAGAGCGAACGCAGAAGAAGAAGAAGCACTGTCCACATTCAGATGACATGACTAAATATGGATATACACCAAAAGAGTAAGCGCTAGAAGGCTAGAGGTGAAACAAACATATGTATATATGAGAATTTCAAGTGAAGATACCAGGTTGTCCATATCATGACAGAGTGTGACAACGAAAGATACCAGGTTGTCCATATCATGACAAAGCAGTGACAACGAAAGATACCAGGTTGTCCATATCATGACAAAGCAGTGACAACGAAAGATACCAGGTTGTCCATATCATGACAAAGCAGTGACAACGAAAGATACCAGGTTGTCCATATCATGACAAAGCAGTGACAACGAAAGATACCAGGTTGTCCATATCATGACAAAGCAGTGACAACGACTGATACCAGGTTGTCCATATCATGACAAAGCAGTGACAACGAAAGATACCAGGTTGTCCATATCATGACAAAGCAGTGACAACGAAAGATACCAGGTTGTCCATATCATGACAAAGCAGTGACAACGACTGATACCAGGTTGTCCATATCATGACAAAGCAGTGACAACGAAAGATACCAGGTTGTCCATATCATGACACAGCAGTGACAACGAAAGATACCAGGTTGTCCATATCATGACAAAGCAGTGACAACGAAAGATACCAGGTTGTCCATATCATGACAAAGCAGTGACAACGAAAGATACCAGGTTGTCCATATCATGACAGAGTGTGAATTCTTCTTTTTCTGCGTTCGTTCTCAAACTCCTGCAGATTAACGTGGATACGTTTAAGACATTATGCGGAATGCGTTGTGTCATGGTTTACAGCATTGGTGCGATATCTGCACCTTTCGGCCTGACACATCCGACTTCAGCATGGCTTTGGGTCACTGACCCTATATGGGATGGGACAGCTAACTTCATTCTATAACCTCCTTAGTCGATATGTACACATACATGGAAGGTAAACAATGTTGCTATTCTTTACTCCCCTTTCGGACCCCGGCAACACACGGGCGACAGTATGACAACAATGTGTATGAAAAACAACAAAAAATGACGTGTTTTTCTTCTTTGTTAATTCTCAAATGTCTGCAAATAAGCAATAGGTGGCTTATGCATTCTTGATAACGCAATGTGTTATAGTTTACATTGTGGCTGCGATATTTCCTCCTTTGACCCCGACACATCCAACTTCAGCAGAGTTTCTGATCACTTTGATAATGTATGAATGATACAACAAATCCCAACCCCATATTCTCCTTAGTCCTCTCTTACGACAGCAGTAGCAGGCAACTGTGACGCAATTGTTCTTCTACTTTCGATGCCCAATCGATGCCGGACGACGTAGATGCGATAGTAAAGAACTTCTACAGAACTGGCAAGAATTGACATGAATGAACTCATTACTTTCGGTCCAAGAGTATGAGCCAATTGCTTACATGTTCAAACTATGCAAGCTTACATGTTCAAACTATGCAATCTTACATGTTCAAACTATCAATCTTACATGTTCAAACTATGCAAACTTACATGTTCAGACTATGCAATCTTACATGTTCAAACTATACAATCTTACATGTTCAAACTATACAATCTTACATGTTACAACTATGCAATCTTACACATTAAAACTATGCAATCTTACATGTTAAAACTATGCAATCTTACATCTTCAAACTATGCAATCTCACATGTTCAGAATATGCAATCTTACATCTTCAAACAATGCAATCTTACATGTTCAAACTATGCAATCTCGAATGTTCAGACTATGTAATCTTACATGTTCAAACTAAGCAATCTTATATGTTCAAACTATGCAATCTCGAAATGTTCAGACCCCGCCGAAAACGGATGTGTCGGGCCATTGGCGCAAATAAAACGGCGGCACAACGCATTTCCATTTTCTGGACTACATCCTGCTGGAAATCTAGCAGGAACATGATCCAGCTAGATCCAGTTGGAGTTTGAGAATGAACGCAGAAGAGGAAGAAGAATGTTCAGACTATGTAATCTTACATGTTCAAACAATGCAATCTTACATGTTCAAACTATGCAATCTCGAATGTTCAGACTATGTAATCTTACATGTTCAAACTATGCAATCTTACATGTTCAAACTATGCAATCTTACATGTTCATACAATGCAGTGTTTCGTCGTTTTACGATGAACATTAGTGAGTCTTGTGAACATGCAGACCGTGAACATGCACACCTTGAACATGCACACCGTGAACATGCACACCGTGAACATGCACACCTTGAACATGCACACCTTGAACATGCATACCTTGAACATGCACACCGTGAACATGCATACCTTGAACATGCACACCTTGAACATGCACACCTTGAACATGCACACCGTGAACATGCATACCTTGAACATGCACACCTTGAACATGCACACCTCTCTACCTATTTCTTACCTACGCATTTGTGGTAAATTCTCCGACAGAATGAAAGTAGACTGATATGAACTAGCGTGAATAAATTACATGATACTCTCAGACTCGTAAATATACCATTGTCATAAAATGAAAGGTATCAGTCTCCACTCCAGACCAGGTGTTAAGTTTTACAAACATGACAATGAAAACGTGCAGATGGCAACTGGTACAGTGACCTTCCTTTGGACTAATGACTTTTCAATAAGAGCTTATTCATCTGGGAAAGTGTAACAGTGGAGTTTTCAGGCTGGCAAAGTACCATGCTAAGTTGGTCTCTGACACTTTCCACTCATTCATCGACCTGTTTGGTTACCTCTCATCAAACTCCCATTTATTGTCGGAGAGACAGCACGTTTTGGGATGGTTGGCAGTAATTTATGAAGATTATGTCTTTTCTATGGGAAATCCCAAAAATACAACACTTTACGAAGGATGAGATTGAAATATGCTCTCAGAAAGATATATGTACAAACACGACTCAAACATACAAACGGACACTAACATACACACACATATATATGTAACATTTGCATATTCAGCTACACATAAAACACATTTGCATATTCAGCCACGTTTATATATAGGCCTATATATATATATAAATATATATACACACAATACATACACAGTGAATAATTTGGATGCAATGCAGATGTTCAATAGAAGAATGCTGAAAGTACCATGGTTAAATAATAATACTTAGGGTCTTTGTTACCTCTAATAGTTTATGGTAGTGTGTCCTGATATAACCTAATTGAACTTTGTCCACTGGTTGAAAGTGCCACGCCACTCCAAAAGAGAAGCAAACTCATTAACCTACCTACCTACCTACCATTGGCAACTGCTGTTGTTTGTGCATCACAAGTGGTGATGACCATTAGTTAAATCCACTTGTGAAATTCAGTTAGTCCATGTCTATAAGTTCGTATATGGTTATCGTATATGATTAAAAAAGGCGACTAAGGAGTTTATGGGATGGAGTTGGCTGTCCCATCTCATATAGGGTCAGTGACCCAAAGCCATGCTGAAATCGGATATGTCAGGCCGAAAGGCGCATATATCGCAGCAATGATGTAAACCATTACTCAACTCATTCTGTTCTCTGGACTACATCCTTCTAATCTGCAGGAGTTTGCGAACGAACGCAGAAGAAGAATATGTAAGATCATATATAGAGGACAGCAGCGTTAGACTGTGTATGTGAGGTTTATTCTTAAAATGTGCAAACGTTTGTAAATGTGAAAACCGTAAACGTTCATGGAAAGCTCGGGCATGGAATTACTTGCAAGTAGATATTGGTGTGTGACTCTCTATCTACTTTCCGCTGTTGAGCTGCTGCATTTCTCCTCTTTCTACAAGATGATGCTCCATTTTTGACTATTGAGCGCCATGTAGATCTATTTTGTGCACGCTGTTCCCATGTATTTTGGTCTATTTCAAAGAATTTCAGTGAGGTCTTTAACTTGTCCTTGTATCGCTTCTTTTGACCACCTTGTAGTGCTCTTTTTCTTCTTCTCCTGCGTTCGTTCTCAAACTCCTGCAGATTAGCAGGATGTAGTCCGGAGAACGGAATGCGTTGTGCCATGATTTACAGCATTGCTGCAATGCCTTTCGGCCTGACACATCCGACTTTAGCATGGCTTTGGGTTACTGACCATATATGGGATGGGACAGCGAACTCCATCCCATAATCTCCTTAGTTGCTTTTACGACATTCGTGGAAGGTAAACAGTGTTGCTATTATTTGCTCCCCTTTCGGGCCCCGGCAACACGGGGGCGGTGGGCAGGGTACAGTTTGTTAGAATAAACCTCCAAGGCAAGAGACTGAGGATGTTGGAGATCCGTTCCATTCACCATCTTTGAGAAGACGGCGCTTCATGATATACATAAAACTACAAAGCAGGAACATAAAGTTATACTGCAGCTTCGTAAAATAATAATGTCATGCAGAAAGTAACAGTGGGAAGAAAGACTTCCCAATGACGGCAGACGACATGTGAAAGCTAGATAATTACAGGAATGGAAAGTCAGAAAGAGAGAATAAACCACTCAGCGAGTGAACAAACACAAAATCACGAAAGCAAACAAGCTTGAAACATCAACCAAGGCCCTGTTTCACAATACCATGATAACGAAGCCATTTTGTCTCCATTTTGGAGTGAATGCATGCGCTGTTTCTCTCCTTCAATATAGAAGAACAGGAAGTACAAGTGACGCCATTAGCTTTCTATTCAGAGAAGAGTTTCGACAGTTTTTCTGGTTACTTCTTGCTTGATGACAGCATGCTTAAAAAAAAATTTTTCTTAAATTCTACAAAAACCAAAGGGAAAAACAACGACCAAATCTTTGATTTACAGATATCCCATTATTGCTTGGATAGTTAATACGCTGCTAGATTGTATATTCATTCCTATACTCTTTATTAAAATCTATGTTTTTAATGTCTTCACATTATACCGATGTTTCCGCTTCCTTTTTTTTTTGTTACCCTATCTAGCTTTCAATATAAAAACGTTTTGCATTTGTTTCCGAGAAAGTTAAAAGAAAATGTACATATTGTTTTAATATCTTGCAAAAAAGAACGTTTGTATTATTATTCTTAATTGTTCAAAATAAACTTGTTTGCAATAATTTAAACTTTCATTTCTTCATATTGTTAATATTTTATGTATTGCCATTAAACTTGTCAAATGTGTAGAACAATACTTATTTTTTTGCTGTCATGATATTGTACATAATAACAATAAATTATCATTTCAAATTTTTTAACTTTCCGATGAAATAACTGCAGCGCTAAATGGGACTTAGTGTTCACTGTTAAATTTGTTAGAATTATTAATGTGGAAGTCTAAATGTAAACAAAGGAGAAGATTTCTATATTACCTAAATTCACATTCAATTAACCTTTTCTTCATTACATTTAATCAACGGTCTTCGGTTTCCATTGTTAATTACCTCATAGCGTCGTTAGTACAAATTTTGTATAACTCTCCAAATAACAATGCAAATCGGACAACTATATTTTCTGTGAATGTTCTTAGGGAATGCCATACTCCGTAATTTACAGGCTGCTACTTCTTAAACGTATTTGATTGTCGTAAAGTTAGTAATTTACTGCATTTGTTCTGGTGATGAATATGTGAATGTATTGTTTGAAATACTTTTGTTCATCTTAATTTATTTGAACAAGTCTGAAATTTCAAACAAGAATTAGTTAATTATTTTGTTTCTTAAAAAAAACAAAAAAAAAACATTCAGCTTCTTCTTCTGCTGTGACATTTATTTGCTATTTTTAACAGAAACTTAATTTTCTTAATGCATTCTACAATCCATTAGTTACTTACGGGTAGTTATTTTCCAGAGTGGTGTTCTAAAATAATAATAATAAGACTTAAAAAGTATTGAAACAACATAGAGGATTGACATTATTGTTATCGGGTTACCAAATGTGTATTTTCTCCCTCTCAACGAAGCGGGCAGCACGCTGCATGCCTAGAGTATCACACACCACACGTAACTCAGCATCCTCAAGTGATGTCCAAAGAAACTTCGGAAATATCCGAGTTTGTAAACTTCAGGAGTGACATTCGAAGTCGCGACTTCCTGCGACAAAAGTGGACGTGTTAACTCCTACGCCAGGAAGATTCCTGATAAAAGATTCATGATAAAAGATTCATGATAAAAGATTCATGATAAAAGATTCATGATAAAGGATTCCTGATAAAAGATTAATTACTGGTTAGGTTCGCGGTGGTGCCAAATTGGACCCAAAATATACAAAGAAATCATCCACACCCTCTTGTCCTCAGCCATTATTACAAATCATGATCAGAACAATCCCTTATGTAGCTAATCCATAATTTTCTCTATACGTGTCTTCTTCATCCCGTAACTGTTCCTTGAAAAATTGTTCTTGTCAGTGAGTAGTGTCTCATTAGGTGTCCAAACCAAACAAATTCGCGGCGTTTCCCTATCGTAAAAGTAGTAATTATTTCCTAACTTGCTGCAGAATGAATATATTTGTCTGATGCTCTATATACATGAGTTTTGTTGTTGTGTGTTTCCTTGATTGTGAACTCCAGAAATTGCTAATAATTTATTGCTTAGTTCGTGCTTCCTATGTACAGTGGGGTGGTCTTTCTGAGCTTCCTTTCATACCCAGGAGACTTCAGCTTTCGGCTTAGTACAATGCCTATTGAAGTGTCTTCTACTCAGAGGGGGTCTATAATTCTATAGATGACATGATACAAAGCTTCCATAAGAGAACCTCAATATAACGGCATGTCATCTACTAAGGTTTTCTGTTGCACGGGTGATTTCTCTAGTTCGCCATTGGTGAGTCCCACAGACGCAACACAATGCGTATAACTGATATGTTACTGACGTATATAGCATCCTTTAAGTGTCTGTATTTAGTTTTCTTCTTCTTCTTCTTCTTCTGCGTTCGTTCTCAAACTCCTGCACATTAGCAGGATGTAGTCCGGAGAACGGCATGCGTTGTGTCATGGTTTACAGCATTGATGCGATATCTGCGTCTTTTGGCCTGACACATCCGACTTCAGCATGACTTTAGGTCACTGACCCTATATGGGATGGGACAGCCAACTCCATCCCATAACCTCCTTAGTCGCCTTTTACGACATGCATGGAAAGTAAACAGTGTTGATATTCTTTGCTCGCCTCTCGGGCCCGGCAACACAAGGGAGGTCTGAATATCTGATATTTACTGTAATTATTTAAAAAAAATGAAAACAACAATAAAGAATCCGTAGAATCTCTAAAAATAATGTGAATAGTTATCCAGAATGTCAGAGTCCATTTTGAAATCACGAAGGAGTAGAGTACGGGGAAAACTTTCAAGCACAAAGTCTCCTAGGATCTCACAGATTTGAGGGTCAATGTAAACATATCATGATCACTTACAATCAGGACACAGACGTTGCACGTGCAGGCTAACAGTCCAGAAGGTCACGTGGAAGGATTATTCAAGAAATCCCAGGGATTAGGCACACAATTGAGTCAATCGTATAGAGATGAACTAGAGGAATTTGATTCAACAAAAAAAAAAACCAAAACGCAGACCTTCTGTGCAGATGGTAGGGAAAGAGCAGCACTTGGTAATGGTACATGATCCGAAAGGTAGCCAATTTAATTTAACATAAGCGCGTGAGGTGAAATCGGATGTAGTGGACAGAAAAGTTCAAATAATTAAGCTCCGCTGGAAAGAAAAATGTGTGCACATTCTTCACTCTCTCTGCCTCTAATCACACGTAATCGACCGATCCGCGGTAGAAGACCTGTTCTCTGAATTAATAAGACATTCACTCGTTCCATTTATTGATTATTCCCATGTTTTCCGTTGGTCAATATTTATATACCTGGAATCGCATGCCAAAAATAGTCAAGGTTACCTTAAGTATATAAATAGTAACCAATAGAAATCGTGAAAATAATAATAATAACGTACCAAATGAAGGCTTGTTTACATTTTGCAGTTAGGTCTTATAGTAAAGTCAATGGAACACGCACGAATAATCGCACAGAGTATTTCCTCTTTTGCTTTCGTTCTCAAACTCCTGCATACTGACAAAAAGTCGTAAAAAGTTCACATTTCTCTTCCAAAAAATGGATATATACACGCACGAGTGACTTAAAGATTTTTTATCAGAATGTTCATCAAATTCAGGGCCGACTATACATTCGCACGAATGTCAAGTAATCGCCTCACCAATTTTAAGGCTTAAGGAAAATGTATCTACGGCAGTGCTAACTTTACTATTACCTTCAAGTCTCATAATTCAGCGTGTCTCGTAATTCAACATGTGTCGTAATTCAACATGTGTCGTAATTCAACATGTGTTGTAATTCAACTAGTCTCGTAATTCAAATTGTCTCGTAATTCAACGTGTCTTGTAATTCAAAATGTCTCGTAAATCAACGTGTCTCGTAATTCAAATTGTCTCGTAATTCAACGTGTCTCGTAATTCAACGTGTCTCGTAATTCAAATTGTCTCGTAATTCAAATTGTCTTGTAATTCAAATTGTCTCGTAACTCAAATTGTCTCGTAATTCAACATGTCTCGTAATTCAACGTATCTCGTAATTCGACGTGTCTTGTAATTCAAATTGTCTCGTAATTCAAATTGTCTTGTAATTCAACGTATCTCGTAATTCAACGTGTCTTGTAATTCAAATTGTCTCGTAATTCAACGTATCTCGTAATTCATCGTATCTCGTAATTTAACGTGTCTTGTAATTCAAATTGTCTCGTAATTCAAATTGTCTCGTAATTCAAATTGTCTCGTAATTCAACGTGTCTCGTAATGCATCGTTTTTCGTTAAGGTGTCTACGGTGGAATTAGTGGTGGTGTTTGCTGCTTTATCTCGTGCATGAGGATGCGTCTGTCGGTCTCACCAATGACCCACTAAACAAACCACCCATGCATACGAAAACCTTAGTAGACGGCATGTCGTTATATTGAGTCTTTCTTATGGAAACTGTAACATGTCTATACAATTATGTACCATCTGTGAGTAGAAGGCTCCTTTTATAGGCATTACAATAAGCCGAAAGCTGAAGTCTCCTTGGTATGAAAGAGAGTTTAGAAAAACAACCCCATTACACATTGGAAGTAAGAGCTAATCGCTAGTAAATCATGGGATTCTCATACAAGCAGTCAAACAACAAACTTCCCTCGTACAGAGGGTCAAAGTAAATAAGAAATATTGCTGACGTTGAATGTGTCGGGCCGAAGAGCCAAATTAGCGAAGTCAAACCAATCATGATCAGCACATTCCCTTTTTCGGACTACGGTCTGATGGTTGTTTATCAAGTGGTTCATGGTACTACAGTCTGATGGTTGTTTATCAAGCGGTCCATGGTACTACGGTCTGATGGTTGTTTATCGAGAGGTCCATGGTACTACGGTCTGATGGTTGTTTATCAAGCGGTCCATGATACTACAGTATGATGGTTGTTTATCAAGCGGTCCATGGTACTACGGTCTGATGGTTGTTTATCGAGCGGTCCATGGTACTACGGTCTGATGGTTGTTTATCGAGCGGTCCATGGTACTACGGTCTGATCATTTAAGAAGATTCAAAGGACGAATGCAGAGTCCAAGGAAATTGTAGAAACCATACGCACAATGTTGTTAGCATACATCAACCCAAATCTTATTGAGTGCCGTGTTTTTCTAGGTAATATTTTATGTTTAGTAGGATGTCATTGCTTTATGAAAGATCCGGATGAACAGTTAGCTAGGGTGAACATTGAAACTGGTATCTAATCGCAGTGATCTTACTGTGTACTTATACACCCAAGAACTGAAGCATACACCTGAATAAATGAAATTATATAGATTCTATCAGGTATAAAATCAGGACAAAAATCTCTCATCCGTAACCTGAACCTGTGCTCGCAACCTAATAGTGGGGGTCGACTATAAATATACACACCCTAAAAACTGTACTGTCGGACCAAAAGCTCCACTGGTTTCGCTCATAAACCACATATCGATTGCTATCTTCCACGTACTAATCCATCATAGTTTCCCCAGCTGGTAGATATAAGACGTAAAATATACATATAAAATAATCTGGAAGAGGTCTTAAGTGTGTAACTGCTGTCCCAGAAAGTGGAAATATAATACGCTAGCCCAAGAGATTCTTCTGTTAAACCCAATCTATGATATGTGATATCGCTGTAGACAATTATTGCGACCATGCAATTACGCTATTCTCGTGTGGTTATTTCTCAGTAGATAACATGATTGTTGAATGAAAAGATATCTTTGAGTTTTGGTTTTTTCAGTCAAATAGTAGCTACTATGAAACCTCCATTTATTATATGTATTACATCTGTCTTTTCTACAAATGTTGTTAGGCGTCGTGGGGAGTTGAAGTTTGGTGTCATTTTGCCTTCTTTGTTGCGCTTGCATTGGTTATGTTTGGCCATGTTTCAGAACTATACATTACTATAAAATAGATGTCGATTTTTACAATTCTTATTTTTAGATTGTTTGTAATTTCTTTAGATATAAATATTTCTCTCTTGTCGTTGAAATTACTCTCTCTTAGCCATTCCTATTCTTAATTATCCATAAACGCATGTGGTTGCGTCTGTGGGTCTCACCAATGGCCCACTAGACATACCACCCATGCAACAGAAAACCTTAGTAGATGACATGCAGTTATATTGAAGTTATCTTCTTAGAGAAGCTTAATGCAATGTCCTCTATACAATTATGCATCTCATATTTTTCTTCTTTTTGTTACAATGTATTTTATGTATTTTTATGTATGCACCCTCTGTGGTTGGGAGGGAGCCAGAGATTTGCTTCGCAGCAGTGGGGAGAAGGAAACTGACAGCACTGTTTTTTCCTATGGCTGAAACCCATCATAGAGGCACAGTGACTCAGGGCGTGACAATCCTTTTGACTTGAACATTTGGTTGCATGCCTGGAGCAATAGAGAATTTCGGCATAACCAGTAGTCAATTGGTGGCGGGGAATGAGCACAGTGAACCCTATCTTGGCTACAGTGGCTAGGAGCAGTGCATAGGTTGAAACCTACCTTCCTGGAGGTGTGATAGTTGTTCTCTGGCTCTGTCCCGGGGTGGGCCGAAAACCCACAGACTTCCCAGCAATATAATGCCATTTAATGGCATTAGGTCAAAGGGCATGAGCTCATGGACCGCTGGATCAGCAACCAACCAACCAATTTATCCATAACTATTCTCTTGATCCTTGGTAATACACGGCAAATGTTTTGTTGTAAATACATACTTTGTTGGAAATCCTTAACATGTTTCACTCACCCATGTGTGTTTGTGGGTCGAAAGAAGAGCAATGAATAGCAGCAATTTATATCTTCCATGAATGTCATCGGCGTCGACTAAGGAGCGTAGAGAGTTGGCTACCCCATCCAACAGATTATCAAATTGACGCAGAAGCCTCGGTGAAGTCGGATGTGTCAGTCGAAAGGTGCAAATGTGACATTTAAGCTGTAGACCGTGACACAACACATTCCGATGTCTGGACTACATCCTGATAATTGCTGGAGTTTCTCCTTCTTCGTCGTTCGTTCTGAAAAGGACGTTTGTGGCGTTATATCTGTTTACAGCTTTGCTGCGATACTCTACCTTCCGTTCGACAAATCCGACTTTTGCAAGGTTATTTTTGTGGATGGGTTGTCCTTCCCTCTTCGATTCCTAGAACGTGGTCAGTCTACATTACAGTACTCCTGTTTCTTGACCCACTGCGTGGAAGTGTCCTAGGGTCTTGTCAACTTAAGTTCGCTGACCCTGATGAGCAGCTAGTAGCTATGTGTCGCTAGTCCCTAGTGCACTGGTATACTTGGCTTCTTGGGTCCATTGCAGGAGTTTGAGAGCGAACACAGAGGAATAATATGTTTATCTTAAAATGTATTCAAGTAAACATTATCCATTTCCGTTACAGTTGAGAACTTTAGCAAGCACAGCTGGATGGTTCAATGAACAACAGGAAGGCAGAACAGGTCAACAGAGGGTATTGGGGTCATCCAAAATTATCTTTTTCTTTAAGAATCCACATAATCGAGAAGTGGTGGCAATCTTCTTAGATCGGCGAGCTGGATTGAACATTAGCCCTTTGGTATAAGATTATGAAGCCAAAACTATTATTTGATCCCTGGATCTATAAGTGGGCTTTTAGTTACACTAAGTTTGTAATAACGACCTGATATAACCAACATAAACTTAGGTCTTATATGGAAGGGTTCGTGTCTCAGCAAGGACTTAATCCCTCATTTAAAAAAAAAACAAGGGTAGCAGTCTTTCTTCTTCTTCTGCGTTCGTTCTCAAACTCCTGCAGATTAGCAGGATGTAGTCCGTAGAACGGAATGCGTAGTGTCATGGTTTACAGCATTGCTGCGATATCTGCGCCTTTTGGCCCGACACATTAGACTTCAGCATGGCTTTGGATCACTGACCCTATATGGGATGGGACAGCCAACTCCATTCCATAACCTCCTTTTACGACATGCATGGAAGGTAAACAGTGTTGATATTCTTTGCTCCCATTTTGGTCCCGGCAAAACACATGCACTTTTCGGTATCCGATATTGTTTCATCGGTTTTATAGAATCATTTTCTTCTTCTTCTTCAGCATTCATTCTCAAACTCCTGCTGGATCTCTCTTGTAGCAAGACCATGATCCATTCTAGATTTCCAGCAGTATGTAGTCCAGAGAATGGAAATGCGTTGTGTCGCCGTTTTATTTGCGCCAATGTATCCGTCTTCGGCGGGATACATGTATTCAACATTCAAGATATTTCTATTTGAAAATATTCTGAGGATGAGATTGGTGATGATGGTGAAGTAATTCCTTTATATGTGAGTAAACCGCTTTTGGCAGTCTATATCCTTTCGGACAACATCAGAATTCATCTGAATTTGAGTATGACATTCGTTTAAGGTTTGTTGTTTCAAAAGTATGGTTGTATTAGTGACGGGGTTAGTTTGTGGAAGAATGGTTAGTCCTGTAATGAAATCATTCCATTGCTGCAGTATCGCAGTATCATCTGACCATGTCCACTAGCGTAAAGTCTAATTCTGATCTAACTAGCTTATCAATCCTCTCTCACGTAAGTTGGCCCATCTGCAGTGGTGGAACATCTAGATTCCCCGCCACCTTGCAGCCTGCCACACAAGACGGAAACTGCAATATCCTATGGTCTATT
This sequence comes from Meghimatium bilineatum, assembly GCA_034231615.1. Lineage (NCBI taxonomy): Eukaryota > Metazoa > Mollusca > Gastropoda > Stylommatophora > Philomycidae > Meghimatium > Meghimatium bilineatum. The sequence continues at coordinate 27,302,860 of CM067301.1, forward strand.
TCTCTTCGTCATCAATGGGGACCATTTGACAGAAGATAAAAGTAAGAAATTGAGACAAGAGACACATTTACAATAATAATGTTTTCAAATGTGATAGGTTTTCAAATGTGATAGGTTTTCAGCCAATCAATTGAGACAAGAGACACATTTAAAATAATAATGTTTTCAAATGTGATAGGTTTTCAGCCAATCAATTGAGACAAGAGACACATTTACAATAATAATTTTTTCCAATGTGATAGGTTTTCAGCCAATTTCCAAACTCCTCTTAGTTGACTCAGCGACAGACCCGAAACGAAGAGATTGTCCCCATTCCTTTCACTCTGAACTATATGTCCAGGCCCTGTTGGCCACATAAATGACCGTTGAAATTGCCTACAATATTGAAATCACATTTGCTTTCTGATAATCTGATTGCGTGCACTGTTTATTCATTCTATACCAGGCGAAGATGGATGTATCGGGCCATTATCGTAAATAAAACGGCGACACAACGCATTTCCATTCTCTGGACTACATACTGCTGAAAATCTAATAGGATCATGATCCTGATACATCAGATATCCAGTGGGAGTTTGAGATCGAACGCTGAAAAAGAAGAAGAATATATATATATATATATATATATATATATATATATATATATATATATATATATATATATATATATATATATATATATATATATATATATATATATATATATATATATATATATATATATGTCTGTGACGAACAAGGTACAGGTTTGAAATCGCGCCCAGGCAATTGTGCATCCGGGCGGTTCGGAAAGCAATCGCAAACTACTGAACGTATTTATATTGTCTAGAAATTCACTACAACCAAACCAAACAAATGATGAGTTTGTGGTTACATCTGAATATAATATTCTACCAATATATATATTATATATCAAGTGATATATTCTTTTCAGAATGTTGCCTTCATCACTGACCACCTTTCTGTCCAGGGTAAGCAGGCCTGCATTCACCAGATACAAGAGACGTGCATACATTTTTCGATGTCGCTAGTCCATTGACATATTTGCACATATAAATATAAATATTTAGCTGAAACGTTTATTCTCCCCGTCTACCAAAAGAGATTCATCTTGTTCCACGTCTGACAACCCTAGAGGAAAGGAAATCCACTAGCATCTGGAAGGTTTCAAAAGTCGAAAGTTATCGAATGACACACCAATGATTAAATGTGAACACGAGGACACTGTAAGATCTGCGTCCTCATGCACCCACTCACAACCACTCAGAGAAGAGCCGATGCTGGAACTTGCATTAACCAGACCTCTCTATCGGACACTTCAAGTATTTTTAGAATTTAGCAAGAAGTAGTTGAGAGAATCTGGCATATTTAGGTTTTCATTGCTGTCAATACTGCGTCTGGGAATGAAAACCCATGTCTCGACTATCTCATCAGCCAAATAGTAATGACATTGTTATTTCATGAAAATAATGTTCCATTATTAAAAGGAAATAAAAGAAACCAAAAAAAGCAATGATGTAAAATTATATAAAGATGAGCTATCGAAACAAGAAAAAAATAGTTTACACAAAGTTCCGCAACCGGTGGAGTGCGTGGCCGTACGGCTAGAACGCTGTCCTCAGTTTCATGAGGTCCCGGGCTCAAACCGCGGTCGGGACAAGGAATTTTTTGTCTTTCGGAGGTGCAGGGCAAAGCGGCCTTTATTTCCACAGCATTAAAAAGCCTCCTTGCACTCCTTAACAGGAAAACATGCAGTAACAAAAGAAAGTTTCCGCAACCGGCAAAATTTACGTTTCGGCAAGTGGTGTTTATAAGAAGAAACGTTTAAAAAGGACGTAAAGGTAACAAATAATTACACTTTAAGAAACTGGGAAACACAAACAACGAGAAATGATTAATAATATTTGATGCGTATCCTTCACGGCTTCTCTGGACATTGTTATTAAGCTATTGTTGATATATGAACAATGCTGTTCAGCTATTGTTGATATATGGGCATTATACTTCTTCTTCTTCAGCGTTCATTCTCAAACTCCAACTGGATCTATCTTATAGCAGGACAATTGTCCAACTAGATTTCTAGCAGGATGTAGTCCAGAAAATGAAAATGTGTTGTGTCACCGTTTTATTTGCGCCAGTAACCTTGTACCAACCTTGAAAATCACATCTATTCGATGGAAGCCAAGGGCCAAATGATAAATTCAATCTTCGTACCAACATTGTGTTATCAATGTCAGGAGTAAACACTGATTTAAATAACAAGAGGGAACGTTCATTACGTGTGAAATACGATGCCAAAGAAAAGCAGCAAACAGAACAAGAAGAGATCATGTGAGGACTGAAGAGATTGGAACAACGTCTGTAGTCAAATATATTGGCAAAAATAACGTGAAATGTTTCGGCCGTTTAATGAGAATGAACCCATTTGCGTTCATACGCGAACATGGAGACCATACAACATGATACAGACCAAAAAAACAAACAAGAGGCAGACCAAGATTTAGGTGGAATGAAGAAGTTAGCAACGTTCTACGACTAAATTAGTAGTGCACATCAAGCGATCACATGTGATGCTGTCTGAAAACTAATCGTCATATGATATCGACCGACGCCTCGCAGCAAACGCAGAAAAATATGATATACATAAGATAGATGGTTATATAGGCAATCTCACTCCCAGTAGGATGTGGAGGGTTCAAACCACCTAGTCCGAGGAGTTGGGTTTACGTGCTCACCATCAACTCTGGCTTTCGAGCTCACCATCAACTCTGGTTTGCTATCTCGCTATCAACTCTGGTTTGCGAGCTCACCATCAACTCTGGTTTGCGAGCTCACCATCAACTCTAGTTTGCTATCTCGCTATCAACTCTGGTTTGCGAGCTCACCATTAACTCTGGTTTGCGAGCTCACCATCAACTCTGGTTTTCTATCTCGCTATCAACTCCGGTTTGCTATCTCACTATCAACTCTGGTTTTCTATCTCGCTATCAACTCTGGTTTGCGAGCTCACCATCAACTCTGGTTTGCTATCTCACTATCAACTCTGCTACCACGATGACTAACAATATTGACAAATTATATAACAAAATATAACCTGAAATCAATTCATTTATAGAGTAAAAGAAGTTCACAACAGCTTGCCAAATACGAGTAATTGAGATTTTCTTTTTCTTCAACGTTGTATCTCAAATGTCCGTTTGTCAGTAGGCTGTAGTCCATAGAGTGGAATGATTTGTATTGTGTTTTTGTTTCAATCCCCGAGTAATTATGAGCAGTACAGCTCTTGAATCTTTTTTATGCAAAGAGGAGGTTTCTTCAGAGTTTTCTATCATACCCAAAAAGCCACATCTCTCAGTGGAGTGCACTGCTCTGAGAAGTAGACACATACTTAGAAGAGGTAATTGCATTATGTCATAGATTAAAGCATGACCGTGATCTCTATCGCCTTCGATCTTATGCTTCGATTTTAATATGAGTAGTGTGTGTGTCACTATAATGTGACGAGTCTGTAGTCGAGAGTTGCAGAGAATGTCTAGGACAGAAATGGTACCGAATTCAGTTAGACGACTGAGGTAGAAAAGAAATGATTAGAAATTGTGCAACCAATCATGATCGTCCGGGTCCTAAATCGGATGTCCTGGGCCTTTTTCAAACAGTGAGCACTGCCCATATGTAATACTAATAATAATAATAATAATAATTATAGTAATAATAATAATAATAATAATTATAGTAATAATAATAATAATACGACCCATAACCAGTCTGTGTCAAAGGGGTGCCACACTGGATACTGTATTACAGAAAGTTCTCCAAACTCTAGCGATCTGAATAGATTGTCTTTTACTGTAATACTGCTCTTACTTTTCCAAAGCACATCCAACATTGCAATGGAAGCCGTCTCGGGTCTTAGCGTAATCTTATTTTACGAGTTGCCATCATCACATATTTGGAACCCAAGATACATAAACAATGTAACTTCTTCAAGTTTATGAGCGTTTAACTAGATATTTGTGGGTTATTGATTGGTTTCATTAGGCACCAATATCTGGCTTTTATCATTGCTATTTTCCATGTCATATTTCCTACGAACTTCTTCCAACTTTGAAGTGAGTTTCCAGAGTTCAGATTCGGAACAAGTTTATATCTTAGCTGATATATCTAAGCCGTTCGTTCAGGCTCATCCGACTTCAGCATGATTATGTTCAACCCAGTAAATAAGCTTAGTCGCGTCTAACCGCATTCTATGTCTTCTTATATCCATGTGTGCCGCTTGGCGTCATGGGGAGCCGAAGTCTCCTTTCTTTAGCTAACTGTGATGCAGCTGCCATAGAGCAGCTTTAGTGTTCTTGTATTTATCTAATGTCATCCATCCTTCTCCCCTCTAGGTCTTCCACTGTTTCTCTTGTCAGATGATCTTTTATTGAAGGCTGTCGATGTATTGCAATTTGGTTCCATTCTGATTAGGTGTCCGAACCATTTGTTCTTTTGTGTGTCTATGTATTGTTTGCAATACAACATTTTCACCTGAAATCTTCTAATGTCTATAACAATAATACATGGGAGATAATAGTGTTGTCATTGTTCGCTCACCTTTCGGACCCTGTCATAGCACAGTACAATGTTACCACACAGCCATGCTTAATTCAGAAATTTCAGTTCGAAAACACACATATGTTAAGCAATGCGTACACCATGAAACAATGCATTCATTTCCTCAATATATATCCTCATATACAGCAGTGTTTAAAAACAACGGCAGAAATAATGTTTATATTTCAGAGGTAAGTCGCTAGTCCCTATGGTTAGCTGACACATAAGAAACGGCAAGCACAATCATGAATTATACGATATAGGCCTCCACTAAGGTATACCGAGTTTGAACTCCCTGATACCAGATACGGGAAACCAGTGAGATAGGAGGAGGTATCCGTGCTACTCCATTATCTTGTCATCCCTATCAAATCTCAGTATCTGGATCATTGCTACTTCAAATATTCAGGACAGGACAGATGGCAGGGCAACTGCATCATGAGACACTATATTAGGCTAGAAGTCTCGAAACGTGTACTGTGGGTGTGGGCTAGTCTTCAACTGGTGGGAGGATGAAAATAGTCAGGCTTCGTTTATTTTTCAGGGGCGTGTGATAAATGGGGTAGAAGATCCATTTTGGAAAGAGAAAATTGGTATGTCTTTTGTTGTTCACGGAACTGATGTGAATAAATAGTTACAGTATACACTACCTAAGCAATTGGTTCAGGGTCATCATTAAATGAGGATGGCCTCGGCTTCGCAACGATGGCTGACTGCAACTGGCTTTCAACATCCTCTGTCTATTGGATGGTGTTGCACTCTATTGTCTATTGTCTTTCCCCAGGTGAATGATTGTTGATCGCATTTAAACTTGCCGTTAAGCGTAGGGGTGGTAGCTTAAGTTGTCATTTCAAGGCCAGATGTGTCGTCGAGGTTGCATTTAGTCCATGTTTGTTCAAGGTTATCTTGATGTTTTATATCCACCGTTTTCTTGTTCTACCTTTGGCTCTACGCCCGGATATTCTTTTATTATATGCTCTTATTGGTATTTGGTTTGGTTTCATTTTCATAAGGTGATCAAACCATTTGCTGTCTCTCAATATGTTCGATACATGATATTATACCAACTCTTTTCCTAATTACTTCATTTCTTATTTTATCTAGTTTGGTAACCATTGCAGGTATAAAAATTGAAGATATTATTTGTTTTTTTTTAAATTTCCATCTTGATCTTTGAATAAGTAATGGTGAAAGTTACTAAATCACTGTGTTTGCTGTCTGGCACCTTGTTTCTATTTCTCTGTCTAGTCTTCCATCTTCGGAAAAAAATGCTGCCTAGATATTTAAATTCTTTGGCTTGTTATCTATTTGGCTTTTGGTGTTATCTATTGTTATATTCCTTGATGTTGAAGACTTGCTAGTTTTCATAACTTCTGTCTTATTTTACTCTTTGCATCTTTGCACTCTACTAAACTAAATATGTTTTGTCGATCTCGTGATGTTTTCTCTCACTTGTATTTCTGCCTACTTCTCACTAAGAGAGTATGTAAGAGGTAGGTACTGCCACTTGCCGTCTTTGCCAATGTGTAATGCTTGTTAATGACCATAATACTGTATATGCTTGATTTTTATTTCCTTCGATAGTTCTTTATTCATATGTATTGTTGTCAGAAGCTCTTTGCTTCATTCACTTTCCATGAAGTTCTCCCGATCATCTTAAATGCATGAAATATATATTGTAGTTGTTGATTATCCATGGTTCTGAGCAATACATGAATATAGAGTAATTGTAGCATTTTGTAATTCTCAATTTTAGTCTGTCTGTGATTTGCTGTGATGATAATATTTTCCACAGGTTATTGAAAGTACTTTTATCTATTCCTTCGTCGTGTGCCTTGCAGCGGACCCTCTGAAAGCATTCCGCTGCCCGTCCTGAGAAGGACGTATGAGAGTGATCTGTGTTGTGTCATGTTTTACAGCACGCTGCGTTATCTGCGCCTTTCGACCTGACACATCCGTTTTCAGCCAGAATTTTTTTGGCCGGGTTGGCATTCTTGTATCTTTGGTCCGTAGTACTTGGCCAGGCTACAGCAGGGTTGCTGCACTTCTGTTTCCAGGCACACTGCGTGGAAGTGTACTGAGGGTCTTGGCCAGCTGTGGTTCACTGATCCTGATGCTCGACCAGCTATGGAGCGCCGGCCGTTGTAATCTGGTGTGCATGTCATCTCTGGACCCTCCATTCCTATTCACAATTTAACTTTTCTTTTCCCACCACGGCCAACTCCTTGAAGTGGAGATGGGGCCAGGTTCAGCCAAAAGAGGCTGGAAACTGAGATTTTATGGGCCAACCCAAAATCGAGCAAGACCACAGTCTTCACCAAGCAAGCACAAGGGTGCTGAAGTCAGAGATAATAGGCTGAGAGGCACACCAGCAACCATTGTATTATGAAACCAGAATATTAGACAGAAAGGGATACCCACATAAAACTGTATGGGAGCGCCGAGGAAATTTCAAATACGGCATCATTTATTAAGAAAACCAGATTTGATGAGTAGACATGCCAAACTGCGAATGAGAATAAGAACTTCTAATTCACATTTAATACCATTTGTTTCCCCAGCATTGGTAATAATCTACTGTTTGCGGTTACTCTACTGGTTTTTGTAAAATATTTTTTTATTTTTTATGTCTTGTCTAGCGTTTGTTCCTCTTAAGTTTAAGTTTGTTGAATATCGTGATTTTTTTAAAAAAATGTTTGTTATCTAGATTTTACTTGATTTATCGACTTGATCTAGTTGTTTTTTTTGGTAGCCCCTACTTACTTTCTGCTTGTTGTCCTTGTTCATACATCACATGATGATGATGACCATTTATTACATCCACTTTAGAAATTCTGTTAATACTGTGTCCTTGATTATGAGTTCGTAGATGGCTAATAAGTCATATTCTGGCAGCAAATGTCATTGGACAGTTCGGGCATGGAATTACCGCTGTAGATTGTTTTTTTTTATCTACTCGTGACTTTCTAGCTACTCCCCGCTGTTAAGCTGCAGCATTTCTCCTCTTTTCACAAAACTTTTGTCGCCTTTTTTATTGTAGAGCCAATTGCAGCTATAATATGTGCAAGTTCTTCCCATGTATCCTGGTCTATTTCAAAGCCTATCAGTGATGTCTTTAAAGAGTCATTGTAGCGCCTCTTTTTGCCAACTCGAGATCGAATTCCCTTCTATAACTTACCATAGAAAAATAAGTATCTGTGGTAGCGTTGATCTGGTATACATACCACATGACCTGCCAAACGAATACGTGTCTGCATCACAACAGTGTCAATGCTATGGATACCAGATATGTCAAAGACAGTGGTATGCATAAACGTGTCTTGTCATGTGATGTTCATATCATTTCTGAGACAAGTTGTGTACAAGTGGTTGAGTTTCCTCAAATGTCGTCTATACACAGACCATGTTTCACCAAAGTATAACAGCACTGGAGGTACCACGGCTCAGTAAACTGTCTGATAAGAAAACTACGTCGTCTGCATATCTCAGATTGTTTATTATTATCCCACATATTTTGAGTCCTGGCATCCAATTTATATATTTAAAAATGTTATCTCATTAGATAATAAACATCACGGGTAACAAAACACATCCTTGTCTTACCCCTCATTTTATTTACATATATACAAATTGATCTCAGATTCAGGGAATATTACAAGACGAAAGACGAATTATTTTTTTTCTAAGAAAAACTACTACGTTTAAAAAATCTTTGTTCCAGGTGAGAGGGTTTCTTGTCTAACTCGGTTCTCATAGCTTCTATTTTTTCCTCACATAGTAGGGACTTTCTGAGGCTTAAGTTCTGATAGTTCTAATGTTGACCACTACCTGTTCATGTATCCCCACAACTATATTCTATGTGTTTATGTGTTGTTTTTAACAAAATAATAAGATTTACTGTCGACACTTCTGAAACAAAGATTCCGTTTATCTGTTCTTTTCCTGCGTTCATTCGCGCACTCCTGAAGATCAGCAGGATGTAGTCCGCCCGTGTGTTGCCAGGGCCCGAAAGGGGAGCAAAGAATGGTAACACTGTTTACCTTCCATGCATGTCGTAAGAGGCGGCTAAGGAGGTTATGGGATGGAGTTGGCTGTCTTATCCCATATAGGGTCAGTGATCCAAAGCCATGCTGAAGACGGATGTGTTAGGCCGAAAGGTTCATATATCGCAGCAATGCTGTAAACAATGACACAACGCATTCCGTTCTCCGGACTACATCCTTCTAATCTGCAGGAGTTTGAGAACGTACGCAGAAGAAGAAGCAGGATTTAGTCTTGAAAAACTATATGCGCTGTGTTATTTTTTACAGCTTAGCTACGATATTTACGACTTCGGAATCACACATCCGACATATTCATGATTTTTCTAATGTTCTCTTTTTCTGTGCAAGGCCAATCACTATCGTGCTAGAGGGAACATTGTCTATTACCTACCTTGCTACTGCATTATGCGACTAAGAGGGGTTTTATTTTTTTGTTATTATGGTCGGAGAAGCTGGGGTGTTGGTGAGATTATCTTTCCCATTTTATAGAAAGAATGTCGACACAAAAGCAATGCTCAATTCGATTGTGTTAGGCAGAAAGGAATACATATTGCCTCCGATCTGCAAACCATAACGCAATGTTTTCCTTACTCTCGATCACATTTTGTTATCCGTGGAAGTTGTGGAATGACAGAAGAAAAAAAAATATTTTCAAGCGTGTATGCGGTCGCTAGTGTGTACGGGCTGTCGATCTGTATACGGACCTTAGTGTTTACGGCCGTTAATGTGTATGGTCGCAAGCGTATATAAAAAATAGTGTCGTCAGTGTGTATTATCAAAAGTGTGCATGGTCGTTCGTGTGTTTGGTCGATAGTCTGCATGGTCGTTAGTGTGTATGATCGATAATATGCACGGTCGTTAGTGTGCACGGTCGTTAGTGTGTACGGTAAAAGAAGTATTGTCCATAGTGCAACATTGGTGTAGAATTATACTGCAATGGATTCCATCACACTGTGAAATAGCAGGTAATGAGATTGCTGATCTAATGGACAAAGAAGGTTCTAACATGCAAAAACTGGACGTATCAATCAGCTATCACTAAAATAAATTCATGATAAAGGCACAAAGAAAGCCTAACTTACATTCACGTGACAACTACCACCTACTTAACAGACAAGAACAGGTCATCATATTTCGACTCAGCACTGGACACAGTAGACTAAACATCCATATGTATATACAATTTAAAATTGGCACATCATCAAAGTGTATACGTGGACAAGTCAACCAAACTTCTGAAACATATCCTTCAAGAATGTGCAAACTATGACACATTAAGATGCACATACTGGCTTATGCTACGCCGATAAACGTTAAAGTCTATGGTACAAAACAAGAAATGAAAAACACTGTCCAATTTATACAAGAAATAACACTGCAGATATAGACATTATTAGCGAACGAAAGAAGAATAAAAAGTATATGGTCGTTTATGCGTATGTGTGATTGTTGTTGTTTTGCATCCCTTCTTTGCTAGTTCGTCTCATCACATACACTCTTTAAACCACAGCACAACATATAAAGTTCTCGGAACTAGTGGAAGGTAAACAGTGTAGCTATTCTTTGCTCCCCTTTCGGGCCCCGGCAACACACGGGAGTTAACCAGTTTGAAAACGAAAGTAGATCAAGAAGAATATAGCAAAATGCAGCACATAGAAGAAAATAATCATTTACAGCAGTGTGAAATCTTCGCCTCCAGTCCAAATCTTCGCCTCCAGTCCAAATCTTCGCCTCCAGTCCAAATCTTCGCCTCCAGTCCAAATCTTCGCCTCCAGTCCAAATCTTCGCCTCCAGTCCAAATCTTCGCCTCCAGTCTCACACATTGACATAAAGTGCAATGAGGATTATTATAAGAATAAGTTTGCACAATTATTATAACTTACAAAAACAAACAAATATTGTGGATTCACGTCCCCAATTTTATGCACTGTAACGCCCCTGGAGCTGTCAGTCGCGATTTCAACTAGGAGGCCATGTTTCACCAACAGGTGTGTGCTTCTGACATTGCCTTGATTAAAAAGGGTAACAAGAAACCTGAGAGGAAAACTAAGATGGCGTCGACGTGCTGGCATTATGGCCTGCTTTCTCTTAAGAATGGGTTTCTCTGTTTACATGTAACGGATGGGAAGATCCTGGCTGGGACATAGGCCAAGATATTGTTTTTCCACGGTTGGTGATCCAAAATAATTGAAGGTATCTTCCAAATCACGTCAATGATACAGTCATGTGGAATCATCCTTCACAGTGACATATGATTTTTTTCAAGTAAATTCAAGTAGGAAGCCAAAGGATAAATTAAAAATTCTTGAGACTAACGGGTATTGATTCAGTCCGTTCAACGGCACCAAATCCCCTAGCAACTATCGTACACGGGTTTTTCCGTACTTGACTAACCGCATCTCCAAAAAAAAGATGCGAATTTGTCAAGATATTCAAACTGTGCACTCACGTCACATAACGGACCAACCGAGAATAGGATTATTACAACAACAAGAGCATCCCGTACAGGTATTGAAATATCCTCAGTAACAAACATATAATATATAACATATTTTATATATGGAGGATATCAGTTCGTTGTTGTTGTAATATTCGGAGAACGGTATTCGTTGTGTCCTGGTTTACAGCCTTGATGCGATACTTGCGAATTTCGACTTAATACATACCATTTCAACATGGATCTTTGATCACTTTCCTTTAATCTCCAGTCCATAACTCCGACATGCATGGAAGGTAAATAGTGTTGCTATTCCTTACTCCCTTTTGGAACCTGACAAGACACTGGTGAATGTTTTTATGAAATCAGATATACGATGTTTGCACGATATTGTGTCCAGAAAAAGATATATATAAATATATATCGTTAATTTTACATGAACTGCCTCTGATTTATAGCCGTTATATCTAGCCGTTTCTTTCATTGTTGACATAATTTATACAGCCGTATAATCAGTTAAACAGCGTAAAATCTATTTACCGATGTTAAACAATATTTACATATGTACTTCTGATTGCTTAAAGTGAGGATAAACTTCAATAATGAAATAATGTGGTAGTCACAGATAGTAAAGAGAAAGACCTCTTTTTAAATATCAAGAAAACAGAAGTAATGGTTATTTTAAAGAAATAAAATAACATAACTTGCAATATCAAAGTGAATGTAGTATTAAAACAGGTGCACCAATTCAAATATTTGGTACAACGATTACAGCAGATGGAAGAAGTTCAACAGAAATAAGAAGTAGAATAGGGCAGGCAAAAACAACATTTAGAAAATAGACAACATATTGTGTAATATGGCCATGTCATTAGAGGTGAGGAAGAGAGTTCTTCAGTGCTATATAACTCCTACACTAACATATGGATGTGAGTCTTGGACAATAAACACACAGGAAAGTGGAAAAATAAAGGAAATAGAGATGTGGTTCTAAAGAAGAATGCTGAGAATACCATGGACTGCACGGGATACTAATGTGGAGGTGTTGAAAGAGTCAAATGCGAAATGGAGCTTAATCAATAACAAAGACAGTCTTCATTTTTGGCCACCTCATGGGACATGCAGGTTTGGAGAACATAGTCACAACAGGCAAGATTGATGGCAACAGAGACAGAGTACAGCAACTTTAGAAAATATTAGACAGTTTAACAACCTGGCACGGCAGGGAAACAACAAACGATCTTGATAAATAATACTGGAGATAGAGAGCTGTGAAGAGCCATGATAGTCTACGCCATCCGGCATGGCACCTAATAAATGACGTTTATCTACATATATGGTACACGGTTTAACAAAAGTCTCGCAGTGATTTCAGAAAGAATGACAGTAGAAAAAACACAGTGAGGGATGTGGAGCTGTTCTATTAGTTATATTGAATGGAGTCCTATTAGTTCCATTGAATGTCAAGCAAACGTATGAATTTTGAGCATCATACATGGTCAATAGAAAAATGCACAAGGGAACAGATAGATATATACATTTAGTTTGAAATTATTCGACAGCGTAAATCAACTAAATTGTACTGCCAAATCCCTTAATGACAATTTGGCAAGGATCGACAAAATATGTATGTAATAACATAAATTCGTTCTATACACTATAAACAATAAGGAATAAATGGTTGGTTGCTGATCCAGCGGTCTGTGGGCAATATAAATGGGTATTTTGAAAAATTGTTCTTAAATATGGATATTTTTTATACAAGGTTGCGCTATAGAGGAATTCCAACATATTTCCAAACATCTTTTATTTCACAATGTCGTTTCTCCGGTGGATTAGAAATAAAACTATCTGGTCTTCTAAGTGAACTTCCCTGTTATATTCACTCTCCAATGGAGGTACAGTTAAGTACAATTTATAACGGGAGTAATAAGCACACTACCGACGTCAGTGTTTGCACAAGTAGAGTAAAGAATCTACATAGAAATTAACATGCTGAATCTCTAAACATAAAACAAATATATATAAATAAACTTCTGTTTTCAAGTGTCAGGAAGAATGATGATGATGAAATAATCGTCACAGCTGTGAGCAAGTAGTTAATAATGAAGTAATCTCTTCAGCTTAAGCAGGTAGTTAATGATGAAATAATCTCTACAGCTTGAACAGGTAGCTAATAATGAAATAATCTATACAGCTTGGGCAGGTAATTAATAATGAAATAATCTCTACAGCTTGAGCATGTGCCTAATAATTATATAATCTCTACAGCTTGAACAGGTAGCTAATGATGAAATAATCTATACAGCTGTGAAAAATTGGCTAATGATGAAGTAATCTCTACAGCTTGAGCAGGTAGCTAATAATGAAATAATCTCTACAGCTTGAACAGGTAGCTAATGATGAAATAATCTCTACAGCTTGAGCAGGTAGCTAATAATGAAAAAATCTCTACAGCTGTGAAAAATTGGCTAATGATGAAGTAATCTCTACAGCTTGAGCAGGTAGTTAATGATGAAGTAATCTCTACAGCTTGAGCAGGTAGCTAATAATGAAATAATCTCTACAGTTTGAACAGGTAGCTAATAATGAAAAAATCTCTACAGCTGTGAGCAGGTAGCTAATAATGAAAAAATCTCTACAGCTCTGAGCAGGTAGCTAATGATGAAATAATCTCTACAGCTTGAGCAGGTAGCTAATAATGAAAAAATCTCTACAGCTGTGAGCAGGTAGCTAATAATGAAAAAATCTCTACAGCTATGAGCAGGTAGCTAATAATGAAATAATCTCTACAGCTGTGAGCAGGTAGCTAATAATGAAAAAATCTCTACAGCTGTGAGCAGGTAGCTAATAATGAAATAATCTCTACAGCTTGAGCAGGTAGCTAACGGCCACATATAGAGTTTCTAACAAAATTATAGCTTGTCATCTGTTGAGCACTCAGGGGTGACACCAAAATACGCTAACAATTTGTCTCAAAGGCATGATTGTATGGGAGGGGGGTATATTTAGGCATATTTGTTTAGTCCACGAAGGGAGGCATTCTAGTTCAGCTAATCATAGAATCTGTGTAGCATTTATTTGTTCTTCTTTTCACTTTATACCCCTTTATGTCTTGTAGAGTCAGGGGTAGAAGAGTTCTCTGTAGATGGCTTTATGTCTTGCAGCGTCAGGGGCAGAAGAGTTTTCTGGAGATGGCTTTATGTCTTGTAGAGTCAGGGGTAGAAGATTTCTCTGTGGATGGCTTTATGTCTTGTAGAGTCAGGGGCAGAAGATTTCTCTGTGGATGGCTTTATGTCTTGTAGAGTCAGGGGCAGAAGAGTTTTCTGGAGATGGCTTTATGTCTTGTAGAGTCAGGGGTAGAAGATTTCTCTGTGGATGGCTTTATGTCTTGCAGCGTCAGGGGCAGAAGAGTTTTCTGGAGATTGCTTTATGCCTTGCAGCGACAAGGATAGAAGAGTTCTCTGTAGATGGCTTTATGTCTTTTAGAGTCAGGGGTAGAAGAGTTCTCTAAATATGCCTTTATGCCTTGCAGCATTAGGGGTAGAAGAGTATTCTGGAGATGGCTTTATGCCTGTCAACGTCAGGGATAGTAGAGTTCTCTGGAGATGGATTTTCTGTGTGCTTCATTTATGTTTGTTTTCGTTGACTCTTTTATTTCTCTAACCCATCGTTTGCATGGTCTGCCCCTGGTCCATACAGACATCATTTACTATGGTTAACATTCTCAATTGCAGATATCATTTACTATTGTTAACATTTGCAGGTATACACATCATTTACTAATGTTAACATTTCCATTTACTATTGTTGACATTTTCTGTTGTATACATCATTTAATATTGCTAAACAGGGATAATGTATTCCTGAATATATTTTACTATGAAATATTTTGAGATCAGTGGCAAAACAAAATATAGAAATGGGTCAAAGACAACAAAAAAATGTATTTAAAAAAACACTGCATTAGAGGTTGGTTGCTGTTCCAGCAGTCCAGTGGGCTCATGTCCTTTGACCCACTGCGTTAAAGCATTTAGCGAACATTTGCTTAGAAAGAACTTAATAAATAAAATAATGTCGTGTACCGGGTAACAGGGACAGTGTCATTAACAGGGACAGTGTCATTAACAGGGACAGTGTCATTAACAGGGACAGTGTCATTCACGAATCGTTTTTTTAATGATGTGTCAATACTGTACACACGCCTGCCATCGTTTTATTTTATATGGAACATCGCGTAATATAATTCTATTGAATACCACTGGAATATGTCGGTGGCGTAGAGAGAGGGGAGGAGGTACTTTCGTCTCGGGCGCTGCGTATTATTTAGGAGTTTCAACATCATAGAAAGTTCTTATTTTGCGTGGCAAAGTGCTCCGCAATGTTAAGATTCACCACAGAAAATGTATACACTATCTACGCGGAATGTACAATGTGGGCCAGATAACGTAATGATTTATGTTAGAGTTTACAGCGAGGTTGCGATATCTACACATTTGGAAGTGAAATTTTCAATTTCCTATCAGTATACCATAGAGGATCAAAGCAACCGATAGGCCAGGCTGAAGTCTGATATGTCAGTCCGAAATACACCCATGTCGCAGTTCAGCTGTAAACCATCAAACAACGTAATCCATTAACTGAACTCAATCAAGCGCCATTCAAAGCGGTTTAGGCAATCATGCTTCTCCACAGCTCTGTCTCTTGTGTTGCTAAAAAAATCAGTTCGTGACGTGACTTCTTTGTGGGCCACAGTGACAACCCATTCAGAAATTTCTATCTGTCTCTTCCTTTTCATTCTTCTTAACTGAAATCATATTCTGAAGAATTCAGCTAATCTATAGAACTTGTGAAAGTGAAAACAGTAAAAGGAAATATTGTATGTAGTTCTTCTGACCCTGGAGAGTATAACTAAATACTAGAAAAATGCTCAATACAAAGAAAAATACAAATCGACGTGAATATAAAGTAAATTGGTCACTAAAAAAAGGGACAATTAAAAAAATACGCTAGTTGGAAAATTCTGAAATGTGGTCCTATAAATATTTGATGTGGCCAGCGGAGATCAGACTCTGTTACTGACACTTCAGTTACTCTCCGGTCTATCCTGCAGGATATGGGTGTATGGTTTCATCTGCTTACCCGGGATCATAGACCAGAGTGGTTGAAGACTTTGAAAACAATAGGAGGTCATAGGGACTCGGAACCAAACTAAGTCTCGCTACCGTTACAGTTCCGTGATCTAAGAAACTTTTAAGACCGGATATCTTCCAGTTGTCTGCCCAATCTTTATGCTTGAGTGCACTTCCGCTGACAACACTGTAGTGTGTGTGTGTTTTTGTGTGTGTGTGCTGTTTTACGCGTTGTTTTTGTGAATATGTCAACATATTTTAAAGCAGCAATCTTAAAGTAGTATATATATATATATATATATATATATATATATATATATATATATATATATATATATATTATATGGTATGCACAAATCAGACAGCATACCACAGCAAGCTATGCTACACATATATAGTGAAAGCAGACCTAGAGCCCGACCACGAAAACGATGTAATGATAAACGTATAAGCAGGTTTCTTTAGAAAATCAAGGGATAAATATTCCAGTGTAGGTCTTTATAGTCGAAACGTCGTCTGTCCCTGTATCTTGTTGTTAGGTTGTGTTATGTTTTATTTTGGTAACACACCTACCTATTTTTGTATATCTTGACATTTTCTTTACAAAGTTGGTTTACAGTTGGTACAAGCGTTACATAATATGTCTTTTGTGATTGGTAAGTTAGATCATAGATGGCGTATTCACCAACAAATAGGAGATTCATAATAGTAGGTGATGTTATTTTGGTTTTCGCTAAATGAAGCGAAAGGTTAACGAAATTTATGTTAGTGGAGTGTATGATGTCTATTCTCACATCCAGATCTATGACAGCATCATTTAAGGTAGCAGATAACAGGGTACCAACGTAGCAGAGAACAGAGTACCAAACGTAGCAGAGAACAGGGTACCGACGTAGCAGAGAACAGGGTACCAAACGTAGCGGAGAACAGGGTAACAACGTAGCAGAGAACAGGGTACCAACGTAGCAGAGAACAGGGTACCGACGTAGCAGAGAACAGGGTACCAAACGTAGCGGAGAACAGGGTACCAACGTAGCAGAGAACAGGGTACCAACGTAGCAGAGAACAGGGTACCAACGTATCAGAGAACTGGGTACCAAACGTAGCAGAGAACAGGGTACCAAACGTAGCAGAGAACAGGGTACCAACGTAGCAGAGAACAGGGTACCAACGTATCAGAGAACTGGGTACCAAACGTAGCAGAGAACAGGGTACCAAACGTAGCAGAGAACAGGGTACCAACGTAGCAGAGAACAGGGAACCAACGTAGCAGAGAACAGGGTACCAAACGTAGCAGAGAACAGGGTACCAACGTAGCAGAGAACAGGGTACCAACGTAGCAGAGAACAGGGTACCAAACGTAGCAGAGAACAGGGTACCAACGTAGCAGAGAACAGGGTACCAACATAGAATAGAACAGGGTACCAACGTAGCAGAGAACATGGTACCAAACAGGGCACATGATCATTCTCATCTATGATAAATTTGAGACAGGAAATGTTGTAGATAACTGTCTATCACGCCCGTCTGTTGTCAGGGCCCGAAAGGGGAGCAAAGAATAGCAACACTGTTTACCTTCCATGAATGTCGCATGAGGCGACTAAAGAGATTATTGGATGGAGTTGGCTGTTCCATCCCATATAGGGTCAGTGACCCAAAGCCATGTTGAAGTCGGAATTCAGGCCGAAAGGCGCAGATATCGCATCAATGCTGTAAACCATGACACAACGCATTCCGTTCTACGGACTACATATTGCTGATCTGCAGGAGTTTGAAAACGAACGAAGAAGAAGAAGACTCTCTATCATCCTGAACTCTAGCGTACATTACATCATGAATTCGCTGCATCAGCGCGATCATTTCTTTTACACATTCACATCAGAATGACATCAACTCTGTCTTATAGCTGTTTGTTCGTTATACATGTTTTGTCTTATAGCTGTTTGTTCATTATACATGTTTTGTCTTATAGCTGTTTGTTCATTATACATGTTGTGTCTTATAGCTGTTTGTTCATTATACATGTTATGTCTTATAGCTGTTTGTTCATTATACATGTTTTGTCTATAGCTGTTTATTCATTATACATGTTTTGTCTTATAGCTGTTTGTTCATTATACATGTTGTGTCTTATAGCTGTTTGTTCATTATACATGTTTTGTCTTATAGCTGTTTGTTCGTTATACATGTTTTGTCTTATAGCTGTTTGTTCATTATACATGTTTTGTCTTATAGCTGTTTGTTCGTTATACATATTTTGTCTTATAGCTGTTTGTTCATTATACATGTTTTGTCTTATAGCTGTTTGTTCGTTATACATGTTTTGTCTTATAGCTGTTTGTTCATTATACATGTTTTGTCTTATAGCTGTTTGTTCGTTATACATGTTTTGTCTTATAGCTGTTTGTTCATTATACATGTTTTGTCTTATAGCTGTTTGTTCGTTATACATGTTTTGTCTTATAGCTGTTTGTTCATTATACATGTTTTGTCTTATAGCTGTTTGTTCACCTATCTATCTATTTGCTAAACCCTTTGTTGTCTTTCAGTGTCAGGGATAGAACAGATTTTTGGAGATGACTCCCTTGCTTGCTGATTATATTGTAGATAGTTAGTGAGTTTGCCTCTCTTTTTGAGAGGCGTGCTCATTTCAACCAGCAGAGAACAAAGTTCAATTAGGTTATATCAGGACACACTACCATAAGATATCAGAGGGAACAAAGACCACAAAAACAAGTATTGAATTCTGAGTATATTGTGGAGTTTGTCGCCTCTTTTATTTCGGTGGCCCATCGTTTTCGTGGTTGGCCTCTAGGTCCGCCTTCACTATAACCATGTAGCATAGATTGCTGTGGTATGCTGTCTGATGGTAGCCTGCTGATGTGTGAAAACCAGTGTATCTGTTATCTCTTAATATATTCCAAGATTGTAATAGTACCAGTTGCTTGTCTAATGTTTTCATTTCTCAGTCTCTTTTAGCGATATTCCTAGGATTCTGCGCAAGCATGCCATTTCAGCTGTCACAAATTTACATTTTTCCTTGTGTTGTCGTTGTCCATGCTTGGCTTTGGTAACACAGCGTTGATATAATAATTGCTTTGAATAGTGTTATTTTGTTGTTTAAATCTACATTTGTATTTCTGAACATTGGAGTCATTTATCCTAGAGCTTGGTATGCCTTACTACATCTATTATGTATTTTTTCTATGCTGCTCTTGCCGTCTGTTGTTATATTACTTCCTAGAAATGTGAATTCTGTCACTTGTTTAAGTCTGTTTTTTTCCCATTATATACATATATATATTTGTGTTTCTTTCTGTTCTTCCTATCTTCATTACTTCGGTTTTCTCTGTATTTATCTTCATGTTAAAATTTTATTTGTTCATGTTTGTTTATTATACATGTTTTGTCTTATAGCTAGCTGTTTGTTCATTATACATGTTTTAAACATTCATATCTCAAAGATATCAATTCTGTCTTATATCTGTTTTTCTTCATTATACATGTTTCTGAATTCTATACATTATTGTACACAAACATGTTATACATTATCTCGTATCATGTTTTTATAATAAAGTTAAGTTAATTTACGATTGGTTTAGATGTTAATATTTTCTGTGATATTGAGAGTACTTTTAGACACTTATATTATCAATATATTTTACACATCTACCATCATTTCGGCCTGTTCAAGTAATTGGTAATGCTTGTTGTAGTATTTTTCCATGTGATTTTGTGTTTATCGCATGTTCCTCTGCGATTGTCAGCGTATTAACAACTGGCATTAATAATAGCTGCAACGTTGCTCAGCCCCTTGAGAGTTGCAAACGTCACATCGAGAGTTGCTTAACATTTGTTGGGGATTTAATCGAAATCAAAATAGAAGCAAAGCAAATCGATCCAATAAGGCTTCTCAATCACGGTATACTAGAACTAGAACAGTGTTAAACCACGGAGGAAATATAGAGGGCATTAGATGGATTATACCCCCTACCTGGTATTGTATAAAATCTTGTAACGAGGGATTTGGAGTTTCTTAATATTAAGTAGATTGACTTAGATCCAAATGTTAGAGGAGTATTCCTAACTCTGCTCAGAGTAGGGGGTCCAGGGGTAAGTAAGGAGGTATAACAATTGTACCAATGTCATTTTTAGACGTAGAACGGATTAAGAAAGGAATATATTCTTCTGCGTTTGTTTTCAAACTCTTGCAGACTATTCAAATGTAATCGGTAGGTTCTTCTTCGTCTTCTTTTTTCGTTCGTTAGTAATGTTTATATCTGCACTGTAGTTACTTCTTTCATTCGCTAATAATATCCATATCTGCATTGTTGTTTCTTGTATAAAATTGACAGTTTTTTTCCCCATTTCTTATTCGGTAGATGAAATGAGTTGTTTTATAATTTGCAGTTTAGCTGCAATATCTGCACCTTCCGGCACGACACATCCAATTTCAGTTTAGCTTCGGGATCATTTTGACTTTCTATGGGATGAAACATATAACTTCACCATCAAACGCTCCTTAGTTACCTCCTACATCATGCATGACAGGTTATAGTGCAGTATTGTTTACTGCAATTTCTAGTCACGGTAATACACAGAGTGTTACTATTCTGTGCTGTCATTTGGAGTCACGGCAGTACGCAGGTTAGAGCGTGTTGCCCTCTACATACACATTTTAAGAATAAACCTCACATACACAGTCTAACGCGGCTGTCCTCTATATATGCTCTTACATCTTCTTCTTCTGCGTTCGTTCTCAAACTCTTGTAGATTAGCAGGATGTAGTCCTGAGAACGGAATGCGTTGTGTAATGGTTTACAACTACTGCTGCGACATCTGCGCCTTTCGGCCTGACACATCCGACTTCAGCATGGCTTTGGGTCACTCACCCTATATGGGATGGGAAAGCTAACTCCAACCAATATCCTCCTTAGTCCCTTTTTACGACATGCGTGGAAGGTAAGCAGTGATGCTATTCTTTGATCCCCTTTCGGGCCCTAGTAACACACAGGCTGCTCTTACATATGTGCAAGAAGAAGTCTTATATGTGAGATTCTTCTTTTTTCTTCTTCTTCCTCCTTCATTCTCAAATTCCCGATGGATGGTCCCTTGTAGCAGGACCATGGTCCTACTTTGGTTTATCTGCGCCAATGACACGACACATCCATCTTCGGCGGATATATGTGAGATGAGACTGAGCAGGAGGCTTCGCAAGGCATGTACACCACAGAGAGTTATATTCGTCTGCATATTCGTCTACTTCTGCGTTCATTATAAAACTCACAGTGTGTAGATTGGATGCTTGGTTGGTTGGTTGGTTGCTGATCCAGTGGTACATTAGCTCATGACCTTTGACCCAATCCCATTTTACGGGCATTATATTGCTGAAAAGTATGTGGATTTTCGTCCCACCCCGAGTCAGATAATAACTCCAGGAAGGTAGGTTTCAACCTATGCACTGCTCTGAGCTACTGCAGCCAAGATAGGATTCACTGTGCTCATTCCCCGCCACTAATTGACTACTAGTTATGCTGAACCTCTCTATGTCTCCAGGCATGCAACCAAATGTTCAAGTCAAAAGGATTGTCACGTCCTGAGTCACTGTGCCTCTATGATGGGCCTCAGTCATAGGAAAAAAACCAGGGTTCATTCATATATGAAAACAAAGCATAAAACAAATTGCAACAATAACATATAAGCATGAGAAGTATAATTGTGTAGATGTCTTGCCATGAAGCTTCCATAAGGAGATAACGTCATCACAACGGCATGTCATCTACTAAGGTTTTCTGTTGCATGGGTGGTATCTCTAGTGGGCCATTGGTGAGACCCACAGACGCAAACCATGCGTCTCTCTTGCAGCAAGATATTGGATCTACTAGATCTCCAGCAATACGTTAGTCCAGAAAATATAAATGCGTTCTATGTGCCGTTTTATATGCGCTTGTGACCAGACATAGTCGTGATCGACGATATGATTCTAATACATTTCGAATTAAAGACATGAGAAATACTTAAATACCATCCACTGCACTGAGGATACACAAGTTCTGCTGCTGGTGATTTATGAGGATAGAAGCATACACAAATATGCAAGCACCAATGCTCTAAGAATAAAACCAGCAACATCGAGTACTAATTTATAGCCAGGCGGAAACTAACCTCTTGAAACAAACGAATGCGCAGAATCTGTAGATGGACGAATTTGCAACAACAAAAAAACATAAGCAGATCTTAAACAACGGAACATGTTTTTCCACAACTAGTGCACAGAAGTCATAATAAATAAATTCGAATACGCAAGTACATTCTTTTAGCATGCTAGACTCCCACACGTCATCATTACGATGTGTCTATCAGTTGCAATCTTTTAGCAGAGAAATCGGTCTTTTTAGACGGTCGAGTAGACATTGCTACGAATGTGCACTTCCTGTCACCTTCTCATGACGTTCGGTAAAAATGTTGATTATTTGAAAGTCATTCATGTGGCACCACGTATTCTATGAGTTAATGATGTGTTAGCTTAGCGCACAACTTACGCTCCAACCGATAGCACAACCCATAAGACAAACCTATGTCTTTATCATCTTTATCAAGTACCATCTCCGCAACAAAGGTTGCTTGCAACAGACCTCCAACAATTCCTGTATCTTTTATTGGTGGTGCATATCTTCTGACAGTAACCTGACCATCTCATGATGTTACTCTCCCACGTGTATCTCTGCCTATCTCTTGCTTGATACCTCTCAACCTTACCCTCAAGTAAGTTCATCAACAATGTGTCTTGTATTTTAATTTGTCCAAAATATTTTATTTCTCAATCTGTATTTCCTTTAATAGCTCTTTCTAAATGCCAAGTGTTCTTCATCTGCGTTCGCTCTCTGATAACCACGACGAATACATCGTGGGATTTCTGCCGGGAAGCGTGAAATATGCTGTACTGCTAGTTCCACAACAGAGACGTGTTAATTTCACCTGGGTTGGCTCGTTCTGTGGCACGAACATCAGAGGCCCAGTACATCCGTTTTCGCCGTGCCTTTCATTCGGGTAGTTGGTTTTCTAACCTGTGACAACCTATCCATTCTCTGGATTTCATCCTGCTGGAAATCTAGTAGGACTGATCCTGCTAAAAGAGAGACCCAACGGGAGTTTAAGAACTAACGAAGAAAAAGAAGAAAAAGAAGAAGAAGAAGAACATCCAATTCATATTCTTAACTTGATTTATCGAATTGATGTATTATTCTTTGTACATTCTGTTAACTTTCTGCTATTACGACAGCGTCATCTTCATATCTCAGGTTTTTTTATTATTTTCTCACTAATCTTGAGTGCTGGCGTTCCTTCCATATGTTTAAAGATATTCTCTGTGTAGATATTAAATGGGCTTGTTGATATAAAATACATTCTTGCATTAACCTTCTTTTTTTATTTCTATGTGTGGTGAGTAGCTGTTTGTGCACTTTATTGGTGCATTGTGTTCCAAATTCATATTTCTAATCAGCCTGATGTCTATTTCTTGAAGACAATTAATATTTCAGGATGGCATTGCTGTAGCCTATAAAGAAAATATTATATATAAATATTTATATAGCAAAGTAGTTATTTCGGCCAAGTTTTTTTTTCGAAATTGGAAATACTGAGAAAGTGGGTAATCCCGAGAAAGTGGATAAGCCTTAGAAAGTGGATAATCCCAAGAAAGTGGATAATCCCTGAAAAGTGGATAATCCTTGGAAAGTGGATACTCCTTAGAAAGTGGATAATCCCAAGAAAGTGGATAATCCCTGAAAAGTGGATAATCCTTGGAAAGCGGATACTCCATAGAAAGTGGATAATCACAAGAAAGTGGATAATCCCTGGAAAGTGGATAATCCTTAGAAAGTGGATAATCCATAATCCTGAGAAAGAGAATAATCCTTGAAGACTACCATTTAATGCTACAGAGTGCGTGTTATTCTCGGCAGGCGACATGCCGCCTCGTTGAGGGTCGGAGTACACATGGTGGGGGTGACGCGAGTACACATGGGAGGTGACGCGAGTACACATGGGGAGTGACGCGAGTACACATGGGGGGGGGGGGGGTGACGCGAGTACATGGACGTTTGTCATCTACGCCGTTTGTACTGGTTTTTAAATAAATCATTAGACATAATGAATACATTTGTTTGCTTTTTTGTTCTTCTCGTACCACATGCGACACATAGGACAGAGGTTTGGACTCCCCCATGTGTTCCGCTCCTCTGTCTGCAATTTTAGTTCTTGTATTGACTTGCAGCCCTTTGTTTCCTCTTCTTTAAATATGGTGTTTTTCAAACGTATTTTTATGTCTTCCTCGTTTTCTTTACCCATCTATGTCCACATGAGTGATTGTCCGTTCAATCTACTTGTTTTTGTTTTTTTTTGCTGCGTTTACATTGTTCTCATTTGTCTCTTCTGTATACATCAATTCTATTTGATTGCTACCATTTTCTGATCACGTTCTTGCACCTATTTTTCTGTCTTTTTTGTTGTTGTCATCTTTATTGTTTGCTGCAGTTTCAATGATTGTGTTTGTTTAAGATTTATAGAAAAATTATGTGTACGTCTTTCAAACAATCTCCATATGCTAAACATTCACTTCTCTCTATATACAAACGTGATACATCACATATTCACTTATCACATTATCAGACTTGCTGTGGCAGAACTCAGTAAAACAGTTTGTGGTCTTCGTTTTTTGAAATAAGTTATAAATAATAAAACAAATCTTCAATCTCGGCATCACATACCCTACAGTCCTGCTCTAATGGTCTCCGATCCAACAACACAGGATATGCATATATTTTGTAATCTAGACATCTGATATCCTAGTAAAGATATTTTTAAGCTACCTTTGCGAATTTAATGGGAGTGCCGTAAAAATGAACTCTAGGGCTTCATACAACGCTAATGTAGCGATTACGTCCCTTTGTCAAAATCTTTACCCAATCAGCGGGTGGGAAGTTATAGAGATAACACTATTCCTACCTTCGATCAGGTAGATTCATATCTGAGAAATAAGAGATGCATGCTTTACTAACGTTCCGTAAATTACAGACAGGTGTTATTTATCATAGTTTGGACATTAGTGTAGATTCTATAGAGATGTTCCTAGTTTGGACATCAATGTAGATTCTATAGAGATGTTCCTAGTTTGGACATCAATGTAGATTCTATTGAGATGTTCCTAGTTTGGACATTAATTTAAATTCTATAGAGATATTCCTAGTTTGGACACAAATGTATATTCTACAGAGATGCTCTCGCCGGTTTACTGGTTGAAGCTACAACGAAAATAGTTATTTAAAAATTAAATAAATTTGGGGTCTTTGTTATCTCTAATAATTTATGGTAGTGAGTCCTGGTATAACCTAATTGAACTTTGTTGTCCGCTGGTTGAAAGGTGCGCGCCTCTAAAATAAGGAGAGGTAAACTCATTAACTACCTACCAGTTATTTAAAAATGAAAATCATGTATTGGTCAGGATTTAAGTGTCAAGATGTCAATAGAGTCTGGGGTATGGAGAAGTGCGGGGAGTGTGTGTGTGTGGGGGGGGGTCCAAATTGGCAAAACCTTATTGATGTAATTTATGGACAGCTCTGATTGTAAGGTATGCCACAGTCAACCGCGGAAATTAGGCTAATGTGGTTATATTTCAGCATTTTAGCTTAAAAATATAATACAGGATACGCCCATGTGTTGCTGGGGCCCGAAAGGTGAGCAAAGAATAGCAACACTGTTTACCTTCCATACGTGGCATAAAATGCGGCGAATGCAGGTATGGGGTGGATCTGGCTATCCCATCACACACGTGATCAAAGTAACCCAGAATCACGATGTCGTCAGATGTGTCAAGAAAGAATGCGCAGCTATCGCAACACAGCTATAAACCATAATGCAACGTATTCCGTTCTCCCGACTGCATTCTGCCAATCAGCAGGAGTTTGAGAACGAAAGAAAAATATAAAAATAATAACAAATAGAGACTATTGGTCCATGAACGACACGACACCTCCCTACTAGATATGAGAAGATATATTCAATTTACCTCTTCAAATATATAAATCCGCGTACAGAAGAGAAATATGTTGACATGGAAGGTACTCTTTTCAACTTTCTTCAACAAGCTTTAAGCAAGGTAGAGTATTTTTTTTTCAAAGTGTGATTAGATTCAAATTAGGCCCAGCAGGATACCAGTAGCACTGAATACCATCCTGGTCTCTAACGTAGCGTGTCGTCCTATTCATCTGTCTTCAGGTGCTCCTTCCATACCAGATCTAGAGACCCGATGAGGCCTGCTCTTGCACAGGAGGAGTTTCTAATGAGGATATGAAGAAAGGAATTCGTGGATGGGGGGTGTATAGTTCAGCACTACTGTAATAATTAAACACTGAAAAGAGTTGACCGTGGGAGAGAGATATAGTACGGGAACATGCCATGGTAAATGATGTCTTTGAAGTCGGTATGGGTATAAAGATATTGTTTATTGATTAGAAAGTAAACACTTCACGTACAAGGAAATGTGAGGTACTGATAAATAAACAAATGTCAAAGATTAAGTGCATGATAGCACGTGTGTTGTCGAGATACGAAAGAAAGGCAAACATAGGATCCATGTAGGTCTAAGAGACGAATAAGGGGGTTTGGAGGTGTGAATTGAATGTACTATCCTCTACAATATTATCATATCTGTAGCCCTGTGGTGAAGTTGTTCAGAGCATGTCTGTGACGGCCAAAGTATCGAGTTCAATTCCCGCCACAGGAAATTCTGCATCCTGACCATTCAGAAAGCAATGGCAAACTGATTAAAGTATAAATACTTTCAGCATGTATTCCTATATTGTCTAGGAAATCACCACAAAAAGATAGCTACGTATAGATGGGTTGACATCTATGTCGTGAATAGGATATGCTACCAATTTATCCTATAAATGTCATCCACCAAAATTCCATGCTGAAGTCGGATGTGTCAGGCCAAAAAGTGTAAATATTGCAGCAATGCTTCAAACCATGACAAAACATACTTCGTTATATTGACTACATGCTACTAACATGAAGGAGTTTGAGAACGGAGACAGAAGAGGTAAATGAAGGTGCATCAAGATACGCGTAGGAATTTGGTGCTGGTTCAGGAAACGGATTGGTTCAATTGCCGTTAGTTTCAAGAATGTTAAACTAATTCCCTGGCTTCCTTCTTGAATTTAATTGTGTAAGAATAGACCGTATTATAGTTCGTTCCTTTCGTGCCGTAGACGGCACATAGGGCAGAGGTTTTGATTCTCCGTGTGCTTCGGTCCATTGCCTGCAATTGTAGTTCTTGCATGGTCGTGCTGGCTGTTGGTTCCCCTTCTTTAAGAATTGTGTTTTTTTAGGGTTGCTTTAGGTCTTCCTCGTTTTCTTTTACCCTCAGCTGTCCACATAGAGGCTTGTTGGTTTACCATCACATAAAGAATCAATAAACTTCTGTTTCAGGAATAATGGTTGCTCTACGATGCACTTCTTAGGACACTTATCAACCGACCATAGCAAGTACGAAGAACACAACTACTTCCATCTTCAACCGGAACCAGAAACCGGAAATGTATTATGGGAAAATGAATAATTGAAACAGTAAGATTCGAGAAGGATAAAATGTGAGAAGAGATTTATTGATTTAAGTGAAAAACTGCCCATGTGATGCCGGGGCTCGAGAGCTATCGACACTTTTTCTTGTCATGCATGATGTAAGAGACGATTAGAGAAATGTTGAGGTAGAGTTGGCTGTCTCATCACATGTAGGGTCAAAGGGACACAGAAGCTATGATAAAGTCGGATGTGTCAGGACGAACGGCGCAGATATTGCTGAGAAGTTGTAAACCATGACACGCATTCCGTTCTCTGGAATACATCCTGCTAATGTTCAGGAGTTTGAGAACACACGTAGAAGTAGAATAGAGCGAACGCAAAAGAACAACTTGGCTGTGATACATCTCACTTCAGAAAGCATTCTGTGTCGCTCCTACCTTAAATTCGATGGGGCAACCAGTTCCACGCCCCCGCCGAGAACACCTTAGCCCCTTCTGACGAGGTGTATGACATATTACAGTATCATTATTCTTTGCTTCCATGTGGGGCTCGCTAAATCAAGTAATGAAAATGGACTGGATATAAATATCCAAAAAACAAAAACCATGATAATCAGCAAAGACACAGAAGAACAGGAGCTAAACATAAACATACAGGGAGAGAAACTACAACAAGTAAAACAGTATCAATATCTTGGACACATAGTCACAAATGATGGCAGATGTGAAACAGAAGTTAAAAGGAGAATAGGAATGGCTAAAAGTACCTTCAATGATATGAGGAAAGTATTAATATCTAAACAAATTACAAACAAGTTAAAAATGAGAATTATAAAATGCTACATCTATTCTATATTAATGTATGGCTCAGAAACATGGACACTAAATAAACAATTAGAAGACATAATTGATGCCTTTGAGGTGTGGGTATATAGAAGAATAGGGAGAACATCATGGAAAGAGAAGAAAACAAATAAAGAGGTGCCAAAGACACTCAATATGAAGAAAGAACTACTAAGAGAAATAAAGATCAAGCACATAAAATACTTTGGACACATTAAAAGACATGACACCTTATTGAACACCTTACTTGAGGGAAAAGTCAAAGGGAAGCGAGCAAGAGGTAGGCAGAGATACAAGATGGAGAGTAACATCACACGATGGATAAGTTACAGTCTAGCAGAGTGCACCACCAAGACAAGAGACAGGAGATGTTGGAGATACGTTGCAGCCAACCTTCGTTGCGGAGACGGCACTTAATGATGATGATGATGGTGCTCGACACAACACAGGCGACTTCCATCGCCTATGAAATCATGTCAGCAAACTGAAACAAACACTCCAGTAACAAGCATTTCTTTCCCCATGATCGTTCACGAATATTTTGGGACTAAGTACACAGAAGACGGATATGTCGGGCCATTTCAAGATCCAGCGGGAGTTTGAGAATGAATGCTGAAGAAGAAGAAATATCGTGTCTCAAACAGAATATTCACATGTTTTTTAACATTTACATTTTTATGTTTTAAATCTCATTTTCTTTATCTTAACAATTTTCTTTCTTCCAATTCTGACTTCCAGGTTCTAGACCACACAAGTAACTAATGTGGCCAGCCTGACTGCCTCAATGATTGTTCTCACTTCTTCCCATTCAATTTCCCACTTGTCTGCCAGGGACTTCCGGTGAGCATGCGCAGTGTACAAGGCTTCCAACTCTCCTATTTTGTCAGACAGTTTTTGTCAACTGGATTTATCTGTCTTTAAAGTGGTCCAGTCATTGATTTTGGATCCTCCTTTCTGAGTGTCAAGAGTTGGTGAACTTGATGAATATTTCAATTCATGTTCTACTTCTCTTTCTTAGTATTTTGATTTTTTCACATCAATATTTCTCCATTTTAATTTATTCTTATGGCTGCCATGGCAACGCGGAGTGACACATGAGGAAATTTATGTCAAATTTTTGACGTGCAGAGGTATAAATAATGTGGCAATTATTCCAATACTATTACTCTTTTTCTTCAGATCATCAGAATGTAGTCTGGATAACGACATACGCAGTGGCATAGTTTACAGCCTAGCTGCGATATCTACGCCTTTCAGCTTGACATATCCGACTTCAGCATTTCCTATGGGTCACATTCACCCTATACAAGATGAGGCAGCAAACTTCATTCCCCTTGACCTTTTTAGTCGTCTCTTATGACATACCAAGCCAACACCAATTTCTCTATACTGTGTGTCCACTTCCATCTCTAGCAAAACGCCGACGTAGGTAATATTGGTAAAAGAGATATACGCTCTTTTATGTAAACGCCCTTTACTCGTCGTCTACTATGTTCTGTTCTTGATAAAGGTTTTTTGAGCGAAACGTAGATTAGTGTATTTCCAGTGATTTACATACATTATATCTTCAACATTATATCTTCTTTTTTTCAATTTTCACTGTAACATTACTATGAGAGTATATGTTATGACAGTTAATTGTTATTTTGACCGTTTGTTGTGACTCTGAATATAAACACACAGAATGTTATACTGCACTATTACATTACACACAAATATATTTGAGGTTTGGACCTGCTTGTCTTTATAACTATATATCTATCTATTCTCTGAACCCTTTGTTGCCTTTCGGCATCAGGGGTAGAATAGTTTTCTGGAGATGGCCCTCTTGTGTGCTGAGTATATTGTGGATTTTGTCGCCTCTTTTATTTCAGTGGTCCATCGTTTTCGTGTTCAGCCTCTAGGTCTGCCTTCATTGTATCTGTGTAGCATATCTTGCTGTGGTATGTTGTCTGATGGTCTTTATAGCGATATTCGCAAACCGAGACAGAACGTACTGTGTCTTTTCCAAGAATTTATTTTCTCTTCACAGACAGGGAAGATAATAAACAAAAATGTATGTATGGGAAAAATACCCGGATGTGTTTCACGAAATTATCAGGTATCGCAGCACATTTGTAAACTAAGAGAACACATTTCATTCTCCTGACTATTTCCTGCTTACCTGCATGAGTGTATGAGCGGAAAAAAGAAACAGAGCAGGCTCATGCGTGACTTTCGCAAATAGAAAACCTCTGTACAGAAAATAAACAGGAATTTATTTGTCAAGTTTTTCATTATTGTTGTGATTTTTCGTTTTGTCACTATATACTTGGAGTTGCCTGCCAA
Source organism: Meghimatium bilineatum (assembly GCA_034231615.1). NCBI lineage: Eukaryota > Metazoa > Mollusca > Gastropoda > Stylommatophora > Philomycidae > Meghimatium > Meghimatium bilineatum. The sequence goes on from CM067301.1 coordinate 27,333,818, forward strand.
AAATAGTCAAGGTCGACCAAAGAAACGCTGGAAAATAATCAATATCGGCCTTTCATTTCATCTGTACACAGGTCTGTTGCACAGTAGCCTGGTCATGGCTCATGTCTAGACAATGTCACTTCCCAGACTATATACATTATTTCATGAAACAGTTTGTGTGTTTCGCCTTTGTGTTACTCGGACCTGAGAGGGTGACCCAATGGCATGCAGAAGTCGGATGTGTCTGACGGACAGTCGCATATATCGCAGTAATTCTATAAATCATTACACAGCGAATTCCGTTCTCCGGACTACATCCTGCTTGTCTGCAGGAGTTTGAGAACGAACATAGAAGAAGAGGAATTTCTGCGTTCGTTAGAATACTCCTGAAGATTATGACAGTCATGTTTTACAGCTTGGCTACAACATTTACGCTTCTTAACTTGACACATGAACCATGCCCCGTAATATTTCCTCACAAACCACACATCCAAGATCTTCATAACACTCCAACACACAGAAAAATAAAACTATTTATGCAAAAATATTTATATAAAAATACTCATATACAAAAATTTGATAAATTTACACATTTAACAGAACTATCCCTATATATATATATATATATTTACTTTTACGTAGGTCTTATATAATCTAAATAAACACTATCACCAGGTGGCCAACCGATCGCCGGTAAGCTGTCATTCATCTTCATTGTTCTATTATTCTTGTTCTGTGTTGGTTATAGAAGTCTTGCAGATTAGCAGGGTGTCGTCCACAGAACGGAATGAGTTGTATTGTGCTTTACAGCTTAACTGCAAACACATGTGCCTTTCGGCCTGAGTAATTTGAGATAACTACGGCTACTTGGTTCATTCGAACGTCCGTGGGATGGTGCGGTCACTTCACCCCAAAAAGGCTTTAGTAACCTCTTTCAACATGCTTGGAAGATATAACAGCAATGTTATTCTTTGCTTTACTTTCAGGTCCCGGCAACACATGGGTGATCCGCAACTATTTCCAGCGTCCATGTGTTGCCGGGGCCCGAGAGTGGAGCAAAGAATAGTAACATTATACCTTCCATGAGCAAAGAATAGTAACATTATACCTTCCATGCATGTCGTAGGAGGTGACTAATGAGGTTATGTAATGCAGTTGGCAATCCCATCCTATATAGGGGCAGTGACCCAGAGTCATGCTGAAGTCGGATGTGTCCGACCGAAATGCGCAGGTATTTGAGCACTGCTGTAAACCATGACATAGCGAATTCCGTTCTCCGGACTACGTCGTGCTAATCTGCAGGAATTTGAGAATGAACGAAAAAGAACTATTTCCAGTATTTTATTCTCCAAATCGTCGCTAGCTCTTTGTATACCACAATGCTAAACTAATAATTTTTCACTCCTCAATCTTTCTTGTCTTCTTTCATGTCCATTGTAATTCTTCCTCCAAAGTTCTGTCTCAAAACTTGTCATAACGTAAAGATTGTAAGTAATATTCTTCTTCAGCGATAATTCTCAAACTCCCACTGAATCTCTCTTGTAGCATAACAATGTTCCTACTTGATTTTCAGCAGAATGTATCTCAGAGAACGAAATGGGCCGTGATTGGCCCGATACATCCTTCTTCAGCGGAGTAAGAAATATACACTAAAATATTTACTGAAGGTAAAACTTAATTTTAAATGTTGAATGTTTCCCGTTGAGGAGTTGTATTTGTTGCAGTGTGATAAAGGTTGTATCCCAATGCTGTCTTCACGTCGTCTACAAGGTGAGTTTTAAAAAAAATATTTATCGTCCGACAGAAAAGTAACCCTTACCTACTGGAAGTTGAACCCTGGACGTCACGGATGTGAGACCAACGTTCTAACCTCTTGGCCATGCGCTACATTAAAAATATTTACACTAGTAAATATCTATTCGGCAACCTAGCATCGTTAGTGTGACGTGACACATTGCATCGTTAGCGCGCCGTGACACATTGCTTCGTTAGTCTGACGTGACACATTGCATCATTAGTGTGACGTGACAATGCATCGTTAGTGTGACGTGACACAATGCATCGTCAGTGTGCCGTGACACATTGCATCATTAGTGTGACGTGACACAAAGCATCGTTAGTGTGCCGTGACACATTGCTTCGGTAGTCTGACGTGACACATTGCATCATTAGTGTGACGTGACACAATGCATCGTTAGTGTGCCGTGACACATTGGTTGCGGCACACTGCTCTATACCATACGACAACCTGTCAGAAACAATCGATGGCATATTTCGTTGTTATCATTATTGTTGGCATCGCTGACGTTGGATGTGTCGGGCCATTCGCGTAAATACAGCGATGACACAATGTATTTCCATTCACTGGACAACATCCTCCTGGAAATACAGTAGGACTAGTGTCCTGCTACAAGAGAGATATAACGGGAGTGTGAGAATGAACGCTGAAGAAGAGTTTTACTTGTGGTCATACTTCACTCGACATTCAGCCCCCGGCAACACTGGCGAAGCAACATTGGTGAGGCACCACTGGTGAGAAAACACTATTTCAATACGTTATTCGCTCACATGAGAATTTTCTTAGCAATAGAATCTTATGAATCGTTGCTACCATTCTTCCTAATGGTGCCAATATGTGTGATACTTAAGCAGCTCTACTTTCAATGTGAGTTTAAGCAAGAAATCTGTCGAGATTTTATCATTAATTTTTCCTCCTATGTGTTTCCCGGGGCCCAAAAAGGGAGCAAAGAATAGCAACACTGTTTACCTTCCACGCATGTCGTAAAAGGCGGTTAAGGAGGTTATAGGATGGAGTTAGCTGTCCCATCCCATATAGAGCCAGTGACCCAAAGCCATGCTGAAGTCGGATTTGTCAGACCGAAAGGCGCAGATATCGCAGAAATGATGTAAACCATGACACAACACATTCCGTTCTCCGGACTACATCCTGCTAATCAGCAGGAGTTTGAGAAGGAACACAGAAGAAGAAGAAGAATTTATTTTTCTCTTGGTATAAATCACTCGTGTGGCAAACGGGAACCTGGAGTTCTAGCTCAAGGAGCTACGTGTATGGCCTCTGGCTTCTTTCTATGCATGTCCTAGGAAGCGACTAAGGGATGTTGGGAGATTCGCTGATTACCTGTCATCTATGACCAAAAATGTCAGTTCTGTTATTGCATTTCTTGCCTCGATTTCTTGCTTCTGCAAAAAGGTCCCCATAGATGACAGGGAGATGCAGACCAGCAAATATTGCACCTTTTTATATCTGTGGCAGACTACTTCGTGGCGGGGCATGCAAGATCTTACATCACTGCAGATGGATCAACAGATCTAACGGAAGAATAATGAACTTGTTGACCCATTCATATAAGCTGCACTCCTAGCAGGACGTGATAATCCTTGTATATTTTCCGCAACCGAATACCTCCCTTCAGGTACTGAACATGCATCCTTGGATATTTCCGCAGCCGAATACCTCCCTTTAGGTACTGAACATGCATTCTTGGATATTTCCGCAGCCGAATACCTCCCTTTAGGTACTGAACATGCATCCTTGGATATTTTTCGCAGCCGAATACCTCCCTGCAGGTACTGAACATGCATCCATAAACTCCCTTCCACACCACAACCAGTCCTTTACCAAAGCATAGCTTATCTATTTGAATGTCACCTCGATTACTTATCTTAGATGGAACTTTCCTTTTGACAGAATATCCCTCACCCAACAACTGACAGGCACACTGAGCTTATAAACTATCAGATGTCCTGAGGAATGGCACGCCAGAGAACACTTATGAAAATGTCCCGTGTAGTAATGCTAGTTCGTAATAAAGAACACAACGATCCCCAACCAACAAAAAAAATCCACAACCCCCACCCACCTATCTTAATCTACATGACTAGTTCCAATGATGATTAGGTATTTTATTTTGTCGAATGCAACAATATACGAGTACATTCACCATGCACTTGTAGTAGCGACGTTTTTCTGAAATCGGGATTAGAACCAACGCTGATCACCAGCTTCACTCCTTAACAGGAATACACTTCTCATCGATCGACTGTGTGTTTGTATTAAACACGCTTACCTATTTTCATATCACTGACACAAAAATACTTTAGTCTTGGACAAGGTATGACGTATGGAATTATAGATAACAAAAGAAATAATAAACCAACAATTCAGCAACCAGGCAGGGAAGTCTCGCTTCATTTATCCCTATTGGCAGATCGTAAACAGTGCGCTGCATGTTGTCAACAGTCAACGATACGTGCTAGCATGACCGTCACCGAGAAAGACCTTCCAACGGAATTAATTAGGACCCCATTCGTTACTTTTTTTTTGATTATTTGTTAGGATTTCGGTTGGACACTAATTACATACTCGGAATCGCATGTCAAAAATACACAAGGTGACTTCAAGATATATATAGTGACCAACGGAATGCCCAATAATAACACAAACGTAACGAATGGGGTCCTAATTAATTATGTAGGAAAGTCTTCTATACCATTCAAAGTCTCGCTTGCTAGGGATCCCGCAAATATGATAAAAACAAATAGGACCGATCATTCGACCGTGACAGCCCACAGCTTTCCACTAGTCATTCACAGTTCTGGGGTCGGTTACTGGTGCATCTGCGTTGTCATGGTGACGAAAAGCTACCACCCATAAAGATTTGACATGGAGAACTCGAGGCCAAGCGTGATATTGTGATGTCATCGGTTCAGATTAAGAGACAAAGATCAGGTTTGATCATGCAGTCTAAAACACCAACGTCCATTTAATGTTAAGGAAACGTGCTTTCTTCATGTTTGATTAGAAATAGTTCTTATGTTGAAGTGGTTGGGGCACTGGCACCATGTAGTAACATAGAGCGCAATCTGCTGCAGGAAAGTTGAAATCGAATCAAGAGACATTCTATGGTATTCTCTTTACTTTAGTACCAGGGTTGCAGATAAATGTTTTAGACTTTAATTTCATAGTTAGAGAATCTTTTGTTTTTAAATGTTGATCTTCAGTTTTGAATAATGGGTCCAGCCGAAGACGGATGTGTCAGGCCATTTTCGCAAATAAAATGGCGATACAACACATTTCCATTCTCTGGACTACATCCTGCTGGAAATCTAGTAGGATAATAGTCCTGCTACAAGAGAGATCCAGCGGGAGTTTGAGACTGAACGCTGAAGAAGAAGAAGAAGAATAACGGGTTAAGATGCATAAATGATTGACTTCATGGTACCTCATACGTACTGCATCCCACCCATCTACGCGACACATTATCTGTCTAAGTGTCTCTCAGAGCACGTAACTCCCTAGATTTAAGCAGTAATCCCCAGATAACTCCTAAAAAATCCAATGCGTACAAACAAGACATCGTGATGAATGCAATCTTTCCTATAGGTTTTGTTATCTTTAGCGTTTTCTGTATACCTTTTCCATCTTTCTTTCGTTAGTTCGGTAATGCATGACATTCTGGTTGTTGTGGTTCGTCTTCTGACCAAATGTCTATGACTTCAGCACCTTTACTAGATGGTTACTTGGTTACACCTTAGCTAATCATGACTGTGGTACTACCAGAATGTGGTACTGCTGTAGGCCAATCTTAGTTTCCATCCTTTGCTGGCTGGACAAAGCCCCCATCTCCTAGTAATGGAGCTGGCATCGATGTGGTTCGTTTTACCAAAAAGAATCCTATTCTCGGTCATTTTACACAGCTGCGTACTGTAATATCTGGACTCAGGGAATATAGTTTAGCCATAAATGACGAACGATTTACAATAACATATAACCACGACACCGAAGCAGATGATGACAGAGATAACAACCAAGAGAAAATAAGTTTATTAGTTTGTTTCGTTTGCTAGGCGATAGAGTTTTAATGTCAGTCATATTTTAGAACTTTCTCAGTCATATTTTAGATCTTTCTCAGTCATATTTAAGATTTTTCTCAGTCATATTTTAGATCTTTCTCAGTCATATTTTAGCTCTTTCTCATTCATATTTTAGATCTTTCTCAGTCATATTTTAGATCTTTCTCAGTCATATTTTAGATCTTTCTCAGTCATATTTTAGATCTTTGTCATATTTTAGATCTTTCTCAGTCATATTTTAGATCTTTCTCATTCATATTTTAGCTCTTTCTCATTCATATTTTAGATCTTTCTCAGTCATATTTTAGATCTTTCTCAGTCATATTTTAGATCTTTCTCAGTCATATTTTAGATCTTTCTCATTCATATTTTAGATCTTTCTCAATAATATTTTAGGTTTTTCTCAGTCATGCTGTGTTTAATGAATAGGACCTTTTCCCGAGTATATGTAAATCACAGAAGACTGTTTTACTGAATGTGACTGTAGAATTGACTGCAATAAGCTTCTTCTTCTTCACGTTCGCATAATGACATGTCGACACAGAAAGTCCGATTTTCTTAATAAATGCTGCAGTATTTGAAAGCTCCTCGGTGCTCTCATACATATTTCTGTGGATATCCATCTCTGTGGGCCAGTGGTCTTTCCTTAACTAGTTTAGTATATTGTAGTCTTGCAGGATATGTTCTGCGGTCTGTGCTGCCTACCAATAAGGGCACAGAGGTGATGGGACCAGTCTTAGTCTATTTAAGTTGCTGTTTAATCTGTTGAGTCCTGTTCTGAAGCGGAAGATAATAACCTGCTCTGTTCTGTCAAGATAGTGGTAATTGTCTGCAATGAGCTGAAATGTTCATTTTTCCGGTGGAGGCTGTAACATAACTTTCTTGCAAACTCCCAGCATACTGTAGAAGATAGGGTTGATTCTCTCCAGCGAGCTGGTCAGGGCTTTTTAGCGGGTTTCATTGCAGAGGAATATGAGATCATGGGATGATGTAATCACTGCTTCACTCTTTCAGCTTAGTAACTTATTACGATATCTTCTTCTTCTTCTTCTGCGTTCGTTCTCAAACTCCTGCAGATTAGCGGGATGTAGTCCGGAGAACGGAATGCGTTGTGTTATGGTTTACAGCAGTGCTACGATATCTGCGCATTTCGGCATGACACATCCGACTTCAGCATGGCTTTGGGTCACTGACCCTATATAGGATGTGACAGCCGCCCGTGATTTGCCGGGACCAGAAAGGGGAGCAAAGAATAGCAACACCTTTTACCTCCCATGCATGATGTAAGAGGCGAATAAGGAGGTTATGGGATGGAGCTCGCTATCCCATATAGGGTCAGTGACCCAAAGTCAAACTGAAGTCGGATGTGGTAGGCCGAAAGGCGCAGCTATCGCAGCAATGCTGTAAACCATGACATAACGCATTTCCTTCTCCGGACTACATCCTGCTAATCTGCAGGAGTTTGAGAACGAACGCAGAAGAAGAAGAGAAAAAGGATGTGTCAGCCAAGTCCATCCCATAACCTCCTTAGTCGCCTTTTACGACATGCGTCGAAGGTAAATAGTGTTGCTATTCTTTGCTCCCCTTTCGGGCGCCGGCAACACACTGGCGATTACGATATGATTTGCAAGTATCAGTGTTTAACAATCCGCCGAAGATGGATATGTCGTACCATTAGTGAAAATAAAACGGTGACATAACACACTTCCATTCTCTGGACTACACAGTGCTGGAAATCTAGTAGGACCGTTATCCTGCTACAAGAGAGATATAGCGGGAGTTTGAGAATCAACACAGATAAAGGTAAGACAAGTGTTAACAATAATTGCTCCCCCGTTATGTCCGTATCACAGGAAAGACAGTTGTCACACCGTGTTCAGATTGAGTTTGAGATTCGCACGTTAGTTGCCGGGTCTAAAGGGGAGTAAAGAATAGTGACAATCTTAGCTGACACGAACATCGTAAGAGACGACTAATGACCTTTCTAGTCGGAGTTGGCTAGAAAGTGATACATAGAGGGCCAAAGTGATACATAAGCCATGCTGAAGTCGAATGTGCCACGCCTAAAGACGCAGATATCGCCGCCAAGCTGCAAAACAATCCTACAATATTCTCCGGATTACACCCCGTTACTCTGTAACAGTGTGAGAGTGACATAAGTAGAAACAAAATTTGATTCAATCCTCCATTCAAATTAACACCACTAGATTGTTAACCTTGAACATTATGCCCTTGAGATAAATGCCCTAACAACACTGCCACCCCTTCACCCACTCTCATAAATGTCATTGTTGAACATTCCTGCCTCTAATTGTATACAACATTTATTTTCATATTTACAACAGCTACAGCAAAATTGCATTTACGAGAAACGACTTAATTATACAGCTACTACTTGCCTTCCTTATAACAAGTCGTTTGGGAGCTGGTCCGGCTGTAATCGTTAAGACATTTGTCATTTTCTGTTAACTTTAACAATCAAACTACAGAGGCTATTTCCGGGAGATTGGTACTTCCTTAAATATCATGTTGTATTTCCTGTTCTTCTTCTGCGTTCGTTCTGAAACTCCTGCAGATTAGCAGGATGTAATCCGAAGAACGGAATGTGTTGTGTCATGCTTTCTACGGTATCTGCGCTGTGCGGGCCTAATGCATCCGATTTCAGCATGGTTTCTAGAAAACGTTGCAACTATGTTGGATGGGACAAACTCCAACTCCGTAAAACCTCCTGAGTCTCCTCCGACGAGCTGCTGTCTCGTTTTTTTTGCTCACAGTTCAGACCCCAAGCACATGGGAGTTCGTCTTCTAAATCTACGTTTATAATCTCAGCGAATAAACTCTCTTTAGTTAATGAAATGAAGACAGCAGAACTACTTGAATTGTGACAGAATTTAAAAGTTAGGTTGTGACATATTCGCCTTTTTGGGTAGGACACATAAAATTTCAGTATGGCATTAGAGCGAATTTTTCCCCGGGTATCGTCGGGAGCAGAAGACGGAGCACAGACTCGCAACACTGTTGTAACTATTGTCCCATGCATTTTGTAATAAGCAATTAAGGAGGCTATGGGAGAGGAGTAGGCTGTCCCAGCACTCACAAGGTCAAAGTAACCAAGACGCCATGTTGGTATCGGATGTGTCATGACGAGCGCCACATATAACGTAGTCAAGTTTTTGAGTAGACAATGAAAAAACACATTCAGTTGTCAGTAGTACAACCACATCCTTCTTCAACATCACTCTCAAACTCATGACATCACTCTCAAACTCATGACATCACTCTCAAACTCATGACATCACTCTCAAACTCATGACATCACTCTCAAACTCATGACATCACTCTCAAAATCATGACATCACTCTCAAACTCATGACATCACTCTCAAACTCTGACATCACTCTCAAACTCATGACATCACTCTCAAACTCATGACATCACTCTCAAACTCATGACATCACTCTCAAACTCATGACATCACTCTCAAACTCTGACATCACTCTCAAACTCATGACATCACTCTCAAACTCATGACATCACTCTCAAACTCATGACATCACTCTCAAACTCATGACATCACTCTCAAACTCATGACATCACTCTCAAACTCATGACATCACTCTCAAAATCATGACATCACTCTCAAACTCATGACATCACTCTCAAACTCTGACATCACTCTCAAACTCATGACATCACTCTCAAACTCATGACATCACTCTCAAACTCTGATATCACTCTCAAACTCATGACATCACTCTCAAACTCATGACATCACTCTCAAACTCATGACATCACTCTCAAACTCATGACATCACTCTCAAACTCATGACATCACTCTCAAACTCATGCCGGATCTGTCTTGTAGCAGGACTGTGATACATTCCAGGTTTCCAGCAGAACGTTGTCCAAATAATGGAAATGTTTTGTGTCGCCGTTTTATTTGCGCCAATGGCCCTACACATCCGTTTTCAGCATGGTACAACGTCCTAATAATTTTAGAACGAGCAAAGAAAAAGAAAAACCGCTTTTCCCTATGAACAGGACAGCGTGGGCATTAGCATCACAAACAAATACTGATCGCCTATCTAAAGTACAAAATACAGAACTTGACTAATCTCAGAATGGTGAAAACCACTTCAGTTCATGCAATGGAAAAATACGTAAATATCCGCCCACTGGATGATAGAAGAGAAGAAAGAGTGCGTGTACAGAGGAAAAAATTAAACGCATGCCAAACAATTCGATGTATGCGCATATTTCTGGACCAACCACAAACAGGCTGAAGAGAACCAGCTTCTGTAACATTTCCAACCACCAAAAGCACAAAGATATCGTCACAAACTTCCCTACTGATACTGAAACACTAACGGATTTTGAACAGCTAGACAAGTCTCCAAAAGTCTATTCCACCTCAACTAAAAGCATCGACACTCGAGATGTAGAAATAACATACAATCCCACGGAATGGACACGTATATACACAGATGGATCGGGAGGGAACAATAAGGAATGGAGGAGGTGGAATTCTTATACGACTCAAAGAAGGGAAGGCAATTTCAAAAGTTTTTCCAACTGAGAAATACTCCTCTAACTTTAGAGCAGAAGCAGTTGCCCTCTATGAAGTACTGAAAACCAGGACTGCCATGTCCAAAGATGATAACTGTATTCACAGGTTGCAATTCCCTACTAGAATTAATACAGAGCAACAGAAATGAAAGCCTTCTGCATAACATTAGACATGAGTTAAGACATAAACAAATAAATCAGCTATTGCTCTTCAATTAATACCATCACACTGTGGAATCATTGGAAATGAGATATCGGATGCTCTGTCAAAAACAGAAAGCGAAATGGAATAACACAGACACCAACTTTCCTACAGAGAAGTAAAAACAATAATACAAAATACATGCATAGCAAAGTGGAATAAACAAATGGAAGTGGAAGACAAACATGATACAATACATCACCTCCAAAGAAATCAACAGACCACACTAGCTCGTCTTAGAACAGGCCACTGCAGACTGTTGGGTCGCCTTTACCGATAGAGGATCTCATACACAGATGAATCTCCATGTGGATCCGGAACCCAGACTCCTGAACACATACTTCAGGATTGACCAACGTACAAAGATCAGAGGAAGCAGACCTGGCCAGAGGATACAGATTTGAAACAAAAGGTATGTGTCAGCCGCTTTGAACTTAAGAAGACAGTGGTCTTCGTCCTGATGACATACCTGCCAATATAATATGAACGTAGATGCTGAACGCAGAAGAAGAAGATGATGACTTTATGTGAGTCTCACGCGAACGATCAGATCCTGTGTACAAGAGTTTGTAAATTGATTTCATAAATGTCGCATAAAGCTCCCGCCGACAAATTATATTCAATACATTCCGCGTTGAAGGACTAGAGCAAACGTTTCCCGTTTTAATATCTATTCCTAATGCTTCTGTGTACGCGCATTAATCTAACACATTTATTTAGATTTATTTTCTCATTTGTGTAGAGACGAGCACATGTACGCATGTGCACACAGAACAAGTAGAGAACACATTGTTAGAAATGTTTGTAGAAGATGAATGCTTCATATCGTTCATTGATACACCTTTTCCCCATGGTCACTCTCCATTAGTCGCCTGGATTGTCCCATCGCGACTGTTCTTTAACGCCATCCAATGTGATGGAATCTCAGATTGCACACCAATTTCATAAAGTTGTTGTGCAGTTGAATTTGTTTGCATTCCGGTAACTAGATTGTGTGCGGAAGATAAATTCAGTAGCTAAATTCCCAGTACATCGTAGGTTATACAGTCCTGTGGACATGGGTATATCTTCAAATAGGCACTCTACAGTCAAAAATAGCGCATTATCTTGTGAAAAAAGGAGAAATGCTGCAGCCCAACAGCGGAGAGTAGCTAGAAAGTCACGGAAAGACTAAAATCCGCATACAGTGGTCATTCCATGTCCGAACTGTCCAAGAACATTTACAGCTCGAATAGGGCTCATTGACCATCTACGAACTATTAAGCATGGTCATAATTCTAACTGAATTTTCAAAAGTGGATTTAAAATAATGGTCATCACTTGTGATGAACGAACATAAATACATCTTCAAAAGTTACATGTTATTACTTTCTTGTGACTTTCTATGTTCATTACCAAGTATATACATTGGCGAGTGATAATCACTAGAAAAATAAAATAGCGTGAATTTTGAAGGATGATAACTATATCCATAGACCTGTATATTTGAAGTGGGACTCTCTAATTTCACCGCCAGTACGAAATTATTGTTTTACATAACCTTTTATCTCTGAAAATAAACTTATGCCCATCACCACGAAGACCTTCTAACAGTATTCATTAGAACCCCATTCATAACCCCATTTTGGTTATTGTTTAGGTTTCGGTTGCTTAATATTTACATATATCGAATCGCATGCCGAAAAGAGCCACGGCGACTCCAATTATATAAACAGTGACCAACCGAAATCTCAACAAGGGCTCCTGTCTCGTCACGTTATAATTCTAGATAACAGGTCTTACTCAAGACAAAGGTGGTCCTCTCCTTCCTAAGTATTTAGAGGTCACAATAAATACTAGTAGACCGCATGTTGTTTGCTGTCCGTCCATCATAGGTGATGATGACCATTTGTTACATTCACTTTTTTAATTCGCCTTGCAACTCAAGAAAATAGGTTTTCCTTATTTGACCAACTTTCTCCCCCCCCCCCCCCCCCCGCAAAAAACACCAAACATTACAGAAATAAAAAAAGATTCGATTATATCAAGATATCATTGAAAGATCCAAAAGACATAGCATGAATGAACGTAAGGCCTGCTTACTACAGCTCAGCAGTACTACCACAGAAACAGTACTGCAGTGGATCCCAGGTCACTGTGGCATACATGGAAATGAAAAAGCTGATCTCCTGGCAAGGAAAGGAGGATCACTGGAACAAATAGAAAGTGATAATACGTACTATGAATATAAGACCATGTTAAAAGCAGAATATAAGAACATGTGGAAGCAGATGCAACCTACTGATGAACCAAATGTCTCATACCATCAAATGTCACGCAAGGAACAAACCATCATCTTCAGACTACGAACTGGCCACAACAGACTGAGAAGTCACGTGTTCCGAAAGCTGAAGATTGGCGAGACAGATCTGTCCAACTGTGGACTGAGCCCAGAGACTGCAGAAAACATTCTTCATGCCTGTGAACTCTACAAAACAGAGATGGAGAAAATATGGCCTACTGAGGCGGCACTACTTCCAGACTTGAGGGGTTCCATGGATGATCTGAAGCGAATCACACAATTCATTGAAGCTATTGGCGCTGTAACCTGATATCTAACTGAAGACGAAGAAGAAGACATCAAGACATTCAAACTGTGTACTGAACTCACTGAGAACGGTCCAATCGGGACAAAGACTATGTTTTTTGGGGGATATGCTTGGTCAAGTACTGAAAACCTGTTTACTTTAGTTGCAATGCGACTCGGTGCCACTAGAACGGACCTGGTTTCATGGAATATCCGTCAGCCTTAAGAATTATTTCATTTATCCTCATGCTTTCTACTTGAATTTACTTGATTATGAATTTGTAGATAGCTAGTAAAACCTAGTAAAACCGCAAAAATTCTGGTACTGGACATGGTATGTCCGCTGTATATTGTTTGTGGTATACTCGTGACTTTCTAGATACTCTCCGCTGTTGAGCTGCTGCACTTTTCTTTCCACAAGATCCTGCACCTTGTTGCCGTATAGCGCAATGTGGCTCTATTCTCTGCAATTTCATATCACGAATCGTGGCCTATTCCATAGGTTTACAGTGGTTTTTTTTAACGAGTCCTTGTAACGCTTCTGTTGGCCACATTGAAATCGTATGCCCTTTTGCAACTCAACATAGAGAAGTATTTTTGGCAGGCGATGAATTGGCATATGTACCAGATGACCTGCCCAACAAATATGTGTCTGCATCAGAATAGTGTCAATGTTAGGGATACCAGATCAGTCAAAGACTTTGATATTAGGAATCTTGTCTTGCCATCGGATGTTTACTACTTTTCTGAGAAAAGTTGAGTGGTCGTCATCCATATACGCCCCATGTTTCACTAACGTACACACTATCTATCTTTGATTTTTAATTTTTACAAATGCTATCAGGCGTCGTGGGGAGTTGAATCTTTCTATCACCATCTTTATTGCTCTTGCATTGTTAGGCGGTGGTTTTAAACAATCTCTCTGTTTGAATCTTGCCATCATGTTCTTGGTCTTCCTCTTGCTTTGTTGCCGTTCCTTTAGCTGTTGAACTCCTGGATGGCCGCTTGCTTTGATTCCATTCGCATAAAGTGTCAGAACCAGCAGTTGATCTGCTGTATTTCTATATATTGTTTCGATGTATGATCTTTACTATCTTTCTGATGTCTCCATTTGTCATTCGTTCTCTTCTGGTGACGTTTATGGCCTTTCTCATGCATTTCATTTCACATATTGTAACCTTTCTTATGAATTTCAGTTCACATGTCGTATTCTTTCTCAAGAGTGTTTTTGTCAGGGACAATGTCAGACACTCTTGGAGTTTATTATCTGTCGTTTTGTCGCGATGTTGATCGCTGAGTTTTTAAGCAGCGGTGACAGTTGGTATGTTACAACATTTGCTATTTTGGCACCTCATCTCAATTTCTCTATCGATTTTGCCTTCATCTGTAAAAATGCTCCCTAGATATTTACATTATGATGTCTGTTTTAGGTTTGTGCTGTCTGTTTTAGGTTTGTGCTGTCTGTTTTAGGTTTGTGCTGTCTGTTTTAGGTATGTGCTGTTAGCATACACGTTTAGCTGTTCTATTGCTCTGCAGATTTTCATATAACTTATAAACCATAACATAATGAGTTCAGTTATCAGGATGTAGTCCTGATAATCTGCAGGAGTTTAAGAACGAGCGCAGAAGACAAAGATACCATCTGCAAATCTGCTACAGGTGTAACAGCTTTGGTTGTTTCGATCACGTTTCGATCCTGAAGATTACTAATTTAATGTTGCTCTTGGCCGGGATTGAAAGAGCCAATCCTATTTAACATGAGTGGGGGATGCCGGTGCCACGGGCGGGACTCTGTGGTATGTTGTCTGTTCAATACAGTCGGACTACCGATCTCCCATTTATATTTGAACTCGGAGTGTATCGCACAGATCTTTGCTTACGGCATTCTCCTGGCTATCTACCTATAAATTGCTATTATATTTTTCTCTGAACAGTATCTACCCGGCTGTATTTTCTATCATGGAATCTTTCACTTCTACATTCACAGAATTGAAAATATTTGATCTTTATTGAAGTAGACGAATTAGAAGTGGCTCATTGGTCCAGGTAGTAAGTGACCTCAGGGGTCCATTTAGTGGTCTTAGCGCCGTGGTTGCTAGGTCCCGGAAAGGGAGAGAGGAAACAAACTGATATCTACCATGAATTGCATTGGAGGTAACTAACGTTTTGGGATGGAATTATCTCTCCTATCTCATAGATGGTCGACGTGACACATACGTCATGATGAAGGCGGATGTTTCATGTCGAGTGTAACAAATTACGTAGCTAACATAATCCCCGTCATAGGCACTTGATCATCCAGGTCGTTCAGAAAGCAACGGAAAACTACTGAACGTATTTATATTGCCTAGAAAATCAATACAGCTACAAAATTCTGGGTTAATGGCTACATTCTGAATAGAATACGCTACCAAAAAACATTAAAGAATGACATTTTCCGTCTAGACTCATCTGTCCTTAATCTGTGGGTCGCGACCTTTTTGTGGATCGAACGACCTTTCACACGGGTCGCCTTAGACCATCGAAAAACATATATTATGAAGTAGCAACGAAATTATGTTTTGTGATTGGGGGTCTTCACAACATGAGGATCTGTATTAAAGTGTCGCATCATTATGATGGTTGAGAACCACTGGCTAGATCCTGATATTCCGCTTGAGTTTGAGAACGAACGCTGGTATAGATGAAGAAAAAGTACTCATATAAAATAGTTTACACAGCTGATGGCCCGTCCCAGCAGTCCCTAGTTATGTGGGCTCAAGTGCCAGCATAGTTGATGGCCCTTCTCAACAGTCCGCATAGATAGTAGCCCGTCTCAACAATTCACGGCTAGTTGTCTAATGAGTCCATATATTTGGTGGTCCATCTCAAGAGTTCACTTAGTAAATAGAGCAGTCTTAAGGTTCCACATGATTGAAGTTCCGTCTCAACAATCCAGTCAGTGAACTTAATATTCCATATAGTTGACAGTCCGTCTCAATATTCTACAGTTAGTTGTCTTAATACTGTACATAATGGGCTCACATCGTTGTGTCACATTTGCAACGTAGCTGCAATACCTGCAGCTTACGGCATGACGTCCGAATTCAGCATGACCTATATGTCACTTTAACTATGGAATGAGAAAGCCATTTCAAAACTTCTTAGTCGTATCTTAGGACATATATGACAAGTAACAGTGTCACTATTATTTTCTCCCTTCTTGGAACCCACAACTCACGGTGACCAATAGTAAATCTCTTTCCTATTGTTATGCTATAAGAGATATAATCTACGGTCCATGGCGATGAGGGAGGTTACTCACAAAAAAACCCCATCTGAGTCATAATTTCATTCACAGTACTTATCAGAAAACACAGTTCTACGTGTGCCGTCGTGTGTTTTCTTGAGCTAATGGCTATCGCATTATCCTTTGTTTCTTTATGCTATTCCTGATCATTGTCCTAATTTAACAAGGCTTATGCATCATGTTCTGTACATCCGTATAAATGTTTGTATCATGCATATCGCGTTTGCATACGTTCTTGTACAGAATTAGATGTCGACCCTGATATCGTTTCCAAGACCGTCCATAAAGAAGGTCCTTCTGTGTTCTGCCATTTTCCATCCACCTAGTGTTTGCAAGCCATCTGAATCTCCGCTCTGCCATCTTCCATCCGCCTAGTGTTTGCAATCCATCTGAATCTCCGTTCTGCCATGTTACATCCGTCTGGTGTACGCAAGCCATCTGAATCTGCGCTTTAGTCAGCACACTTTAGTCTCTCTTTACGCATATAAGTCGCTATCTTTCTCTGTCGCAAAGGAGGATGATGCGAACAAAAGCCTGTTAAACTTGTAGTTCAGTCTTTATAGCTACTGTTTACCTGATTCCTTTTATTTTATGAATCCTCTTGTATGGCTTCCTAAAGCTGGTCATATCAAGATAGATGAAGAGCTCTTGACAGAAGACAAACAACCCACTCATATACTTCAACAGTGTTCTGAGCATGAAACGCTGAGGCAGACATAGTGGCCAGAGGAAACAACACTGGAATCAAAGCTCTATGGGACACTGTATGAACTACAAAAGACAGTGCGTTTTATTCAGGAGACAGAATTACAGATATAGACATGTTTCAAGTGAACGAAAGAAGAAGAAGAAGTATGGAATCCTCACTCAATGGCACTTTCCTCACTTCCTGGGCCTTCGGATCAATTATATATAACTTCATCCAAGGACTAGCCCTTCAAATGTTTGTCTATCCAACCAACTCAATATCTTTCCATTCAACAATCTATATATCTTTATATCCAACCAACAAAATCTCTTTCCATTCAACAATCTATATATCTTTATATATCCAACCAACTCAATATCTTTCCATTCAACAATCTATATATCTTTATATCCAACCAACAATATATCTCTCCATTCAACAATCTATAAATCTTTATATCCAATCAAGAAAATATCTACCAGATTCAATCTGTACGGGAATGTTTATGATACTCGTCAGATCACTCAAACGTGATCTCATGCCGTCAACGATCAGCTAGATCCTGCGTCGCGACACAGGAGTCCGTCGAGTGATAGTTACTCAATACGTGCCATTATCTAAAACAAAATCAAATTCCGCCAAAGGGCAGCGGCTTGTTAATCAATATCCCAAGCGGAGGCGGACACCGTTCGGGTCCCCATGGGCTTAAATTAATAGAATAACAGCCGGTTTGAAAATGGCCGCTACAGAATACCGGGCTGATGGCGAGAGATACGCAGTTGTTGTCGTCGTTTTGGCGATGGTGATGTCCCTGATTACTGTTATCACAGCGGTGGTTGAGTCGGTTATTGACGTCGTTAAAGATTGCTGTTGGGTGATGATTATTTCCCGTTGACAGGTAGCGAGATGTAAGCGCCCATGCGTGTAGGCAAATGTAAGAATGTGTGCGTTTGTAAGTGCTAGCCTGTGTGCGGGATATGTGTTTATTAATTATAAATAGATAAGTTTTACGCAACCGTGCTGCGGTCGGCCAGAAACAGGATTAAAATAGTGACACTGTTACCTTCCAAGCTTGTCAGAAGAAGCGACTAATAATGTTGTGGGGGTTGGGACGTTGGTAATCCCATTCAATACAGGTTCTAAGTGACACAGAAATCGTGCAGAAGTTAAATATTCCAGGAAAAAGCGCAAATATTAAATCAAAGCTGTAAAGCATGACACGAAGCATTCCTTTCATCGGCCGATCCTACTAATCTGCAGGAATTTGAGAACGTAAGCACAAGATAATTATTTTATTATTATTTTGTGAATGTGTTCTTGATAAAGACCATTTGTTCGAAACGTCGATAACGTGTGTCATGTGTGTGTCCAGTGATTAACTAAACTTAACCATCTTTCTTAGTTTCACAAGTAAATAAACCATACTACGATTGCTTAATGTCAATATAATATATACGTTAAATTGAACTGAAGTTCGGTAGAACATGTGAAATACATATATTTGTTCGGAAGTAAATATACACAAACTGGAAAGTTACCTTGACTGCTTTTGGTAGTTTCTTTTTCTTCTGAGTTCATTCTCAAACTTCTGCAACTGTGCAGGATGTTGTCTACAGAATGGAAGGCGCTATGTCCGCCTTTCGGTATGCCACATGCAACTACAGCATGACCTAGGTGTCACTTTGACCCTCTATGTAGTAGGACAGCCAACCCCATCTTACAAACCTTATTAGCCACCTCTTGCGACATGCATGATTAGTTGCTATTCTTTGCAACCCCGTCGGTACCGGTGACCACACCGGTTTTTTCATCGGAATCATCTTTCACAATCATCCGAATTTCTAAAGACACTGGTGTTTCGAATGCGGTGGGGGTTGTGCTCATTCCTTCATTGTGACAACCCTGGCTATTAAGTTATGACTCTTATTATTACAGTAGGATCCCTCTATACCGCATACTTTTATAACACACTTCCAAAACTTTACAAAATCCCCTTTTATTGTTTTTCTATCTCGTTTTTACTGAATGTGTCACGCTCCCCGGCTGAAATCACACGAAATATTCGTTGTGGTTATATGAGAGCGAACGCTGAAGAAGAACTGAATGTATAGGGTAACAATGCCGTGGATATTCTCTCACTGTGGAGGACCATGAAACGACAAAGCAGACCAACTGGCTAAGGAATGTGCTGCCGAAGACCAACCAGACGTATCAATCACCTACCAACAGCAGAAACATATGATCAAGTCAATAAGAAAGCCACAAACACCACCACAAGATGACTATCACATTATGAACAGATCAGAACAAGTTGTAATTCTACGCCTTAGCACGAGAAACAACCGACTCCGCAGTTACATATACACAAAATTCAAGATTTGCAACACAGCCATGTGTACATGTGGACAGGCAGCACAGAGTACCAAACATATACCTCAAGATTGTTCTGAGTATGAAACGCTGAGGCAGACATATTGGCCAGAGGAAACAACACTGGGATCAAAGCTCTATGCGCCACTGTATGAACAGTGAGTTTTATTCAGGAGACAGAATTGCAGATATAGACATGTTTCAAGTGTACGAAAGAAGAAGAAAAATAAGAATTAAATCTAAACTCACAATTTATCTACGACCCCGTCTAAATTTCACCTTTTAAATGTCCTGGTTTAGTTATACGACAACAAAAATAGGGAACGAGGAAGGCGGAAGGGAATAAGTACAAGTTAAAAACTGGTATGACTTGTCAAGAAATATTCCTTCAACGACTACCCCAATCATGGCGGAAAATAGTTCCAGTTTAAAGTGCCACCCTGCCGGCAAGATTAGGTAACTTCTGGCGACGCTAATTAGGGGTTGTCACTCCGAGTGCTCGTTAGTATCGTATAATTTCCCCTTGGGCTGCAGATTACCGGCTCTTGTGGTGGATTAGTACCCGATTAGTCGATAGTTGTTGGTTATTGTCAAACTGAAATTACCAGTGGGGATTAGTCACGGACATCCAGACATAAAAGAACATTCTACAGCGTCACGCAAAATTTGGTGGGAATTAGTTGACAATAAATTTTAAGTCATTTTCCATAATATAGTTATGCTTGTTGACCTCGTTATGCGTGTTGACCTCGTCATGCGTGTTGACCTCGTCATGCGTGTTGACCTCGTTATGCGTGTTGAACTCACACATTGCCACTCATCTTTGCTGATGCCACTTTGCTGATTCACCAAATAATTTTAACTCAGTCTGCCAGTTATCTGTCTCCGCCAAACCACCTTCTGAGATACAGAGTAAATAATCCCTGTTGAAAAATAAACGATTAAAAGGAAGCAGTCCTCACATATAGATGGCTCAGCGGTGGAGGCGGTGTTGTGAATGAGCCTCACATACAGAGGCTCAGCGGTGGAGGCGGTGTTGTGAATGAGCCTCACATACAGATGGCTAAGTGGAGGAGACACTGAGAAATAGTGGTGAATGCTTCTATATAACATGGCATAACGGAAACAAACTTGAAAAAATCAAAAGCGACAGACGTTCAATCTATATAAGGCAGAGTATGAAGTAATTAAAGAAGCAATCCTTTCATTGATGCTAGAATCCTATGCTAAAATCTGTAGACTATAATGCAACACAGACTACCTCCTGTTATTATCGTGAAACCAATGGGAGGCAACCTCTCTCTCTCAGCCCCGCGTACATCTAATCTTCAGGGAAGTAAAGTCTCACCTAAAACAATCTATGCGACTTCAGTGGAGAGAACTAAGCGGAAACAATAGCCTCGAGCAAGATAACATTCTTCTTCTTCTTCTGCGTTCGCTCTCATATAACCACAACGAATATATCGTGTGATTTCCGCCGGGAAGCGTGACATACTTTATGCTACAAGCTCCACAGTTTGAACTGTGTTATTTGCACCTCGCTTGGCTCACTTTGTGGTCTGGACATCCGATGCCTAGCACTCCCGTTTTCGTTATACCTTTAATACGGGTAGTAGGCTTCCCTAGCCAGTAACAGCCTGTCCACTGTCGACGGGCGTGCGTGTACGTAACGACACTTCGCCGAGACGATGAAGATATTTATTTTTCTTGGGGTCTTTGTTACCTCTAATATTTTATGGTAGTGTGTCCTGATATAACCTAATTGGACTTTGTCCGCTGGTTGAAAGAGGCACGCCTCTCCAAAAGAGAAGCAAACTCATTAACCTACCTACGATCAAGATAACATTAACAATTTGCACTGAATTTCGACAGAGAACGGGCTCTACCGTCTAAAAGAACACTTACTCGAAATCTGTATCAGAGACTCTGTAGCCTTATCGGCGGAGCAGCAACACGCGCCAGAAAATACACACTACATGATTGTCCCAGTTTTGCTGTTCATATAATTCTTCTTCTTCATCGTTCATTCTCAAACTCCTGCTGTATCTCCCTTGTAGCAGGACCATGGTCCTACTAGATTTCCAGCAGGATGTAGTCCAGAGGAATGGAAATGCGTTGTGTCGTCGTTTTATTTGCGCCAATGGCTCCGTCTTCGGCGGGGCTCATAGAATGACAATCTGGTCCACAGAAACTAGTGTGCAAAATAAATTGTTCAGAACGCAATTTAACCTAAAATAAATCTCTCTATACAGGACCAATATTGAACTGGATTTTTACCAATTGATCGCAGAAATCAATTTTAGTAATTTATTGCAGAAATTAATTTTAGCAATTGATCGCAGAAATCGCTTTTAGCAATTAATCGCAGAAATCACTTTTAGCAATTAATCGCAGAAATCACTTTTAGCAATTAATCGCAGAAATCACTTTTAGCGCTGACTTGCTCTTTATTCTTTAGTCACTTATAGCTTTTGGTCAATTATAGTTCTGTGCCACTTTTTATTTCTTGTTCATTTTTAGCTAATTGTCATTTTTAGCTAATCGTCATTTTTAGCTAATCTTCATTTTTAGCTAATCTTCATTTTTAGCTAATCTTCATTTTTAGCTAATCTTCATTTTTAGCTAATCTTCATTTTTAGCTCTTCATACGTGGTTAGATAGCACGTGACATTAGACATTCGTGTGTTCTCCGATGTCCGTTGTAATAGCTATACAAGAATGTGCATACTCAAAGTACCAGTCCAATCAGCTGTGATTTTCGTAACTTTCCAGACAGGGCACACTTTCTGTCCTCACCTCTGGTTATTCCCATCTCTGTCATTCATTGTTCATTGTATTCACCGTCAGCATCATCTTCGTCACTCTTTGGTAAATTGATGAATGTTCTTATTAGGTTGACCGTATCTCTCTCTTCAAGACTGTGCTACTAACCACAGCATTGCCAGTCAATGACCATCTAATTGTACTCTGGCTCTTCTATTATGTAGATATGCTTTTACTTATTTGTACATTCTTGTGTTAAACCTGCAATTTCTCAATTGTGAAATGCTTTTATGAGGTCTATCCATGCTGCTAGTACAAGTTTCGAATCTTGGAAGGCGAAATCTCTTGAGAGAGGTAGGTTGCCTGGTCTTCAGTAGAGTAGCACTGTCAGAAGGCTGCTTCCTGCGATTCCAGAAGGTTTTTCACATTCAATGAACCACTTCATCATAAGATTGATAATGCGTTCCATTATTTTGCATAAACAGTTTGTGAGGCTGATGGGCCTATAACTGGAGACTGTGTTGCCATCTTTTCCTGATTTAAGGAGTGGTATTATTATTGATCCCCTTCACGCCTGTGGTACATTACCTGTGGTCCAGCTTGTTTTGAAGACCTGCAATAGTTTTGCTCTTGCTGCAGTTCCTAGGTTTTTAATCATTTCATTGAACCGTTCCTGTGTAATTTTTTTATTATCAATTTGGATATTGCATGCTCAATGTGATTGTTGCCTCCACGACTTCAGGTATAGGTTCGCCTTGTCCAATGTTTTGCTGGTTCACTCGAACCTCCTGTTGTTTGTCTGGGCTAACTTTAATGTTGTTGTCTTCTGCAAAGGAGTCTACACAGTTATCAGCTGCATGTTTACCTGTAAAAATGTTTCTAACTTTGTAAAGTGTGATCCTTATATTTCTCCCTGTACCTTCAACATTTAATTTTTTTACCAGTTTCCATAATTTCCAAGTATCTCTTTCAAAGTTCAGCGATTCTCTGCTTTTTTTCTCTTTCTAACTGCTCGGTATGTCTAGTAGCTTGGGCCTTTGGAATTTAGCCTTTGTTTGCTGATATTTGTTGTGGTGTTCTTGGCTATATCTGTTATCTGAATGCTGTCTAGATGTTCTCATCTTATTTTGCAGCTTTTCTAGTCTATCATTCCAGAAGGGTTTGTAGTTTTTGCGTGTCCCCCTGGGTATGGATTTACTAGCAGTAGGTAATATGCATCTATAAAGTTGACTCTCTACTCTATTGCTGTCTTTGTCCACGTTTATGTTCTTAACTAGAACACTAGTTAAATGCTGCTACATTTTCCATTCTGCAATCTTATAGTTCCATCTAGTGAGTGTTCTGCTGTCGATAAATTCATTGTGGATTTCCAATAATACTGGTATGTGGTCACTAATTCCAAGCTGTTTTCCAACGATACTTGTGATGTTCCATCCAAGGCCTGGTGAGTGGAATGTCAGGTCTGTTGCAGAGATGGTGTCGAGTCATGGTTTCGAGTGGAAGGTTGGTGGGTCTGCTGGTTAGTTAATAAGTATGAGCTTATTTTCATCCCGCCAGCTCTCAAGTTTCTCACCTGTCTTGTCCATGTAGTCGTAGCCCCATCTGTGAGAGTGGCTGTTTAAATCACCACACACTTCTTCTTCTTCTTCATCGTTCTTCAGTCAGATATCAGACTCAATATAAGTCTCTCTGTCTGAGATTGCGTCTAGTGCCAATGGTTTATCATTAGGGCAGTAGTAGCTCATGAAATGGAATTCTGTACTGTCTGTTTGTAGGTTAATGATCTGGTATTCTGCCCTTCCATATACACTTCCAGCTGACACTTCATATTATATTGATATACATTATATATATAAATATATATATATATATATATATATATATATATATATATATATATATATATATATATATATATATATATATATATATATATATATATATATATATATATATATATATATATATATATTATATTATATATTATATAATATATTATATTGATATAGTATGCATTAATATTGTTTTAAACTAGTGTCAGAACACCACCTTGTCGTCTGTCCTTTCGGTCTGATTGGTAGCACTGGTAGCCTCTGATTGTAAAGGCTATATCGCTGCTGAGGCGTGTTTCTTGAATACAGTAAACATTAACTTGTTCATCACATAAGATATTTCCAAGCTCCAATTTTTACTGTATCCATCTCTTTTTCTGTTGACATCATTCCAGAACATTATTTTTTTTATTATTGTTGATTTGTTTCAACAGTAGCTCTATTCTCTTGTCTGCTAGCTCCTCCGGGCAATTGACAATGACGTCCAGTAATTGAAGTTGGGCCCTTTCGAGGTATAGGGCCCACACTGCCCCTGCCTGAATGTCCTTCACAGGACAGGCACCATAGCTATTATTGGGTATAGACATGTTTCAATTGTGTTTTGTACGTGCCATCCTCCCGTCTTCAGCATCCTGCTTACTTGGGCAAGGACTGTGGTCCTGCTCGAGTGGGACTGCCCGACCATTCTTAGTTTCTAGCCCCTGATGGCTGATCTAAGCCCCAACACCACTTCAATGTGCTTACCTCGATGGGGAGTGGTTCAGTAACGTGACCCAATCATTACTACGCATCTTTCTATCTTCCGTATTTTCTTCCTCTGCGTTCATTTTCAAACTCCTGCAGATTAACAGTATATAGTCCGGAGAACGAAATGCGCTATTATGTTTTACAGTACTGCTGCGATACTGCGCCTTTCAGCCTTACACATCCGACTCCAGCGCAGCTTTGGGTCACTTTGCCCCTATATGTGACACATACATCTCCACCTCATAACCTCTTTACTCGCCTCTCGCGACATACATAGCAGGTAAACATTGTTGCTATTCTTTGCTCCCGTCTCGGACCCCGACAATACGCAGGCGCTTCTCCTGTATAACGTTCTGGGAGTCAGAGAGTATCACCGTGTAAGTATATATTTCAGTAACCAACCAAACACAATATTTTAGCTCTTTATCACACGTAACTTTAATTCACATTTAGATCTTTTCACTTCTAGTTATTAATTGTAAGCTCTTATACACTTTCACTCTCTGATTCACCTTTAGCTGATAGTTACTTTATCCTCTTAATTGCAGTTTAGTCCTATGTAGCACACACTACCTGTTACCCCTATTTCTCACACGGGCGTGTCTGATTTAGTTCAATCTTGCCTAAACTCTCTTCTGCTACGCCTTGCTACTTTACACACTGCTAAATCACAAAACGCAGGCATGCAAAAATCACACAATGTCAGAGAACCCTAGTATTGACTAAAAAAAAAGCGCTTCATCATTTATTTTAGTCATGCCAGTATGCGAGCCTTTACTGAAAAACCATAAACACAAATACGATCTTATCAGAAAATTAGCACGTTCACGTCCCATCTATCGATCTCATTTTTCAAAGAGCAAAATGGTGTACCCCTGGATTATAAGTAATTGCCATAATTTTCGCACAATCCTGTGGATAGATTTTAATTTTCAGATGAAGGGTTTTCTTCCAAACAACATGTACGTAGAGGTTTCCATCGGGCCTAGTCGACGTGAAATTGCGTGTGAGGAAGTAAGCCAGCGACCGTTTTCCTCGGGTTCAAATCCCGTGTAATTTGCGCGCAAAGAACCCTGGGATCCGCCAGTAAGCGGAAGTGATCCTGGCACAGCCATTCAAGACCCATCAGTTGACTTCCTGTACGCTTGGCGGGCTCTGGAACCACGGTCACGTGACCACTTGAATCTTCTCTCGGACCGGAAGTAGAGGGAGCTTTGATAGGGAGGCGCGGATTTTCAACGAAATGTAATTCCGCGTCTGGGAGAGTTCCCATCGCTCAAGTGAGGTCGCGGAAGTGCCGATGGGAACAATGGAGCTTTCAGGGACCCTCGCTGGCTCAAGGATTACGTCGCAGGAGAGCTGATCGATCGGGTACCAACACTACAGTGCAGTACTGGTCTTTCGTACCGCCACTTGCTAGTAAATACTTGCTAGTAACTGTATGTTGATCAATATCATTTTTACCACAGGCTGTATTGATTACTCGGCGAGTCTGTAACATATTCATGTAATTTATATTGACATTTTATACTCCCCGCAGAGAACAACTTCCCACAAAATAAGCCCATTTTTTGGTTTTGTTTTACGCCTGGATCAGTTTTTCCCCTAGTCTTACCGATACCTCTGCTTTTGTTCTCAAGCTCCTGCAGTTTAGAATTATGCAGTCCATAGAATAAAATGCGTTGTATTATCGTTTACAGCTGAGCTGCGATTTCTGCTATTTTCGACCCGACACTTCTGACTTCAGATTGACCTATGGCTTATGTTGAGGATTATGGGATTGGACAGCCAATTCCAATCCCCAAACATCCTTAGTAGCCTCTTACGACATGCCTGGTAGGTAACAGTATCTCTTATATACATCTCCACGCAAAACAGATAATCACTCCGGTTAATTGAACAATGGACGTATTTGCTATAATGCAGACACTTAACTGGCTGGAATCGCTAGCCTATTCTCATGTGTGCAAACTAAATGAATCAATTAATATGCTTCAGATAGCCAAAACAGGTGATGTACGTAGGAAATCGGCGAAGTCATTAGAAAGATCTAATATGCGGGCATGACTACGATAACTCACGCTTATCTTTGTCCACGGATACACGGATGTGAAGGGAAACGAACCAGCCGACCAATTAGCTAGCCCCGCCACCATAACAGGTGGTCAGCCCATTGACCGAGCAGACAAACTCATTGTTTTTCGTACATTCACATGATCATAGAATTCTGAGATGAGTGGGTATTAATAATTAACGAGAAACACCCGATATTTGGATATTTGAACAAAGATTTTTTTTTTTAAACCAGTGAATCAATATAGAACTTATTCTTCTTCTTCTTTCGTTCACTTGAAACATGTCTATATCTGTAATTCTGTCACCTTAATAAAACTCACTGTCTTTTGTAGTTCATACAGTGTCCCATAGAGTTTTGATTCCAGTGTTGTTTCCTCTGGCCAATATGTCTGCCTCAGCGTTGCATGCTCAGAACACTCTTGAAGTATATGTTTGGCACTCTGTGCTCCCTGTCCACATGTACACATGGCCGTGTTGCCAATCTTGAACTTTGTATACATGTGACTGCGGAGTCGGTTGTGTCCTGTTCTGAGACGTAGAATTATAACTTGTTCTGGTCTGTTCATAATATGATAGTCATCTTGTGTTGGTGTTTGTGGCTTTCTTATTGACTTGATCATCTGTTTTTTATGATGGTAGGTGATTGGTATATCTGGTTGGTCTTCGGCAGCACCTTCTTTAGCCAGTTGGACTGCTTTTTCATTTCCTGGTATTCCACAGTGAGATGGTATCCACTGCATGGTTACCCTATACTGGTAAGACAATTCGCGAAGTAGTTTTTTCAAGTCTGTTAGTTTTTCAGACTGGAGAGCTTGAAGCACTGACCTTGCATCTGTCAGGAATACCACAGGGTGTTGGTCAGAGTTTGAGTTCAGCAGTTTTTTAGCTGCCACACTAATTGCCTGGATTTCTGCATCATAATTATTGCAGAATTTTCCTGTCTAACATAGAACCTGAATCATCAGCCGTTATATCCTAAGAGATTTAATCAGGTGGAGATCTGAGCACCTATGAACATGCCCGGTTGCGTAGTCAGTGAGGATGACCAGAAACCGCCTTTGCTATCGTAGCCAATCACAATTGCTTAGAAAAAAAGTAAAGCTAAGACATAGAAGTAGAAGAAGTAGACGAAGAAGTAGAGCCCTTATGAGTACAAGACTTCCGCCGAAGACGGATGTGTTGGGCAATTAGCGCAAATAAAACGGCAACACAACGCATTTCCATTCTCTGGACTATATCCAACTGGAAATCTTGTAGGGCCATTGTCCTGTTACAAGAGAAATCCAGTGGGAATTTGAGAATGAACACCGAAGAAGAAGAAGAGTAGAAGGCTCATTCAATAGGCACTAAGACGAAAGTTTAAATTTCCTAGGTATGTAAAAGAAAGCTCAGTAAATCCACCCTACTGCACATAGGAAGTATGAGCTAATCACTCGCAACTCCTGGGGTTCTAACATACAAACAACAACATTACGTTACTGCTGCATGTTTTCTGGGTCACTTCGATGCCCAATGACATGGGACAGCCAGCTCCACCCTCAAACTCTTCTTAGTCGCCTCCAACGACATGAATAGCAGGTAACAATGTCACATTCTTAGCTTCCTCTGTCGATCCCTTGCAACACGCTTGCTCTATAGCTCGCCACCAGGAAGCATTTTTCTCTCGCAGCACCATTACCTCATAGCTTGCTGTGTCACCTCATCATGTGTTGTTCTCATTCAGCAACATTACCTCCAATCCGTCTGACTTACCTCAGCATGTTGTATTCTCTCTCAGCAACATTACCTCCCATCCTTCTAACTGCCCTCAGCATGTTTTATTCTCTATCAAGAACATTAGCTCCCATCGTGATGTGTTTCCTCAGCATGTTCTATTCTCTCTCTCTCAGCAACATTACCTCCCAGTCTGTTGTGTTCTGTCTACATGTCTTATTACATCCCATCATGCTGTATTCCCTCTCAGAATCATTTATTCCCTTTTATCCAGTTTTATTTCCTCTCGTCATGATGCATTAACTTTTATCCAATTTTATTCCCTCTCAATACAAGGTTATTCTCCCCATTATCTTTTATACCCTCTAAAAGACATTATTTCCCTCCCAGCATGTCTGTTTCCTCCAAACTCCACATGTCTTGTTGTCTTCCACCACATGCAGACACGAGCACTCAACAAGTTTCAACAAAGTATAGCCCCTACCTAAAACATTGATTCGTTATACAGATTTAGTTCTAGGGTTTAAAAATAACGGTCTTAAAATGCACGGTGTTTCACGACACTGGTTTATTGCTATACCAACCATCTGCCGACTCAATCACCTTCTATCTACGCCCCTGAAATTACATGCCTTGTGTTTTGTCTAGAATGGACGACACCGAGTTCTAATTTCCTGAATACAATCGATTTTCCCAGAATAATGCGTCAACCTTGAGTACCGAAGATGTCATTTGACATCATTTAGACAGTTGACACACATCATCACTATATGTGACATGAGATGTAGGAAGTGATGTTCTCATATCAGAGATTGCCAGTTCCAACCTTTGACAAAGAGCGCGGTATTTCATTATAAATTGAATGCGCGTAACTAGATTTCACATTAACTGAGGTAACAATTCAATCATGCGTGAATTTGGGTTTATGATGACTTAGAATCAGTCAGCAGTATTCATGTAATTCAATAATGTTATGTTCATATTACTTTTAAATATAATTTTTTTAATGCATTCGATAAAGGATGTGTGTATGTTAACTTACAATGAGAAAGTCATACATCAACAAGACTCAAACGACACCGAGGATTGACTTCAGTGTACTTGAGTTACACAATATATACCCCGTTCCAATCAATAAAACGGAATGCCGCCTACAGAGTGTACCACTCTTAGCACGTAATGCTTTACCTTAAATTGATATTATTCTACATAAAAATCCTCCTTATAAACAAGTCAGCGTGATTGGGAATTTGAACCCGCAAACTCTAGATACACACGAGGGCCATTTCCAGAGAACTCTTCTACCCCTGACGCTTAAAGGCAACAAAGGGTTTAGCGAATAGTTAGATGACAAAGTATAAACGGCTTAATATGTATCCAAAGAATCATGTATAGAAACATTGCTGAATGATACGTTTCTAATTAGACGACCGTCGGGATATTAATCCCACAACCACGACTTCCATTATCTTTTATTGTCACCAGCTTGGTTGTCTTCTTTTTAATTTATTCGCAAACTCCCACAGATTAGCAGGATGTACTCCAGGGAGCGATATGCTTTGTGTTTCTTTAGTCTTTTACGTTAATTCTCAAACTCCTGCAGACTAGCAGGACCTTGTCCAGAGAATAAACAAAATGCGCTGTGTTATGGTGTACAGCACTGCTGTGATATCTGCGACTTTCGGCCTGGCACCTCGGACTTCAGCATGACTTTGGGTCATTTTGACCGTATATGGGATGGGCCAGCCAATTCCATCCCATAACCTCCTTAGTCGACTCTTATGATATACATGTAAGGTATACAGTGTTACTATTCTCCCCTCCCCTCTCGAACCCCGGCATTACACGGACGGTTTTGTGTTTGAAACCATATGGTGCCACAATATCATTTTCTTATATGCATTGATTTACTGACTTAAATAGCGTATTGTTAACAAAACGTGTTAAATCAAGTGGGCACCAGTACAATGCAATATCCAGAGAAATTCATCTTCAGCGTTCATTCTCAAACTCCCGCTGGGTAGAAATTCCTATAATAGATTTCAGCAGGATGTAGTCCAGAAAATGTAAATGCATTGCATCGCCGCTTTATTTGCGCAAATGGCCCGACAAATCCGTATTTTTGGTTACAGAAAAATTAAGAAGCATATCACCCGTGTGTTGTCAGGGTCTGAAAGGGGAGCAAAGAATAGCAACAATGTTTACCTTCTACGCATCTCGTAAAAGGCGACTAAGGAGGTTATGGGATGGAGTTGGCTGTCCCATCCCATATAGGGTAAGCTATGCTGAAGTCGGATGTGTCAGGCCGAATGACGCAGATATCGCAGAAATGCTGTGAACCATGACACAACGCATTCCGTTCTCCGGACTACATCCTGCTTAATCTGCAGGAGTTTGAGAACGAACGCAGAAGAAGAAGAAGCATCCACAAGTTGCGAAAGAAGATAGGGCATTGCAACAGCGTCATATCAACTACGTATGAAAATAGACAAATCAACGAGTAAAGCGGGACCTTCATCGGAATATCAGACCTGTTCTTGTTCGCAAACTAAATATTTTGGATTGATCTTTGTGGTCTAGCATATTTAATTGGGACATGTCTTCATATAGTGCACTTGCTTTCGACCCAGTGGCACAGCGTTCCATTCATTATTGGTTACAACTGTTGCGGATACTCTGTTATCTCGGGCCCTAAATTTGATTATATTGGGCATTACTTAATATAACAACTTGTTGTGTAGATGTGTCAAACTGCAATCGAGAACAAGGATCAAAATGAACAAAAATAGGTAAAAGACGAAATAAAATACAATTGTTTAAGAAATTTAAAGGAAAATGTCATTCGTCCGTTTAAGTATGTAAATTTCAGTTTGAATGGAAATTTCGTCTTATTCTTCTTCTGCGTTCGTTCTCAAACTCCTGGAGATCAGCAGGATGTAGTCCGGAGAAAGGAATGCGTTGTGTCATAGCTTACAGCATTGCTGCGATATCTGCGCCTTTCGGCCTGACACATCCAACTTCAGCATGGCTTTGCGTCACTGACCCTATATGGGATGCGCAGACAACTCCATCGCATAACCTCCTTAGCCGCCTCGCATGCCATGCGTGGAAGGTAAATAGTGTTGCTATTCTTTGCTCCCCTTTCGGGCCCCGACAACACACGGGCGAAATGAAATTTGAAGACCCTTTTGTTTAAAAATATCGCTACAGTTTGGATTTTCTAAATTGTCCTTTTGGTTAAGTTGTGCTAGAAGTCGTGTTTGATTTGCTAATGGTGAGGGTGGCCTTAACACCCCCCCCCCCCCCGTTTATAGCTGTTTTACGTTTGGTGGCAATTCTTAGTTTTTGCATACCGGGACTATTTTCGCAAACTATCCGCATTTTCATTCATCGTGACACTTGTCTGAGCTGGTATCAACAGTAGAGAAGTATCGATGCCGTAGAATGAAAGTATGTCTGTAGCTCAACCTCAATAAGCTTCTTCTTCTTCTTCTTCTTCTTTCGTTCGCTAATAATGTCTATATCTGCAGTGTTGTTTCTTGTATAAATTGAACAGTGTTTTCCATTTCTTGTTTTGTACCATAAAGTTTAACATTCATTGGTGTATCAGAAGGCCAGTATGTGCATCTTAATGTGTCATAGTTTGCACATTCTTGAAGGATATGTTCTGAAGTCTGGTTGACTTGTCCACAATTACACTTTGCTGTTGTGCCAATTTTAAATTTTGTATACATATGGCTGTTTAGTCTATTGTGTCCAGTTCTCAGTCGAAATATGATGACCTGTTCTTGTCTGTTAAGTAGGTGGTAGTCATCCCGTGGAGGTAAGTTAGGCTTTCGTTGTGCCTTTATCATGGATTTCTTTTGGTGATAGCTGATTGGTATATCCGGTTGCTGCATGTTAGCACCTTCCTTGGCGAGTTGATCAGCTCTCTCATTTCCTGCTATTCCACAGTGTGATGGAATCCATTGCAGTATAACTCTACACCTATTTTGTACTATGGACAATACCTCTTTTAACTCTGGAAGTTTATTGGATTGTAATGCCTCTAGTACTGACCTTGCATCTGTAAGTATTACAATAGGGTGTGAGGTCCTGTCCAATGTTAACAGTTTCTCTGCAGCTGTATAAATAGCTTTGACTTCAGAGTCATAGTTGTTGCAGTAATTCCCTGTTGGTATACAAGTGGTATCAGTGGTGCCATCTGGGTATTCTACATATACACCACTTCCTCCATTTTTTACTGCATTCTGTGCTGATCCATCTGTATATACTCTGGTCCATAGATCACTTGGGTAAACATCATCAAGGAAACTTAGAGCTGCTACTCTTTTCTGCAGATTATTCTGATGTTCATCCCCATGCACACCTGCTACTGTTGTTTGGATGGTCACTGGTAGGCATGTCCGTTTTTCCCATGGGGTGTGTTCTGGTTGAGATGTCAGTGGTATTGTTACCTCTGGTAGATCCGATACCTGTCTACGTAGACGCTTGGCCTGGTGTATGAAGCTGCTTCTTTTAAGCCGTCCTTGTGATAGATTCTGGAATCTTTCCTTCATTGGGTGACTATGGTGGGAAAGAAACTTTTCTCCATGAATTATAATTTTAGTATCTCTACGCTCTTTCAATGACTGCATCCCTTCGATATTCTGCATTTCTATGATTGGTGTGGATCTCATTGCGCCTGTAATGATTCTAAGTGCTTGGTTCTGTACTCTATCTAGGTTTTGTAGTGTAGTGTTTGATGATGAACTCCATGCTGTAGAACCATATTCCAAGTGTGGTCGAATGGCTTGTTGGTATACATTTTTTAGAATTCTTTCATTAGCTCCCCAAGTTGTCCCACTCAGTTTTCTTAGTATAGCTATCTTCCTTCTAGCCTTTGTTTCTGCTTTGCTGATATGATGTTTCCATGTCATTTTGGCATCAAATGTTACACCAAGATATGTGGGTTGGTCATCTACCTTTAAGATAGTTTTATTTACATAGATGTTTCCTGCTCTTTGTTTTGGTGAAAGTGTAAAAAGGGTTGTTGCTGATTTCTCTATATTGATACTTACACACCATTTGTCAGCCCAATTAGTCAAAATGTCCATGGCTCTCTGAAGCATTTTTGTGGTAACCATGGCGCTCTCATGTGTGCACCAGAGAACCAAGTCATCTGCATATAGTGCTGCCTTAGTTCCACAGGGTATTTCTTCAATTAGATCATTGATAAATATGAGAAAAAGAGTGGGTGATAGAACTCCTCCCTGAGGCACTCCATGGCGTAGTAATACTTTCCTACTTTTTTTGCCATTTACTTGTACTCTGGCTCTTCTATTGTGAAGAAAGGCTTTCGTCCATCTATACATATTTCCACATATCTTGTAGTTTCTCATTTTTTGAAGCAATCCTTCTTTCCATACTTTATCAAAGGCCTTCTGTAAATCAATCCATGCCACTAAAACTGATTTTTTGTCTTGGAAAGCATCCTCAATTTCCTGTGAGAGGTATGTGGTTTGATCCTCTGTGGAGTAGCATTGCCTGAAACCTGCCTGCTGTGGTGCAAGGAATTTTCTACTTTCCAGGTGAAATTTTAGTCTTAGGTTTATGATGCGCTCCATTGTTTTGCACAGGCAACTTGTAAGACTAATTGGTCTGTAGCTAGTTGGTGTTGTTCCATCTTTTCCAGGTTTAAGCAGAGGGACCATAATTGATTCTCTCCAGATTTGTGGTATTTTCCCAGTAGACCAGCTAATATTTAGGATGTCCAATAGTTTCCTTCTGGCTGTTGTTCCTAGATTCTTTATCATTTCATTTGATATTTCATCAATTCCTGGAGACTTATTTAGCTTTAGTTTAGAGACTGCTATTTCCAATTCACTATATGTGAACAATGTATCCATAATTTCATCTGCACTGTTTTCATCACTGATTCTAGTCTGAGCATGTTCCAATTTACTTTTTTGGTCGCTCCGCACTGTATGCTGTTTCTCTGGACTAATTTCAATATTGCAGTCTTGAGCAAATATCCTAGCGAAATTATCTACTGCTTGCTTTCCTGTAATCATTTTGCCATTCTGTACGAGTGTTATGTTTGTGCTTCTTCCTGTTCCCTCATCATTTAGTTGTTTGACCAGTTTCCACAGTTTTCTTCCATCCTTTTCAAAATTTAAGGATTCTGTTTTCTCTTTCCAGCTCTTTCTTCTAGCTTCTAGTTTGGCTCTTTGGAATTTAGCTTTTGCGTGTTGATGTTTGTTGTGATGTTCCTGGCTTGGGTTATTTTCCACTTCCGTCCGTGCTTTTTCTAATTCCTCTTGCAGCAGTTCTAGTTGTTCACTCCAGTATGGCTTGTATTGTTTGCGTGCTCCTCTTGGTATTGCTTCCTTAGCAGCTTGATGAATACATTTATTGAACTCTTTGACTATGGCGTTTATGTCTTTTCCTTCCATGTCTATTTGTCCAGCTAAAACACTACTGCGGTGTTTAAATAGTCCCCAATTTGCTTTTTTATAATTCCATCTTGGAAGGCTACATGCATTTCCTGTGAGTTCATTTTTAATACTAAGGAGGACTGGTCGATGGTCGCTACCTCCAAGTTGCTTCCCCACTGTTCTATTGATTTCCCAGTTTAGGTCTGCTGAGTACAATGCCAAGTCTGGCGTGGAAGTGGTTTGCCATGCTCTTGAGTAGTATGTTGGAGGATCTTTTCGCTTATTAAGCAATAGAAGACATTTATCGTCTTGCCAGCTTTCAAGTTCTTCTCCTCTTTTATCCATGTGGTCATAACCCCAGCTTTGTGAGTGACTATTAAAATCTCCACATACTATCAGTCTTCCTCTGTACGGTATTGTGTCCAGGGAAAGGGACTGGTCATTTGGACAATAATAATTTAATAGGTTGAAGTCTGTGTTCTTGGTCTTTAGTTGAAGGACCTGATATTCTGCTCCTTCCATGTATAGCTCAGTTTGATGTGCGCTGATATTATTTTTGACTAGAGTTAGTATACCTCCTTTTCTTCTGTCTACTCGATCAGCTCTAAAGCACTGATAACCTGCAATTTTAAAGGCTACATCTTTGCTGAGGTGTGTCTCTTGTATGCAACAAATGCTGACCTGTTCCTTGTGAAGGGTGTTTTCTAATTCTAATTTCTTGCTAAAGCCATCTTTTTTGCTATTTACACCCTCAGCATTCCAGTGCATTATTGTAAGTGATGTCTCATTGGTTGGTAATATTTGTTGGTCAGTGATATTACTCTTGTGCCTCCTGGCTCCACAAGGCAATCGAAGAGGACCTCCAGTCGTATGGGGTGGGCCCTTTCGAGGTATAGGGCCCGGTGCTACTCCTGCCTGGTGAGTCGTCACAGGGTTAGCACCATAACGGGGTAATGCAGATATAGACATTCATGTGCGATAATGCATGACATTCTGATTGTTGCGGTGCGCCTTCTGGCCAAATGTCGCTGACTTCAGCACCTTTACTTGCTAGGCAAGACTGTGGTCCTGCCCGAATGTGGGAGGGCCCGGCCAGTCTTAGTTTCCAGCCTCTGCTGGCTGGACTAAGCCCCATCTCCACGCCAAGGAGCTGGCCTCGATGGGGAACCTCAATAAGCATCCACACAATACTTATGAAGGCGCAGGCACGCTGGGCAGTCCATCTTGTGCGTATGGAGAACTCGCGTTTGCCAAAATAAATATATTATGGAGAACTCAAGGCAGGATTTCGAAAAGCTGGTGGACAGACAAAGCGTTTCAAAGACACGCTCAAGTCATCCTTGAAACATCTTAACATTGACGTAGGCGCTTGGGAGAGCCTCGCTCAGGATAGAACAGCATGGCGTTACAGCATTAGAACGGGAGCACTAGCGGCAGAAGAACTCAGACAAGAAACTGCAAGACAGAAGCGGACACGTAGAAAAGAAAAAACATCTCAACCTCACACAGATACCTTCTATTGTTGTCAATTCTGTAAAAGAACATTTTGTGCGCGCATTGGACTTGCTAGTCATTTAAAAATGCACTATTAACTTTATTATTTTATTATTTATTGTTGTTATTATTATTATGGTTGAGTTTTTGGTCATCGTCGATCACGACGGACGAACATCATGTCTGTAGCTTGAACTATGTTGCTAATGGTTTTCTCTGCTGTTTCATTACAGTTTTCAAGAAAACCAGGTGATATAATGCAGGTTTATAACTTATCTTTTATTTGCTTTTGTCATTTCATGTAAATTAAAGACAAGACAAAACAGTATAGAGAATAAGAATAACGCATGTTTCTTACAAACACTTTCTTCCTATATTTAAACAAAACAATTACGATCATTTTAAGCGAAACTGGAGTCACCTTTGAAATTCCAGATTGCTGTCATTTCTGCCATTATCACTTCCATAGTTATCTATTACGAGTTATCCAACACTCGCTTAATGAAGCTTCCATCTTCAGTATCAGCATACGACATTCCTCTACGGTGTCTATTTATCAACGAATCAAGAAAGTATTTATTTAAATTGGCTTCTACTAATTTAATGTTAAGTGTAAATCTGTGATCTGAGAAAAAAAACAGTTGTTGCGCAGTTGGAGACATTGAATAATGCAGGAAAAGGCAATATAAATAATAAGTAGAATTAACAGATTGTTTTTTCAACAGTATAGTGTTACTTGTTCAAAGAGGTACATGGCGTGTCTAAGGGCGACCAAAATTTCAAGTTCCATTTTTAAGATGTAGTAAAAATATACATATTATGGTAATGTACGGTATTTTCAACCTCGGGCGTTAGTCGGTTTGGTTTGTTCTGGTAATGTAGTCCCGACGATCTTAGATTATTTTAATTATATCCAGTATTCTTCTAATTCTGCGTTCGTTCTCAAACTCCTGCAGATTAGCAGAATGTAGTCAAGTAACGGTCTGAATTGTGTGATTGTTTACAGCTCAGTTTGTGATATCTGAGATTATTGGTCTAACACATCCAACTTCAGCATAGGCGTATGGGTCACTTTGACCCCATTGGTATATACAGTCAATTCTATTCCCAAACCTACTTAGACACATCCTACGACATGCCTGGTATGTAAAAGTGTTTTATTTGACCACCTTTCGGCGCCCGTCAAGACACACGGATATGCCCCATATTAGAATGTAAGCGCGTCACATACAAACAATGAAAATTACAACATCTTTTCTATCACAATCTATTCTATCACAATCTATTCTATCACAATCTATTCTATCACAATCTATTTTCCATTAATGTATGATAACAGAAGATTCATATCTAGTATCATTCAGGCTAAACCCAGGAGATTCCACGAAGCAGATATTGACAGTGGACACGACATAGTACTAATGACTCTTATGATAGGACTCGAAAAAGAATAATTGCCAGCGCAACCAAGGCGTTCGTTGGAGATTTGATTTAGAAAAGCTATAAAAATAACACCCAGAAATTGCTGATATATTTATGGCAACTGTGGAGGGAGAAACGTTTCGCAGCTCTCAGTCGTCTTGAGAAGGATGCCAAGATAGTAACAGACACGAAGAACAATTCACTTCTAAACACAGCAACAACAATTTTAATACAGCAACAATTCCAGTTAAAAAAAACACGAAAGCGTAGAGTGTTTGGGTAACGCACGACATAATAAAGCTATGCGATGCTCGAAGAGATCTCAAAAAGGTAAAGAAACAGAATCCTGTAACAGCGTGAAAGTATTACAAATTAAATAATAAAGATATCAGAAAGAAGATGAACAAAGACAAAGAGACATATATTTCTGGACAATGTGAGTCCATCAATAGGGATATGTGGCAAGGCTACAACAAATCGGAGTTTGTCTCTTTGAACAGGTTGACAGAATCACACCGACCAAAAACAACTTGCATTGCAAATAGCAACGGAGTGTTGAGCAACAGAAACGAAGACAATGAAAAGGTGAAAGGATTATTGCAGAGTTATATAAATGTAACATTGCCCCATACTCTCACGTGTTGAACGGTAGTCTGTGTAATAACAACAGAGAAATGTAAAATGCAGAAAAACTGAACGAGGAAGTGTCCCTGACCGCTATTTAAAGAAAATAAATCACCATGGGTACATAATCTTCTTGCGGAACCACTAAAACGTGCAGGAGAGAAGTTGATCACTTTTATGACACCCATGTGCCAGAAAATATGGACTAGAAAAACATGGTCTAGAATATGTACACAATCGATAGTGATACAGCTTCCAAAGAAAGGCAACCTCAAACTATGCAAGAATTACAGAACTATTAGTCTAATCATCCATTCTAGCCAGGTGATGCTAAAAATAATTCTGAACAGAATACAAGCACAATCATAGGAATTGTTAGCGGAAGAATAGGCTGACATCCGTTCAAAAATAAGTACAACAGAACAGATTTGTAACCTCAAAACATTGATAGAAAAGCACTTGGAACATCAACGTGCTTTGTATCATTTCAGTGATTTCAAAAAAGACATTTGTTGGTATACGGCATCAGGGTCTGTGACAGACACTGAGGCATAATAACTTCGACACACACACCATAGAAGATATCGAACGTCGTAAAGTGATGCAAGCAGCGCTGTTTTAATAAATAATGATATTGATGAATTGTTCAATACTGATATAGGAGTGCGTCAAGGTTGCATACTTTCTCCAGTACTTTTTAAAATGTATCTTGAATATAAAATACAGGGAGCATTACAGCATCTACAAGTATCAATAACTATTGGCGGTGACACCTTTGTAACTTGTGCCGGTGATATCGATTGCTTGGTTGGTTGACCTGAACTCTAGGAGCTTACCTCAGAGATGGAACACGTTAGTTGCAAATATGGCATGGAAATTAATGTTTTTGAAAGCAAAATATTAGTTACCAGTAACACCAAGCAAAATATTGGTGACTAGTGAAACCAAACAAAATATTGGTGACTAGTGAAACCAAGCAAGATATTGGTGACTAGTGAAACCAAACAAGATATTGGTGACTAGTGGAACCAAACAAGATATTGGTGACTAGTGAAACCAAGCAAGATATTGGTGACTAGTGAAACCAAGCAAAATATTGGTGACTAGTGAAACCAAGCAAAATATTGGTGACTAGTGAAACCAAGCAAAATATTGGTGACTAGTGAAACCAAGCAAAATATTGGTGACTAGTGGAACCAAGCAAGATATTGGTGACTAGTGAAACCAAGGAAGATATTGGTGACTAGTGGAACCAAGCAAGATATTGGTGACTAGTGAAACCAAGCAAGATATTGGTGACTAGTGAAACCAAGCAAGATATTGGTGACTAGTGAAACCAAGCAAGATATTGGTGACTAGTGGAACCAAGCAAGATATTGGTGACTAGTGAAACGAAACAAGATATTGGTGACTAGTGAAACCAAGCAACCACGAATATCCTATTAAACGGGTCACAAAAATGAAGACGTTACCGCTTTCAAATATCCCTGGTCTCAATTATATAAAAAGCAAAACAAGAATATGTATCCACCTATATTAGAAGGCATCGCTGGAATTACATTGGACACGCGCTGTGAAAGGATACCAAAAGACTCCCCTGTCAAGCTTTGATGTGGTCACCAAAGGGTAAGAGAAAACGAGGAAGACCAAGAGAAACCTTACGTAGAACTATTGCAAGAGAATGCTTCACCGTCGGTATCAGAAACAATGAAGACCTAAATCAAATTGCAATGAAACGCGAGACATGGAAATCTATGACATCCGTCCTATGTGCCGTCTTTGGTCCTAGAGGAATAACTAACTAACTACCTACCTACCCACTACATCCCATAGTGGTTGAATGTGATTCAGAGACTATGATGTAGTGGAATGTGTCACGCCGAAATGCGAAGACATCGCAGCCAAAATGTAAACCATCAACGCCTTCGGTTTTCTGTAATACATACTGTAAACATACAGGAGTTTGAGAAGGAAACCTCAAGTAGAAGAACATCATTTTACTCATGTATCTAAAACATTTCCAAGCTGTAAACCTCAACACTGGAGTTCTTTCTCACATTCCTGCAGATTATCAGCATGTGGTCCGGAGAACGGAATGAGTTGTGTCGTGGTTTACAGCTTTGCTGCGATATCTCGCCTCTCGACCTGACATCTACCTTCAGAAATGTTTTGAAGGTCATTTTGACCTTACATGTGAAGTGATAGCAAATCCCACCCCATATCCTCCTTAGTCACATCTCACGACATGTATGGACAGCGAACAGTATTGTTGTTCTTTGTCCGGTAACACCCGCACGAAACTCATTTCGTTATGTGGACTATGTGCTATAACATAACTATATACTGTAACATAACTATATACTATAACATAACTATGTACTGTTACATAACAGAAATTTCTTCTTCTTCTGCATTCGTTCTCAAACTCCTGCAGATTAGCAGGATGTAGTCCGGAGAACGGAATGCGTTGTGTCATGGTTTACAGCATTGCTGCGATATTTGCGCCGTTCAGCCTGACACATCCGAAGTCAGCATGGCTTTGGATCACTGACCATATATGAAATGGGACAGCCAACCCCATCCCATTACCTCCTCAGTCGCCTGTTGCGACATGCATGGAAGGTAAACAGTGTTGCTATTCTTTGCTCCCCTTTCGGGCCCTGGAAAAACACGGGGGATCATAACAGAAATTTGAAAAATAACAAACAAGACAAATGTTGACATCCATCAGTACCGCAACACGCTTAGCCAAAATACAGTGAATCAGTCTGTTACCAGGCCCACCGATACGTTACTAATGAGACATACTTCGTTGATATTGGTTTCTGACATCGCGAGTCTTAAGACCAATGTCCAGTATAATAATAGAAATTGTAGCTGTCACAAACGTATTAAAAAACTTCGATTGATTGAAGACTCGGATACTTTTCTAAACAAAGAAGACGTAACACAAGTGGAGAAATTAAATGTTTGAGTGGAGCTAGTGGTTTCTGAATTAGACACCGACCATTTTGCTTAATGGATTATTGTCAGAATTAATAAGATATAACATGACCCAAGTCTTTCCCAAACATAGGTCCTGCCAGAAAACCAGACAACAATGTTGTTCGTCTTGGCTATGTAATTAATCCTATGGCTGTCACATCCCATAGGGAGTCAAAGTTACTCAGAAGACATGCTGAAGTCGGATGTGTTAGGATGAATCGATATTGCAGTTAAGAGTTAAACCATGGCAAAACGCATTAAGTTCTCCGGAAAATATCTTGATAATGTGCAGGATCTTCTACTTCTGCGTTCGTTCTCAAGCTCCTGCTGTTTAGCAGGGTGTAGCCAGGAGAGCGGAATGCGTTGTGTCATGGTTTACAGTTTCAAAGCGATATCTGCACCTTTCAGCCGGAAACGTCCTACTTCATGATGGCTTCCAGGACGCTTTTACCCATTAAAGGATAGGATAGCTTACTGCACCCCATAACCTCCTTAGTCTCGTCTTACGATATGCACTGACAGTAAACAGTGTTGCGATTCTTTGCTTCCCTTTCGGGCCCCATAAACACACGCGTGATCTGCTGCAGTTTGTGAAGGAAATCTGAATAATTGGTTAGAGTTATGTTCTTGGCCATAGAACATCTTATGTTCGTAGATGAATAATCTTCTTGACCATATGTTCCTATATGAATAATGTTCTTGACTATGAGTTTGCAGGTGGCTAATACTCTTGACCATGTGTTCATAGATGGCTAATATTCTTGACCATCTGTTCATAGATGGCTAATATTCTTGACCATCTGTTCATAGATGGCTAATACTCTTGACCATGTGTTCATAGATGGCTAATATTCTTGACCATGTGTTCATAGATGGCTGATATTCTTGACCATGTGTTCATAGATGGCTAATACTCTTGACCATGTGTTCATAGATGGCTGATATTCTTGACCATGTGTTCATAGATGGCTGATACTCTTGACCATGTGTTCATAGATGGCTAATACTCTTGACCATGTGTTCATAGATGGCTAATATTCTTGACTTGACCATGTGTTCATAGATGGCTAACATTCTTGACTTGACCATGTGTTCATAGATGGCTAATATTCTTGACTTGACCATGTGTTCATAGATGGCTAATATTCTTGACTTGACCATGTGTTCATAGATGGCTATAATATTCTTGACCATGTGTTCATAGATGGCTAATATTCTTGACTTGACCATCTGTTCATAGATGGCTAATATTCTTGACTTGACCATGTGTTCATAGATGGCTATAATATTCTTGACCATGTGTTCATAGATGGCTAATATTCTTGACTTGACCATCTGTTCATAGATGGCTAATATTCTTGACTTGACCATGTGTTCATAGATGGCTAATATTCTTGACCATGTGTTCATAGATCACTAATACTCTTGACCATGTGTTCATAGATCACTAATACTCTTGACCATGTGTTCATAGATCACTAATATTCTTGACCATGTGTTCATAGATGGCTGATGAGCCC
The DNA here is from genome assembly GCA_034231615.1 of Meghimatium bilineatum. Taxonomy (NCBI): domain Eukaryota; kingdom Metazoa; phylum Mollusca; class Gastropoda; order Stylommatophora; family Philomycidae; genus Meghimatium; species Meghimatium bilineatum. The sequence continues at coordinate 27,376,944 of CM067301.1, forward strand.
TATGCTTGTCGCAAAGATCTTTGTTATGGCATGAAGAACACGTAAATATATATATGTTTGTGTGTGTGCGTATGTGTGTGTCTGGTATACATCACAGTGTAAGAAAGATGTGGACATTGATTAGACACCAAAGACGCATGTGGTTGCGTCTGTGGGTCTCACCAATGGCCCACTAGACAAACCACCCATGCAACAGAAAACGTTAGTGGATGACATGCTGTTATATTGAGGTTATCTTCGTAAGAAGCTTCATGGCATGCCATCTATACAGTTATGCTTTTATTTTGTTGTTGAAATGTGTTTCATGGTTACCTGAATATATGTATGCACCCTCTGTGGTTGGGAGGGAGCCAGAGATGTAATGTGCAGCACTGGGGAGGAGGAAACTGACAGCACTGTTTTTTCCTATGGCTGAAACCCATCATAGAGGCACAGTGACTCAGGACGTGACAATCCTTTTGACTTGAACCAAAAATCAACAGACTTCCCTGCAATGCAATACCATTTAATGGCATTAGATCAAAGGGCATGAGCCCATGGACCACTGGATCAGCAACCAACCAACCAACCATTAGACACTAGACGTATGCACTAACTTCATAGGCAAAAACAGACAATCATCTTTCGACCTAGCACTGCAGACTCCAGGGCCACCTGTACCGAATCAGGTTATGTTCATTCACACAAATGAATATCCATGTAGAAATGGCATACAAACCCCCCCCCCCCCAAACGTTTACTCTAAAACTGTCCAGATTACGAAGAACTACAAGGCAAGACACAGCCACACTGTAATGAACTGAGTCAAAAGGCTTTGGGGCTCTGACATTGAAAAGACTGGGAGCTTCGTGATTGCGACTGGAATGAAGATCTAGCAAGACCACAAGAATCCTAAACGCAGAAGAAGAACGAAGGTATATGTGACATGCCGAAATAGGATGTTCTGGACAAAACTTGAACATAACGCAGTTCCGCTGTAAACCAGCAGCAGCACACAGTAATTCACGCTCCCCCACGGAAATCGCACGAAATTTCATGTTGGTTGTCAGAGAGTGAAGGCAGACGAAGATAATGTATGTATTACTTAAATCTATACAATTATAATCAATAAAAGGTAGCACTGCTAGTAGAACTGTATGAAAATAATACTCACGTGGGAGACAGGTAATGGAGTTCTACTGGAAAACAACTGACACACTATCACTGTCGGATGCCTATATGAATTAATATAGTATACACAACAAAACACAGAATATAATCATACAAATGACAATACACAGGACATAATCGACGTTTCGGTCCAAAAAGCCTCTTTCACGATATGCACATAACATACAAACATAAAAATACCACAAGTAGAAATGAATACACCACAACAAGCGTGTCCGAATGAAATATTTCATATTTCACTCGCACACGCTTGTTGTGTATACTATATTAATTCGTGTAGGCATCCGACAGTGATAGTATGTTAGTTGTTTACCAGTAGAGCTTCATTACCTGTCTCCCACGTGAGTATTATTTAAATTTATACACAAAATATACTATCACCAAGAGACATATACATATTGGTAACATATATACCTTTTTTCTTATTATCTTGATATTTGACGAGATGCTCCAGCCCTCGTATTTTCAGTATCGGAATGTCTCGTCACCGTTGTATCTCTAATAACATTAGGTCAGCGGCCTGACGTAATGTCTATGTCGCAGGACATACAAAATTATCACTTTAAATGTTAGTCTGCATTATGTTCTCGACATAAGGAATTTAGGTCCTTGTGTACGAATATGCATGTTCTGTGTTTGTGTTCCTGAGGATACTTTAATACTTGTACGGGATGTTCGTTAATTTTTGTAATATTCCTTGTTTCGATTGGTCTGTTCTCAGTGACTTAAGTACACAGGCTGAAAGTCTAGACCACGCCACATCTTTTTTTGGGGATGTGGTTGGTCAAGTACGGAAAACCTGTTTACTTGTGTAGCAAAGCGATTCGGTGCTGCTAGAACAGACCTGGTTCAATTCCCGTCAGCTGTAAGAATTATTTTCATTTATCCTCATCTTCCTAATTGAATTTATTTGTATTATGTTCTCGAACATATTCAACTCACCTCTAATGTGATGTCTAGAACTGCTTCTCTGGAGATGAGTGTATCTATTTCTACGTTATTTTTATGATTTAATTAATATAAATGTATGATGCTATGAAATAAGGCCCTTTATTGGATTTTAGTGAAGCCTTGTTGCCTTCGCGGACCACACCAAATTATATCTCAATCATAAGAAGTTTCCTACCCCTGCATTAGAGTGTACGGCATGATCTGGCTAGGACTGTCCAGCTAGTCTCAGTTGTTGATAGTTGATAGTTCCCCGTAGTCGTAACCTTCGATAATAGTTACCATGTTGTTCCGACAGGCTGACGTTGTGCTTGAACTAGTTACGGGCACGGCGTGGGTGAGCGGAACAACAAAAAAACCTGTCGCAAGGGCCAGAGTTGTGCCCTGATGTCGACGTCTGTTTTTGGCAGCATTGGACTCAAAACCCCATCGAGTCGAATGGCTGTTGGAACAGAGGGCGGAGCACTTATGGGAATGCCCCACGTGCTGTGAGGCCAGTTTTCTAATCAAGAAGATATCAAGTAGTTAATGAGTTTGCCTCTCTTTTGGACAGGCGTGCCCCTTTCAACCAGCGGACAACAAAGTCCAATTACGTTATATCAGGACACACTACCATAAAATATTAGAGGTAACAAAGACCTCAATGTTAATCAATATGTCCTAACATTCTCCTTTGTTGATCCATCGCATTTCTACTTTTATCACATAAATGATGATGTTCGTCCGTCGTGATCGACGATGACCAAAAACTCAACCATAATAATAATAACAATGAATAATAAAATAATACAGGAACAGAACACACAAAACAGATAAAATAACAACCAGGGATGAGCGAATGAGAGAAGGGACACACACACGCACGCACACACACACATACACACACACACACTCACCTGATCGTATAATCAAAACTGTTGGACATTCCCTATAACACTTGCCATGTTTGACACCTGTCGTTTCCGTCTTCCATAATCACGGTCGGTCGCAACACTTAATCCCTGGTACCGATGCACAACCAGGAAATCGAAAACTCAAAGGGCGCAGTTAAAGGTATAAAATATTAAGTGAGGTCTGACCCAGACATAGATTGATAGCTCCTGAAGAAGGTGAAAAATAATGGTGAGACTTGAATCGAGTTTGCCATGGTAATGCGACACCACTGACAGTTGACTTCCATCTCTTCCATAAATTTACGGGGATATCCCCCATAAATGTTACGGGGATACCATGGCGTAGTGGGTATCCATTCCTGTTGTGCTCAAGATATCCTGACTTTGAGCATGACCAGGATATAGTAAACACATGTGTAAAATAAGTTACGATTCGTAAACATGAACTGAGAATCTGATTTTTATTATTCCCTTGCATTTCGTTGGTCGACCTTGAGTTATATTGACATGCAACTCTAAGTATATAAATAGTGACCAACAAATATCATGATAATAATAGAGAACGACACGAATGAACTCTTGCTTACTTTCTGTACCGGGGTCTTTACTACCAACGGTCTCAGTTCGAGTCTCGCTCGCAAAGACACGTTTAAAACATAATTTTTCGATTATCGAAAAGGAATTTCGAGCTTCGAAGTTACGTGCTACGAGTCATACTTTCAGTGTGCTTTATTGAGAGCGATAGAGTGCGTAATATGAAACCCGAGTACAGTGAAATCAATCCTTTTTGCATGTGCTTTAATTGTTACTTTTCAAACAAAAGCTATTCGGATAGAAGTATACAGAATTCTGTATGTTTTTATTCATCTGCGTTCATTCTCAAACTCCCGTAGATTAGCAGCATATAGTCCAGAGAAGGAAATGGAATGTGCATTGGTTTGCAAACTTGCTGCGATATCTGAGCCTTTCGGTTTGACACATCCGACTTCAGTAAAACGTCTAGATCACTTTGTCCACTATTTCAGATGGAACAGCATTTTCCACACTATAATCTCCTTAGTCACCACTTGCGACATTGCAGGTAAAGTTCGTTGCTACTCTTGACTACCTCCCTGAAGCAGACAATACATGGGCGTGAACTGTCTTGATATGTCTCGTTAAGAAGTGGATTTTGTCTTACACTCTGATTTCTATTTGATTCTTGATTCATGATTAGAAACTGGCTTCACAGCACTTGAGGCATTCCCATAAGTGATGCGCAATATCTTCCAGCAGCCATCAGTGTATGTAGATACTTGCTACTATATCTTTTCCTTTGTTCATCTCACATTCTTCAGTCTACTTTCTCCTCCCTACTTACTACTAACTTCTCCCCATACGTTTTTCTCACCTGTCATGCTTCCACATCTTTTCTTCCCTCATTACCTATCTGCTATTGTCCTCATTATAACCCTATTTGTCTCCATGTAAGATGTGTTTTATTGTGGTCATTTGTTTGTCCTGATGAAGGCTTTATAGTCGAAACGTCGTCTGTCTCTGTATTTCGTTGTTAGGTTGTTTTATGTTTTAATTTGGTAACACACCTACCTATTTTTGTATATGTAGATTCTGAGTTTTATTTGGATGATTGATTAAGTTGATTCTGTGATCTTCAGGACTTTCCAAAAAATGTACTTTTCCTACCCTCACCTCTAGATGCTCCCATTTCTGACATTTTCTGTATGTGTACGTTCTCAGCTTCATTGACATCATCTGCATCTTTTAATGAACTTACTGCTGTAAGACTACTTTATATCTTCTCAGCAACGTGCAGTTAATCGCAGCATTGCCTGCCAATAAGTCGGCTCTTTCGTTTCCTTTGACCCCAGCATGACCAGGGCAGTATATCCATGTAATGCTCTGGACATGTGAGTTGTTCAATAAGTTCCAACATTCCTTCTTCAGAATGAACTTTTCTATATTGCGTTGCATGCTTTCATTGTCTATGAGTGTTACCGAGTGTGTTGATGTATCAGTTGTCAACGGATGGTTGGTTGGTTGGTTGCTGATCCAGCGGTCCATGGGCTCATGTCCTTTGACCTAATGCCATTAGATGGCATTATAGTGCTGGGAAGTCTGTGGATTTTCGGCGAACCCCGGGACAGAGCCAGAGAATAACTATCACACCTCCAGTAAGGTAGGTTTCAACCTATGCACTGCTCCTAGACACTGTAGCCAAGATAGGGTTCACTGTGCTCATTCCCCGCCACCAATTGACTACTGGTTACGCCGAACTTCTCTATTGCTCTAGGCATGCAACCAAATGTTCAAGTCAAAAGGATTGTCACGATCTGAGTCACTGTGCCCCTATGATGGGTTTCAGCCATAGGAAAAAACAGTGCTGTCAGTTTGTTCCTCCCCAGTGCTGCACAGTACATTTCTGGCTCCCTCCCAACCACAGAGGGTGCATAAATATATATTCAGGCAAACATGAAAAACATTTCAACAATAAAACAAAATCATAACTGTATAGATGACATGCCATGAAGGTTCTATAAGAAGATAACCTCAATATAACGGCATGTCATCCACTAAGGTTTTCTGTTGCATGGATGGTATGTCTAGTGGGCCATTGGTGAGACCCACAGACGCAACCAAATGCGTGTCAACCGATTAATTGCTGCTGTAACTCCCTCTATCTCCATCCTGATGCTGTGACCCATAAGCAGTACTAGTCGGATGTGTAGCACCAGAAAAAAGGTGCAGATTCGGAGCATGGCTGTAAGCAGTGAGTGTAGTATGCAGGGCAAGTTTTGGTTAACGCTAATCTTCTTTGCGTCTTTCAACCCCTAAGACAGTAATTTTGTGACACACTTTACGCGAATGTCATCTCTAGCACAAGAATGTCTCTCTCGCAGGAGACGGATATGTCGGAACAATGGTGCAAATAAAACGGCGACACACTGCATTTTCGTTCTCTGGACTATATCCTGCTGGAAATCTAGTAGAGTCATGGTACTGTTACAAAAGAGATCCAGAGGGAGTTTGAGAATGAACGCTGAAGAAGAATATCTCTGAGACGGCAAACCGTACGAGTGTCACCTCTTTCAAGAGTTACTTTTCTACTTCAGCATGGCTTCTGGGTCACGTTAACACTCTATGGAAAGAGACAGCCCAACTCTATCCCCAAACCTCCTTAGTTGCCTCGTTGAATTTGCATTACAGGTAACTGTTTCTCTTTTATTTGCTCACTTCACTGATCCACGTAACACTTGAGCATGTTCTCAAAGACAGTTATGTGGATTTTTTCTAGTCTTGATTTTTCTATACTTATTGTATCTATGCTTAAATAAACGTTGTTATCGCCCATGTTTCCTGTACCAAAATGGAAGCAAAGTATATCAAGAATGTGTACCCTCATGTATGCCGTAAGATGCGACTCATGATGTTATGGGGGAAAGTTCACTGCCATGACACATATGTTGATCCTGCTGTCCATGGGCTTATGCAATTTGACAACATATCAATATGATATTTAAGTTACCCAGAATTCATTCTGTTTGTTTGTTTTACGTCCGCTCCATTGTAACCAGCACGGATATCCGTGCGATTTCCGCCGGGAGCGTGATTACGTTGTGCCACCGTTATGCGCCGTGTAGGCCTAGCACATCCGATTTCGGCATTCCTTGACAATTCGGGTGGGCTACCCTAGCCTGTGCCAGCCTTCCTATCTGTCGCCAGACGGTGAATGTGTACTGACTCTATGCCGAGACGGTTTGTCTGTCACGTCTGTCCTGCACGAGGCGTTCCGCAGTCAGTGAACATGCCTCGTGTAATTAGACGTATTGTGCCCGTGCTCATCGGGTACTAAACCTTTTCTCGTCCTCAAGCCTGGTTCCGGTTTAGGAAGAACTTGACAGAAGAGTTGGGCTCTGGCTCGTTCGTCTTCTTAGCCGAAGCGTTATTCACCAACTTCGTGAGCCCCTCGTCCAGGTCTGAATCTGTACACATATTTTGGAACGTTAGGAACTTGTGCTTTGTTCTAGAGCTGAACAGTGCTTGTCACCTCGGACTGCTATGTCTGTGCGCATCGGGTACTGAACTTTTTCTCTCCTCGAGCACGCTTCCGGTATAGGAATGACTCGACAGTAGAGTTGGGTCCAGGCTGGGATCACTGGTAACTAGAAGCTTGTCTCGAGCAAACAATGCTTTAGTTCCAATTTCATCGAACCTTCTTCCATGCTTTTTACACATGACGCTGCCCTCTAGCGCTGTGCATCTTTCTCAGTGTACAGTGTACTCATTGTGCTTTTATTTTTTGGAACATCTGCCTGCTTCGTACCGACTACATTGGCCGCCCTCCAATGCTTCTACCAGACTTTCTAGCTTCACTGTGTGTCGACAGTGTTGGCACAGTGGTGTCAAATGTCATTCCATCTGTTACCTCCACATTCATGGACACGATCCCCAAAAGGTTTAGCCAGAATCAGCATTAGCCGCTGCATTTCTGTTACCAGGGTGCGCCACGAGAAGGCACTTTTTGGATCTTGGTTATCTGCTAACCCTGGGTCAGCCTAGAGCAATGCGTTCCCTTTGCACCCCATAATTCATTCTGAAGTAGGATGCGTCAGACCGACTGCGCATAAATCGCAGCAAAATTGTGTACAATGACACAACGTATTATGTTCTTGTGACCACATCATGCTAATCAGCAGGAGTTTGAGAACGAAAACAAAAGAAGAAGAAGAAGAATATGTGGATGTCGTCTGTTCTCTCTACATCTATGTACTTTTCTCTTTAAGGTGACGTTTTCTCCATTTTGACAATTCTTTTCCTCTTTATCTCTTCTGTTCCTCATTCCACTGTCCACCTTTTGCTAATCTGGATAAACCATCTCAGTGAAACTACCAAACCATAAAATTAAATTCCAGTTGATTGAATAATTGGATACCCAGTATATTGTCACGGCGCCGCGGGGAGTGCTGGGAACGGGAAGTGTCCGGTTACAATCTCAGGCAGCCAATCGACGTCTCTGCGGCAAGTCACGTGATTTACAACGACCATTATGCAAGCGGCTAGCGCATCTTCCTGTGTCTAGACTTCTCGGTTTCCGGTGTACCTCCTGGGATCAAATTTTTATTCACTTGACCAGGTCTTGATTTACTTCACCGTCCATTGAAAATTACAGGTTGACATAGGTGGAGAAAATAGGAAGAGTGAGATAAGGTACCCTTCAGAAAGGGTAACAGCCAGGGAGAGATAAGGTACCCTTCAGATAGGGTAACAGCCAGAGAGAGATAGCGTACCCTTCAGATAGGCTAACAGCCAAAGAGACCCACAATATTTTAAGATATCACTCTACTGGTCGTTTTCATGGTCTGTCCATCAGATCAAAATATATACAATCAGTGTGTTGATATGGCTCAAGAGGGAAACATAGAAAATCATCATTGTTACATGCCACTAAAATCGAAAGACGCGACTAAGGAGGTTTGGGATGAAGTTGACTGTCCTCTGTTCAGATGGTTTAGTGATCCAGAAGTCGTGCTGCATCATAATGTGTAACGGCAAAAGGCCCAGTTATTACAGTCTTCTTCTTCATCGTTCTTCAGTCAGATGTCAGGTTACAGCGCCAATAGCTTCAGTCAGATATCAGGTTACAGCACCAATAGCTTCAATGAATTGTGTGATTCGCTTCAGGTCATCCATGGAACTCCTCAAGTCTGGAAGCAGTGCCGTCTCAGTAGGCCATATTTTCTCCCTCTCTTCTTGGTAGAGTTGACAGGCATGAAGAATGTGTTATGAAGTCTCTGGGCACAGTCCACAGTTGCACAGGTCTGTCTCGCCAATATTCAGCTTTCGGAACATGTGACTTCTCAGTCTGTTGTGACCAGTTTGTAGTCTGAAGATGATGGTTTGTTCTTTGCGTGACATTTGGTGGTAGGGGTAATTTCATTCTGCAGTTGGGTGCATTTGCTTCCACTTTTTCTTATTTTATGCTTTTAACGTGGTCTTACATTCATAGTACGTATTATCATTTTCTATTTGTTCCAGTGATCCCCCTTTCCTTGCCAGTAGATCAGCTTTTTCATTTCCAGGTATACCACAGTGACCTGGGATCCACTGCAATAAGTTATTACAGTTAGATCCAGGAATATGGCAATACAGTATTGATAATACTGAATAACACACATAATGACACACACAAATCGACGTTTCGACCAAAAGGCCTTTATCAAGACACAATTGAAACAAAATTAAAACATAACAGAAAGCGAATAGTAATAACATCAACGGTCACATTGATATGAGTAGTATGGATTGACCGGAAGAGGCGAAATGACACCGGACAAGGAAAATACAAAAATGACAAACATGTGATACGAAACAAACAGAAACTATTGATCGACTAAAGTCATACATGAGACAGGCGATCACTAATGCACTCTTAAACCCAAAGTAATTGTGAGTGTCTAATTTGGTTTGTGAGTTAGTAGATGTCCGATTCGTGCCAGGAAAGTTATATTGCAATGCATGCAGAGCGTTCGGAGTAGGAGAGTATTCGAATTTATCCTTCGCTTCCCTCATTGTAAATTGTGTGCAGTGTTCTTTCTTTTTTTTTTTCAAATTTAGTGATGCCAGCAGTGATCTGGGCGTGCCGAGCTGAGCGATCAAGGGCTGTAGTCTCTCAGGAGCTAGGATCGATGCTGCAGTGCTTGACAGAGTTTTTTAAGTTATCCTTGAAACACCTTTTCTGCCCTCCGCCTGAACGTTTACCATCACACAGCTTCCCAGAGAATAATCTCTTAGGAAGGTGATTGTAAGGCATACGGACAATGTGTCGAGTCCAGAGGCAAGTTCACTGACTGCGGAATACCTCGTGCAAGAGAGACGTGAACGACAATCGTCTCGACGAAGAGTAAATACACACTCGCCGCCTGTCCACTGATAGAAATGTTGTCATAGGATAGGAAAGCCCACTACCCGAAAAAAAGGCATAACGAAAACGGAGGTGCTGTGCCTCGAATGTCCAGGTCACATAGTGAGCCAATCGAGGTGCAAATAGCACAGTTCCACTGTGGAAGTAGCAGTACAACGTACGTCACGATCACCGGCGGAAATCAAATTCGTGGTGGCTATCAGAGATCGAACACAGAAGAAGAAGAAGATGCGTCAGATTGAAAGGTTTAGATGTTACAAGCATACTTTAAACTAAAACACTGCATTCTCATTTACGGACTGCATCCTGCTAATCTGCAGGATTTTGAGAACTATCGCAGAAGATGAAGGTCACAACCACTCCAGAGCTCACCACATCCATACATTACCTTCTCCTACTGACATTCTTCTTCTGCGTTTGTTCTCAAACTCTTGCAGATTAGAAGGATGTAGTCCGGAGAACGGAATGCGTTGTGTCATGGTTTACAGCATTGCTGCGATATCTGCGCCTTTCGGCCTGATACATCCGACTTCAGCATGGCTTTGGGACTCTGACCCTATATGGTATGGGACAGCCAACTCCATCCCAGAACCTCCTTAGTCGCCTTTTACGAAATGCGTGGAATTTAAATAGTGTTGCTATTCTTTGCCACATTTTACTCACCATGCATGCTATAAGAAGCTACTCAGTAGGTTTTGCGGTGTTAGCTGTTCTATACCATGTATGGCCAAATTTGCGAAGCCATGTAGAAGTCGGATGTGTCAGGCTGAATGACGCAGATGTCACAGCTACTATGTAAACCATTACACCCAATTCCTGTCTCCGGACTACATCCTGCTTATCTGCAGGAGTTTGATAACGAACTTCAGAAGAATAGTCGCTCGAATCAGTCAAGATGAGAGTGACACTGTGTCCGATAACGCGTAGATACATCTTGATAATGCTATGTATAAACACATCTTCTCACTTTTAATAGCTCGGACTGAGAAAGCCAAATCGATACAAAACCCGGAGTATCTGACACATGCAGCTGTCATGCGCATATCCCTACCCTTCCTCCTACGACAACAATGTATCTCAAGATGTCAAAGACAGAAACCAGCAGGGCAGCGATTGTGGGATTATGGAATCAATGAAAGGGAACTACAAAAACAAATAGAAAGATTATATAAAACATGCCGTAACTTTAACATTAAGATAAATATAGAAAAGACCAAAGTAATGAAGATAGGAAGAACAGAAAGAAACACCAATATATATTGGAAACAACAAACTTAAACATGGCATGCTGGCGCAGAATTATAGGAATATCGCTAAGAGAGGGTGTGGAATGAGGACATTAGACATGGCACCACCCTAATCTTGGAATATATTAATTAAGAGACAACAGATCAAATGGTTTGCACACATCAGCAGACTACCATTGGACAGCATACCACAGCAAGCTCTGCTCCACGGATACAGTGAGACAGACCTAGAGGCCGATCAAGAAAACAATGGACCACCGAAATAAAAGAGGCGACAAATTCCACAATATACTCCGCACACACAACGGTCATTTCCATAAAACTCTTCTACCCCTAAGCTGAAAGTTAACAAAGGGTTTAGCGAATAAATATGACCTGGAGAAATAGAAAACTGCCTAAACACTGGAAAAATAATCACATCTTTCCCATCCTGAAATGTGACAAACCTCAAAATGAACCTAAAATCTACCACCCCATATCCCTAACATCATGTATTGGAAAAGTGGCAGAAAGAATGGTAAACGTACGACCTTACTGGTTCCTCGAGAGCTCAAAGATCCTCTGCCATGAACAGGCTGGCTTCAGAACAGGCAGTTGCAGAAAAAAAACACTATTTAGGGTGACGCAAAAAAAATTCTGATGGAATCAGGAAAACAAACACACTGTAGCCATCTTCTTTGGCATACACCAGGCTTATGATCGAGTATGGAGAAGGGGTCTTGATGAAGATGATTGAGGTTGGAATTAGTGGAAAGCTATATAACTGGATAAAATATTTCCTCATTGACAGAAGAATCCAGACAAAGATATATGATGCAATCTCATCTAAAGAAGTTCTAGAGGATTCTGCAGGGTTCTGCTTTGATCTGCACCCTATTTATCATTTATATTTATGACCTTGCCAAACATATGAAAGTTAAAAAAGCCCTCTATTCTGATGACCTAACAATATGGGAGGTCCACGAGAATGTTGAAAATGCAGTCAAAAGACGAAATGGAGATTTAAGAAGACTACACGAGTATTGTCAAACATGGAAGCTGGAAATAAACTTTGAGAAAACTGTCTATACCATCTTTACCAAGAGTGATCAAGTAGCTAAAGAAAATATCAGACTATGGTTGGGTAAAAAGATATTGCCAAGAGAAGAGCATCCTACATATCTTGGTTTGGAATCAACGCTTGATCAGCAGCTCACCCTCAAGAAGCATGTAGAAAATATCAAAAATAAAGCACTTAAACGATTACAACTACTGAAAAGACTCACTGTCACATCTTGGGGATCAGTCATGGTTACCCCTAGAGGACTATATCTTGGTTGCATACGTTGTGCTTTAAACAACAGCATACTCCTGACAACATGTTCCAAGACAAATGTAGAAACTCTAGACAGTGCAAAACAATGCCCTACGCCTTATTAGTGGAGCAGTGAGATTTACACCAACGGCTGCATGTGCAATACATACATATGTAGAACCACTTGAGATACGGTGAGATATGGCTGCTTATGAAAGACGCAAAAGAAGGAGCACAGACCACCAAATTAAACAATTCGTAGAAAACTTGCAACCAAACCACAGAATAAAACAAGGATCCGTCCTTAGCTATGTTAATGATAAAAAAGACAGCTATCACCCCCCCCCCCAGACAAAACTGCAATGAGTAGAAAAAATGTTTACCATCCCACAACGGTTTTAAATTGCCGACAATCAAGATACAAAAAAGAGAGAGTGTAACATAAAGTTCCGACCCAGTAAGTCTAATGAAAGCAACACAGAAAACAATAGACACCTACCCAGAACAATGGATTCATGGCTATACTGATGAGTCTGCTTCCAAAGCCACATCAAAGCAGATTATAGTGTCTATATAGAATATCCAGACAAAACATCTGATGAGTTGTTTGATGCCTGTGGAGAGATATGTTCTAACTATGAAGCTAAAACAACAGCATTAGAAGTTTCCTTGTAACTCCTGAAGACAATATTTGATGTTTTTTCATCAAAAGTTCATAACACTGTAATTTTTACACTCTATGTCCGCTCCTCACGCACTAGAATATGATGGTCATTGTAAGCCTGAGATATTTGAAATACATCACCATCTCAACCAGCTGCTTACATCTTATGAAGTAAGCATTGTTATGCAGTGGATTCCTGGCCAATCAAGCACACATGGCAGTGGCAAAGCAGGCAGACTAGCAAAGAAGCGGCACAAAAAGAACAACCATATACACAAACAACCATGCACACAGTTAAAATGATGTTGAAATATGTGAACAAAGCACATTGGATGAACAGATGGGTCATGGGAAACACTGGGAGGAAACACTGAAACACACACATATATAAACACACTATATTTATATATCTATAAATATATGGCCAGCCCAAATCCTAGAGAAAACATCAACCTTCTGGGAAGGAAAGACTAGAGTATCATCTTCAGACTGCGCACACAATATGTACAGCTTGAAAATTACCTGAACAGAATACAACCACAGCACCGCCCGTGTGTTGCCGGGGCCCGAAAGGGGAGCAAAGAATAGCAACACTGTTCACCTTACATGCATGTCGTAAAAGGCGACTACGGAGGTTATGGGATGGAGTTGGCTGTCCCATCCTATATAGGGTCAGTGACCCAAAGCCATGCTGAAGTCGGATGTGCCAGGCCGCAAGGCACATATATCGCAGCACTGCTGTAAACCATGATACAACGCATTCCGTTCTCTGGACTACACCCTGCTAATCTGCAGGAGTTTGAGAATGAACGCAGAAGAAGAAGAAGAAGAAGACAACCACAGCACACTCCACGGTGCCGGCTGTGCACTCATCCCTATGAAACTGTCGATCACCAACTTTTTTAATGTCTAGCACTGGATTATATCAGGAAAATGCTTTCAACTCCAGGCCAGATAAATCTAACACCTTATATGGAACAAAACAACAGCTCATAAACATATGCATATATCACACACTGGCATTGGGTCAAAGGGAATGAGCCCATTGACCGCTGAATCGGCCACCAACCACTATCCGCGAGTTAATGACTAAAAACATGATCTATGGTGTGTATCTGGACAGTAACATTTTTCAAGTCAACAGATACGATCTCCTTTTGATTGTGGTAGGGTTGCATGAGATGGAAGATTTTCCTTACGGTAGTCGATGAACACAACATACCAGATCCTAGGACAGATGACACGTATTTTTAAGAACAAAAATGTAAACATAGACACTAAAGTTGCATTATACAAGACTATTATTATTCCATCACTATGCTAACAGTACCAAAGCTGGACAATTATAGCACAAGACAAAGGAAAAATAGTTACAACAGAAATGACATGTCTACGAAGAATACTCGGAGTGTCATTAAGAGACAGAATTAGAAACGATAACATCAGACAGATAACCAAAACAATACCAGTATTGGAACACATCAAAAGACAACAGATCAAGTGGTTTTCACACGCTTCCAGACTACCGACATATAGCATGCCACAAATAACCATGACACATAGACATAACGGTTATAAAGCCAGAGGCAGACCATGTAAAAGATGGATCACAGAAATCAAAGAAGCCACAGGAACAAGCTTACAAACAGCGCACAAGAAGATCATCTCCAGAGAACTCTTCCACCCCTGACGCCGCAAGGCAAACAAGGGCCACAGCGTATAGATAGTCGTTGAGAGATTTATTTGGAGAGTTTCAGTGAAGTGAACACAACTATTACAGTGAAGTGAACACAACTATTACAGTGAAGTGAAGACAACTATTACAGTGAAGTGAACACAACATTACAGTGAAGTGAACACAACTATTACAGTGAAGTGAACATAACTATTACAGTGAAGTGAACACAACTATTACAGTGAAGTGAACACAACTATTACAGTGAAGTGAACACAACTATTACAGTGAAGTGAACACAACTATTACAGTGAAGTGAACACAACTATTACAGTTATATTTTAGGGGAAAACGTATTTGGTGGTTCTAGCAGGTTTCATTTATATGTTAGAGCAGGGGTCGGCAACCTATGACACGCGTGCCACAATTGGCACGCCAAGCAATTTCAAATGACACGCACAGACTCTTCACATGTGATGAATCTGGACTCTTCATATTCTTCTTGATTGATGATGTTGGCACTCTTAATAAATTGAAACATTAAGTTGGCACACAGTTAGCAAAATGTTGCCGACCCCTGTTGTAGAGTGTAATCGGTTCATAAATGCAGGTAGGCGATTAACACTCACAGGTAAATTTTCTTTAAGGTACTAAACAAGATATGGAAAACACTGTCCAGTTTATACAAAAAAACAACACTGCAGACATTGTTACCGATCAGAAGACGGTTAAATGGTCGCGTGCACAGGTAAGATGTTGGCACGTACAGGTAAGCGGTCGACATATACAGGTAAGTAATCGAAATGTACAGGTTAGCGGTCAATATGTGCAGGTTAGTGGGCTACATATACAGGTAAGTGATGACATGTAAGTGGTAGACATGTACAGGTAAGCGGCCAATATGTACAGTTAAGTGGTCGGCATATACAGTTGGTTGGCATGTACACTTATAGTGAGATATGTATTGGCAAGTATGTGTACATGTGGAGTTATTCTTCTGCGTTCGTTCTCGAACTCCTGCAGATTAGCAGGATGTAGTCCGGAGAACGGAATGAGCTGTGTCATGGTTTACAGCATTGCTGCGATATCTGCGCCTTTCGACCTGACACATCCGACTTCGGCACGGCTTTGGATCACTTGCCCTCTATTGGATGAGACAGCCAACTCCATCCCGTAACCTCCTTAGTCGCCTTTTACGACATACGTGGTAGGTAAACAGTGTTGCTATTCTTTGCTCCCCTTTCGGGCCCCGGCAACACATGGGGGATGTGGATTTATATAATTGTGTCTAAATCTTACGGTAATAGTTCCAGATGCGAGATTAAAGTACAGGGAGGATATACATGTTAAGTCTCGTGGCTGTAAATATCAAGGTACAAGAATATGTATAGAATAGTAATACTGCCATCTAACAATGCATATCTTCAGATACGACTAGGAATGTTTCGGGGTAGACTGGCAGTGCGTGTCCATATTACCAAAAAGTTACGCTGAAGTCGAATCTAACAGGTGAAAAGATTCTCATATTACACCGACACTATATCATGCTACGATATCTGCGCCTTTCGGCCTGACACATCCGACTTCAGCATGGATTTGGGTCACTGACCCTATATGGGATGGTACAGCCAACTCCATCCCATAACCTCCTTAGTCGCCTCGTACGACATGCATGGAAGGTAAACAGTGTTGCTATTCTTTGCTCCCCTTTCGGATCCCGACACCACACGGACGCCTAAAGTTATAAAAAGATGAAGGTTTGTTGGACTACTGGGTCCCGCAAGGAGCTAACCGATCCATAGATACTAATACAAGCATTAAATGACATGGTGATACAAATAAGTGAAAAAGGATATAAGTAAGGTAAGTGAACAGACAGAAAATTTCCGCAGACGGAGTATAACAGAGACAAAACATAGTTTCTAATTAGAAATGAAGCAGAAGACAGACAAAACCGTGAGAAACGACTTAGAAAAAAAAGACATAGATGTTGAAATAATGACATAGATTAAAAATTTCAAAGATATTTTAAAAACCATAACGAAAATTCAGGATTTACAAATTGAAATCCTAACATTTCAAGGTAAATAACTCATGCAACTTTATTTAACGTTGATTTTGTATAACCTCCCCTTGATTTATACGTTTTAAAAAAACCAAAAAAAAACAATTTCATAAGTACATTTTAACTGTAATTGTTCTCTCAACTATTTAATATCGGTATCATATTTTTAAATATACTATTTTATATTTAACACATCTATTTATTTTATGATGCAGATATTCTTATAACTATTTCTCTTTCAATTTAATCTCAGGCTCCTGATGGTTACCAGGATGTAATACGGAAAATGGAATACATTTTGTCGTGATTTACATCTTGTGTTGAAATATTTACGGAGAAGTGATTATTCGGTCCTGGTTTTGAACACGTGTCCCCCTTTTTGATTATTTCCCATTGGTTATGTTTATCAGTTTATGTTTAATATTTATTATTTGAAATATGAGAAGTGGTTCTACAGAAGAATGCTGAGAATACCATGGACTGCCAGAAAAACTTATGTAGAGGTGTTCAAAAAAAGAGTTAAATGCGAAACGGACCTTAACAATATAAGAAAAAGGCAATCTTCTTTTTTTGGCCACTTCATGAGACAGGCAGGTTTAGAGAACATAATCACAACAGGCAAGATTGAAGGCACCAGAGACAGAGGGCGACAACGTGAGAAAATATTACACAGTTTGACAACCTGGCACGGCAAAGAAACAACATCGACTTTGATACATAATGCTGTGGACAGAGAGCTGTGGAGAGCCATGACCGCCTACGCCACCCGACATGGCACCTGATGATGATGATGATATGAAATATAAATTTATTTAGGGATAGGCTTAGGTTTAAAAAAACTGTCAATACTGCATTTTACCAGTTTAGGTGTTGCAGGGAGTGGATTTAATAGCTGTACGATAAAGGCCGCATGCTCTTGCTGTCGCACGCCATGTACAGGGTGTGTTTTTTTAATTTACCCTCCGACAGAAAAAAACCCAGTCCTTACCGGGGATCGAACTCTAGACCTCACTCGTGAGACTAGCGTCCTAACGTCCCGGCCATGCGACACCTAAGGATAGTTATGTAAAAGTATCATCCACATAATGTAGATGAATGCACAGACACATTGGTCAGGACACATGTTCCGCATCAAAAGATAACGGTCTGCCAAAACAGCTGCTATGGTGAGAAAGCAGCGTGCCTCCCAGTAAGGTTCCCAGTAAGGACGGAGGACGGAGGAAAGAGGAAGTCTTAAAGACATCACTGACTCACTTCAATATAAACACAAATTCATGGGAGATTCTTACACAAGACATATCTTATGTCGTCACAGATTCATGGGAGATTCTTACACAAGACATATCTTATGTCGTCACAGATTCATGGGAGATTCTTACACAAGACATATCTTATGTCGTCACAGATTCATGGGAGATTCTTACACAAGACATATCTTATGTCGTCACAGATTCATGGGTAGCTGCAGAGAACATCACGCAAGCTAGAAATTAGTTAGAAGAAAAGCAAAAGCTGCTCAATGTCCCACAAACTTCTCCCACACATGATCAATGTCCCACATACTTCTCCCACACATGATCAATGTCCCACAGACTTCTCCCACACATGAACAATGTCCCACGGACTTCTCCCACACATGATCAATGTCCCACAGACTTCTCCCACACATGATCAAAGTCCCACATACTTCTCCCACACATGATCAATGTCCCACAGACTTCTCCCACACATGATCAATGTCCCACAGACTTCTCCCACACATGATCAATGTCCCACAGACTTCTCCCACACATGATCAATGTCCCACAGATCCCTCCCACACATGATCAATTTCCAACATACACCTCCCACATATAATCAATGTCCCACAAACTTCTCCCACACATGATCAATGTCCAACAGACTCCACCCACACATGATCAATGTCCCGCAGACTTCTCCCACACATGATACATGTAATTCACACTCTCACACACGATCAGTGTCGCACAGACTACACTCCCACACAATGTCCAATGATCAATGTCCCACAGACTTCTCCCACACTTGATTAATATCTCACAATCTCCTCCCACATATGATCAATGTCCCACAGACTTCTCCTACACGTGATCGATATCTCACAATCTCCTCCCACATATGATCAATGTCCCACAGACTTCTCCTACGCGTGATCAATATCTCACAATCTCCTCCCACATATGATCAATGTCCCACAGACTTAACTACACATGATCAATGTAACAAACACTCCCCCTCCACACACACAATCAATGTAACAAAATCACCTTCCACACACAATCAATGTAACAAAAACTCCTCCCACACATGATCAATGTAACAAAAACTCCTCCCACACATGATCAATGTAACACACACTCCTCCCACACATGATCAATGACCGGCAGAACATTTCAGCTACATATATGACACAGCAGGACGCACCACAGACACCGTCATCTTCATCCCTGTTGATCTGTATTGTCATCGTCGACTACGACAGACGAACATGGTCAAAGTGACACAGAAGTAATGCTTACATCGGATGTGCCTGTCTGAAAGTCACAGATATTTCAGCAACGCAGTAAACCACGAAACATCACACTAAAATCTTTGGACTGTTGATCTGCATGACTTAAAAATGGACACAGAAGAAGAAGAAGATAAACAGATGATTTTACAAAGATGACAGATGACAAGAAAATGAAGACGAAAGACAATGTAGACGATCACACTTGGGGAAAAAAACGAAGATCGAAAAGATAAATTTAGATCAAGGCGAGGAAGAACAGGATGTTAACAAGGAAGAACAGGATGTTAACAAGGAAGAACAGGATGTTAACAAGGAAGAACAAAAGTGTAGCTGAATAATAAATAAATCGAATATGAGACGAGTATTAGCTAATTTTTATAGAACTTTATGTTCAGAGTATTTACTTGTTTCATCATTTTTGAATCACCTGCTTTAGAAATTTCCCTGTGATGTTTCCAGGCCGGCAGAAGCAACCCACCCTCGACCCCATTCTGGGACTGTCGTTACTTTTTTAGCAATATCTCTTTAGGGTTTCACAATTATTTTTGACGAACGCAGTCTCTCGGGGAACCAGTTATAAGATCGGCCAGAAGAACACGGAGATCGAGTCCCACGCCTGACCGACTCTTTTCAACAGGGAACAATAGCCTGTGCCGGCACGGTGGTAATTAACGTCACTCCGCGGCGTTACTGCGGTGATGAAGATTGGCCCAGCCTTTGCTCTGACCCCTGAGGGTCGAACTACTCTGTTCTCACCTGCCGAAAATCTGGAGTACCTGAGATTCTTTGTTCCCGGTCCATCCCGGGTAGTTTAATTTGAGTTAGGATTTAGAAATGATGAGAGGGTAAGGATGAAAATTCGGTTTTCAAGGGCGGGAGTGAGACGGTAGGAACAGAGAAGAGGGGAATATATTTGAGAGGTTGATAAAAGTATGGAGTGGATGGAAACAGGGGACAGATCGAGAGGAGAAACTCCTGAGCTTAAGAAATAGTTACTGGTGACATTGTGGAGGACAGAAAAACAATAGATTTATAGTGAAGTGTGCCTGGGGTGACAGAAGAGTGCCTGGAAGTCTGGGAATCAGGTGAGCAGAAAAAAACTAAATCAGACAGATGTAATATAACACTCAAAAACATACTAATCGATAATAAATAATACAAAGATGATCACGTCTTCTGTGTTTGTTCCCAAACTCCATCAGATCGGCGGTATGTAGTTTAGGGAACGTCTTCTGTGTTTGTTCCCAAACTCCATAAGATCGGCGGGATGTAGTTTAGGGAACGTCTTCTGTTTTCCAACACTCCATCAGATCGGCGGGATGTAGTTTAGGGAATGACTTCTGTGTTCCCAAACTACATCAGATCGTCGGGATGTAGTTTAGGGAACGTCTTCTATGTTTGTTCCCAAACTCCATCCGACCGGCAGGATATAGTTTTGGGTACGTCTTCTGTGTTTGTCCCCAAACTCTGGCATGATATAGTGTAGGAACCGGTGTTCGTTTGTTTCATTGTTTATAGCCAGCTGCGATATCTGCCAATTTTCGGTCAGACACATCCGATTTCAGCATGGTTTGCATGTTATATTGATTCTCCGTGGAACGGGACAGAAAAGTCAACGTCCACACTAACTTAGTCGCTTTTTAGAACATGCATAGAAAGTTAATTGTCGCTATTGATCACCCTTTTGAAACATACAGCAAAATATTTCGTATGTGTACATTATAAAATGCAAGTAAATTGTAGGAATCCTAAATCATATATAAACATATAGCTATATCAACATATAAATATAAATCATATTTTACTCGGACACGTGTGTGGTGTAGTCATTTTTGCTCGGCTTTTTATGTTATGTGCGTATCTTGACAAAGGCCTTTTGGTTCGAAACATCAATTATGTCCTGTGTATTGTAATTTGCATGATTATATCATATGTTTTGTTGTATATTTTATTTCACGTAAGCATCTGACAGTGATAGTACAATGCGCGCCTGTGACGGCCACGGTACCGGGTTCGAATCCCGTAACAGACAATTGTGCACACAGACAATTAAAAAAGCAATGGCAAAATAATAAACTGCGATATTGCTTAGAAAATTTTCAGAGCCAAAAAATTATGGGTTGATGGCTACGTCCTGAATAGGATGCGTCTTCCACTGTTTTTTTTAATGCAGAAATCATATTAAGAAATGCCATGTGTTGCCGGGGCCCGAGAGGGTAGCAAAGAATAGCAACACTGTTTTCTTTCCATGCATGTCGTAAGAGGCGACAAAGCAGTTATGGGATGAAGTTGGCTGTTCCATCCCATATAGGGCCAGTGACCCAGATCTTGCTGAATTTGGATGTGTCAGGTCAAAAGGCGCAGATATCGCAGTAAACCATGACCCGACGCATTCCGTTATCCGGATTACATCCTGTTAATATGCTGGAGTTTGAGAACGAACGCAGAAGAAGAAGAATCATGTCCATTCAGCTGGCATATATTCGCCTCGTAATTTCTTCTTCATCATCGTTTATTCTCAAACTCCCCTTGGATCTCCCTTGTAGCAAGACCATAGACCTACAAGATTTCCAGTAGGATGTCGTTCAGAGAATGGCAATGCGTTGTGTCGCAGTTTTTTTTGCGTCAATGACCCTGTACTTCCGTATTTGGCGGTGCCGCGTAATTTAAGTCAACATTTTTTTCCGGATTTGATCACAATAAATCTCTTAAGAACAGTGATGGTTGGTTGGTTGCTGATCCAGCGATCCATGGGCTCATGCCCTTTGACCCAAACAACAGTGATATATCAGCCTGATTTCAACAGCCTGACACATCCGACTTCAGCATGGCTTTGAGTCACTGACCATATATGGGATGGGATAGCCAGCTCCATCCCATAACTCCTTAGTCGCCTCTTACGACATGCATGGAAGGTAAACCGTGTTGCTATTCTTTGCTCCCCTATCGGGCCCCGGCAACAGACGGGTGGGACATGATTCAAATTCCGTTTACTGCCTTCTGCAGTTCTCTCAATATCGAAGGAAAGCAGATGAGAGAAATTAGATATGCAGATGGGGTGCAAAGGGAAAGCTATTCTCTAGGCGGACCCAAGGTATAGCAGATAACCAAGATCCCAAATGTACCTCCTCGCGGTACACCCTGGTAACAGAAAACAGCAGCACGAACTGATTCTGGCTAAATCATTTGGGGATCGTGTCCGAGAATGTGGAGGAAGCAGATGGAATTAGATTTGACTGAAAATGAGACAGACAATATCTCCGACACCATTTGCATCACCACATACAGCAACACTGTCGACATACAGTGACGCCTGTTAGTCCAGTCAGAACATTGGAGGGGCGGCCAATGTAAAAGCTCTCCGGACTACATCCTGCTAATCTGCAGAAGTTTGAGAATGAACGCAGAAGAAGAAGAAGAAGAAACAAACTATTCATGTGATCATACAGTGATTATACCAGCTGTAAAGCTAAATCTTAATAAGAACAAATGTGGGCAAAATACGACCCACTGACCAGATTCGGACCGCTTATACATTTTTAAAGGACCAGCAAACTTATTAAAATCTTATTCCGAAACTGATGAGCCTGCCGTTGGCACAAGAAAAATGCAACACAACGCATTTCCATTCTCTGGTTTACATCTTGCTGCGACAGAGATCCAGCAGGAATTTGAGAATGAACGAAGAAGAAGAAGAATTTAAATATAGTATATAGAAACTGGCCTCCGTCCGCTACTTAATACTTTGTAGGACTAAACACTAAAGTTGCTGACGCCTTACCAGGTCCGTAAATAAGGGAGGGGTTTGGAGTGTTCAAATCCCCATCCATAGCAAATCTGAAAATGATATTTAGTACTAGGATCTTTGCCAAAACCTCTGTACAAAACCTCTGTACAAAACCTCTGTACAAAACCTCTGTACAAAACCTCTGTACAAAACCCCTGTACAAAACCCCTGTACAAAACCTCTGTACAAAACCTCTGTACAAAACCCCTCCTCCTTTAGCGATGTAAAAAAAAGAGGTTTTCAAATTTCCTGTCATACAGTGAAATTTACACACGATAAGCTAACGAATTTACATATTTTTGTAAAGGTAAAACCTCCTCCTTAAGGATATCATATCTACTGCCCTACACATTACAATATTTAAAACAATCAATCGGCACGCCGTTCAAAAAAGGTTGCCCATCTCTAGATTAGTGAAGGCATATTTGAAATGCCTATTTATAGTCTTGAAAGACATACACTTAATACATCAATGTCAAAGATAAATGCTACCTTCTATATTTCTACCTTCGAGGTGGAATTATGGGGTGGCGTTGACTGTCTGAAATGGTGGTTAAATAATTGGTTGAGCTTAAACTATCTGGAATCTCAAGCCAATCCTCATGCAAGCAACCTCAATGAAAACGATGTAAAAAGTTAAATCAGTTGAAGTGTGTATGTGATGGTGGAGTCATTGGAGAGGATAAAGTGTTATGTCTCACTGCGCACAATCACATTCCGATCTGCTTCCAGAAACGCAGGTGTCGAGGGAAAAGAGTGAGCCGACAAGTTGGCTGGTTCTGTTTAATGGCGGCCAACTTATGGACAGAGCAAACATGCTCAATGCTTGAGGAGAATCTGCACATTCGGAAGCTTTCATGATCACTGAGAAGCACCTATCGATATCGTCTCGATGTGCGACGACAATAATTAACATACCTAAACATAACACAATATACCTAAACATAACACAATATACCTAAATATAGCACAGCATACCTAAACATAACACAATATACCTAAACATAACCCAACATACCTAAACATAACACAATATACCTACACATAACCCAATATACCTAAACATAACACAAAATACCTCAACATGCCTACAATAACACAATATATCTAAACATAACACAACATAGCTAAATGTAATACAATATACCTAAACATAACCCAAAATACCAAAACATAACACAATATACCTAAACATAACACAATATACCTAAACATAACACAAAATACCTAAACCATACCATGACTCGCCTCCATGTGACAGGTTCACATAGGCTACACTAGACAAATACGTACATATTGATTATTGCATTGTCATGATTAATTGGTCTGTTGCATTCGTTCTTAAACTACTGCAGATTATCAAGATGTTTTCCGTAAAAAAGGAAAGCGGTGTTATTTGGGTATACAGCTCAGCTGTGATATCTGCGCCTTTCAGACTGACGCGCCGGAAATAATCATGGCTTCTGTTTCACTTTAACACTTTATGGGATGTGACAAAGCACAGATACAGAAGAACAAGAGCTAAACATAAACATACATGGAGAGAAACTACAGCAAGTAAAGCATTATGAATATCTTGGACACAAAGTCACAAATGATGGCAAATGTGAAACAGAAGTTAAACCTTATTGAAGACCTTACTTGAGGGCAAAGTCAAAGAGAGGCGAGCAAGAGGTAGGTAGAGATACAAGTGGGAGAGTAGCATTACACGATGGACAGGTTACAGTCTAGGAGAATGCATCACCAAGACAAGAGACAGGGGATGTTGGAGATCCGTTGCAGCCAACCTTCGTTGCGGAGACGGCACTTAATGATGATATGTGACAATAAGCTCCACCCACACATCTCGTTTGTCACCTTTTACGACCTATATGATTGACAACTGTTGATATCCTGGATACACATCTCGTGCATCGACAACATATGCGTGAGAGCAGGGCCGGCCCTAACAATTGTGGGGCCTAATGCGAAATGGATTGAGCGGGGCCCAGTCTGGGTAGGGAAGAGGATAATAAAATAAATTTTAATATGAATTTATGGGCCTATGAAGTGCGGGGCCCGATGCGGCCGCATAGGTGGCAATGGCCTAAGACCAGCCCTGTGTTCGCTGATACAGTCTACGGTAAAGACCTCTGAACATAAGAGTCCCTAGGTATGATGGTTGGTCAAGAAAAACACCTACTTAACAGCACTCATATCCCACATAATCCCAATAATTTATATTTATTGTAAAAGCACAAAAACAAAGCTATCAAACACCAAGATTGTAAATATACACCTGAAGAGCAGGAAACACAACAACAAAAAGGAACAACCAATATTTTTAATACGATAAATAGAAGGTTGTAAAGGTGAATAGTTTTAACCACCTCTCTTCAAGAATGAGAATGACTCGCCAGACAACCAAAAAAAACCAGGAGGAAACCCATACTCCCCTCCTACATTATCTAGCTAATCTGGATTCTTTGATGTCTGGATACCCAATGACAATAGAACTTTCTCAATTCGCGCCAGGGAGCCCGAAGGCGAGAAGGGGATGATACTCGATATGCAATAATTGAACGGCTCTTCAATCATGGCGGTTGTCAGTTATCAAGGACAACCGTTGAAGCAAATAACAAAGGTAGCGATGACATACAAAACTGTATCCTGCTAAGAAAAAATAATATGTGGTGCATAAAACAAGATATTATTGAATTTCGTTATCAGACTCCTGAAGATTATCAGGATGTAGCCTGTAGACCAGAATGCATTGCGTCAAGGTTTACAGTTCAGCTGCGGTTTCTGCGTCTTTAGGTACTACACATTCGACTTCAAAATAGATTCTGAGACACCGACACTCTATACTCTTTGCTGGGACGGCCAACCCCCACACCCAAAAACCACGTCACGTCTTACGACTTGTATGTTATCATAGTATTAGTATTCTTTGGTTCCTTATCGGATCCAGGAACAATAGGGCTTGTACAGAAACTACTGCACAAAGCAGAATACTATATAGAAAACGGATTACATTGCGTCGCTTATCATAGCTTGTCAGCAATCAATATATGCGCCTTATTGGTCATTGCACAAGATGTACAGAATCAGAATCCATGAAAACAGTACTCGAATATTGTGAACCTATGGCTATTGAAAATAGCAAAAGTTGTACGCTAAACGGATCTCACCTGGTTAAACAATGAAGAAAATCAGCCGTCTTTGTCCCTAGGTACCGGGGGGGGTGGAGTAAAATGAAAGAGCAGACAGATCAGCTTGCCTCGCCACTATAACAGATAGCCTATGGATCGAACAGGTATACTCAATACTCTGTATGAATCCATACGGTCTGATGATTTTGAGATCTAAAATCACGAGTGAAAACGAGAACTCTCGAACTATAAGTGATACGAGTGAAGATCTACAGAGAATGCATGTAACAAAAAATGTCCAAAAGAACACTGAAAGCTCACTATCAACTAGGCTATCCCGCTTCTGTGTTTCTTTGACCATATATGGAATGGAAATGCCAATTCCACTCCTAAACCTTCTTAGACGTTTTTCATTCACTACATGACTGGAAGGTAAATAACGTCGCTATTGTTTGCTCCCTCTACGGGACACGTCAACACAGTAGGGAAATTCTTTACTCCCTCTACGGGGCACGTCAACCCAATAGGGAAATTTTTTACTCCCTCTACGGGACACGTCAACACAGTAGGGAAATTCTTTGCTCCCTCTACGGTACACGTCAACACAGTAGGGAAATTCTTTGCTCCCTCTACGGTACACGTCAACACAGTAGGGAAATTCTTTGCTCCCTCTACGGTACACGTCAACACAGTAGGGAAATTCTTTGCTCCCTCTACGGTACACGTCAACACAGTAGGGAAATTCTTTGCTCCCTCTACGGTACACGTCAACACAGTAGGGAAATTCTTTGCTCCCTCTACGGGACACGTCAACACAGTAGGGAAATTCAAATCCTTTTTACATAATTCTTCATATGAATCTCACAAAAATGATACTAGTCCACGGGAAGTGAATGACTTAAAACATATACTAACAATGGTGTAAAAGCTACCTGTTTAGTGAACCGTAATAGAAAACATTATTTAGAAACTATTTTCGACACAAGGAAGGATAAAACCTGGATCTTGTATGCCAAACTCAAGTTCTTAAAAACAATTATTTCAAATAACAATTCAATCAATCAACGAAACATACCATGAGAAATGTCTCTCAAGATTGTTCGGGATTTAATTAAAAATCTCCAAGTCTATTTTAGGCTGGTGGTAATTACGATAATGATATTAAATTTAATTACGAGGAAGGGTAATTTTTCATTAGTTTTGTTGAGGGCGTGCAGTTGTTGAGTGACAAGATGTAACATTAAGATATGGTATACTAGGAAGTAATAAAATTATTACACATCCCTGTGGATCTGGTTAACCCGTCCACAGAGAGAGTCTTTTGAGTGTTAATATTATATGATACATTAACAGTAAAACTTGACTGAATAGCAATGGATATCCTACGAGTGAGTATGATACATTCACAAGTTTAGCACAAAGAAGGTGAAATCGCATAAAAGGACAAAGTGAGCTAACATTCATGTGTTTGTCTGAAAGGTAAGTATATCCCAGACAAGCTGAATCCAATGACAAAGCAATCAGTTCTCGGTGTGTTTTTACCTGATGGGTTAGGGTTAGGGTTAGGGAGGTGAGTATGTCGCAGATAAGCTGAATCCAATGACAAAGCAATCCGTTCTCCGTCGAGTGCTTTCTGCTGATCTTCAGGATTCGGAGAATAAACGAACATGGTGTATCATACTTCTACGATGGTGATCAGACTCATGCAGATAGACAGGCTGTTGCCCAGAGAACAGAATGCGTTGTGTCATCGTTTACAGCTCAGCTGTGATATGTGTTCTTTTAGCTTGTCACATCCGAGTTCAGCATGATTTCTAGGTCACTGATCGATATGCGATGGGATAGCTAAATTCACATCAGCACCTCAGTCGCTTTTTACGACATCTTGGCAAGTACCAGTATCTTTGATATTTGCTCCTCCCTTCGAGTACAAACAACATATGTCCGGCATCGTAAGAGCCGGTGCAAATTGCATCATATAAGCTGATGCACATTGCATCGTAGAAGCTGGTGCAAATTGTATCGTAGCAGCTGCTGCACATTGCATTCCAACAACTGGACATCATCAAACGTGTACCAATTGCACGACATCATACACATCACTCACACATTACTGGAGTATAAAACAACACATCTCACACATTACTGGAGTATAAAACAACACATCTCACGCATTACTGGAGTATAAGACAACACATCTCACACATTACTGGATCATAAAACAAGACATCTCACACATTACTACTGTATACAATAAGACATCTCACACATTACTTGTGTATAAAACAAGACATCTCACACATTACTGGAGTATAAAATAAGACATCTCACACACTACTACTGTATACAATAAGACATCTCACATATCACTCACACATTACTGATGTATAAAACATGACATCTCAGACATTACTGATGTATAAAACAAGACATCTCACACCTTACTGGTGTATAAAACAAGACATCTCATACATTACTGCAGTACATTTAGACCATGACGAAAAGACATTTGGGGAGCGTGGAGAAATATCCCCCTGCTCTTTCTGAGAATACATAATTGGAGGAAGTAAATAGAGACCCCGGGGAGTATGACACCGTGGCTGTTCAAATATTGATAACAGTGTCTCTTGCAACCATCATGTTGCATGACAGAATGTGGCGTGTTCCAGGCGTACTCATGCATCCAGCTATCTGTAAGCCTTTTGTTCAAGATCTCAAAGGATTTGAGAACAGAAGCTGTTAACAAAGTACCTTCAAATCTTTAATACCACATTACTGCCTGAGAAATTTGTGAAATGAAGGTTAAAAAAAAAGTGGTCTGAATGAGAAGTGTATTCATACGTTAAGTAAAGATATAACGGAACAGGTTGTAGTCAAATATGCATGTGGATACTTTTGTGGCTGGTCGATTTTTGTAAGGATAGGGAATGAAGTTGAAGATGGTATGGGTTGTGGTTGAATGAAAAATGCATTAGGAAAATGGGAGTTGTTTCGTTTGAAGTTACTAGTGTTATGTGAAACGGAAATGACATCACGTTGTAACAGTTCACGAGAGGTGATAAAATATTTGCCCCATAATGCACTGTGTCTCCTCTTTGCATATTGTGTTGTTTGATGACGTAAATTTGTTTATTTACTTGTGTTTTTCTAAGTCCAGGATGTTTCGACGGTAATCAAAGGGGATTTAGTTATTACAATAACAGTAGGGTTAACAATAACAATAATTTGTGTGGATTCTAGAATATCTCTTTTCCTTTAACAGAGGATGTAAACACTGTTGCAGATAGAGTCATTTACTAGCACGCGCGTGTGCAATAGGTTTCTGGGGGTATAATTTAGCTGCATGAAATAGTACCACTGTCTCCTTTCCATGTATGATGTAAGAGGCAACTGTGGAATGTTGGGAGATCGGTTGACAACCTGTCACCTGTAGAAATAATCGCTGTCACTCATGCCTTGTTTCAATTTCTTTTTCTTTTCTTTTTCTTCTTCGTCTTCTTTTTCTCGTTCGCAGTTTGACATGTCTACACAGCAAGTCCTGTAATTTTAATAAATTCTGCTGTATTTGAAAGCGCCTCAGTGTTCCCATACATCTTTCTGTGGATATCCATCTCTGTGGACCAGTGCTCTTCCCTTAACTGGTTTAGTTTATTGCAGTCTTGCAAGATATGTTAAGTGGTCTGTTCTGCCTGCCCAAAAGGACACAGTGGAGTGTTTTCTTTTCTGAGTTTTTTCACATAATCCCAATGGATGACGACGTGCTTCAAACTAGCAGACATTACACATCTGTCCTTTCGTGACAAACTCATGGGCAGCGGGGAAAGATAGATGTACCATTACTACAGATGAGTCAACAGAAGTCATATAAGAATGATAAATTAGGTGACCCAGATGTGCATACCAGAAATGTACACCTGAAGTGTAAGAAGTGCACACCTGAAGTGTACAGAAGTGCACACCTGAAGTGTACACCTGAAGTGCACACCTGAAGTGTACAGAAGTGCACACCTGAAGTGTACAGAAGTGTACACCTGA
Organism: Meghimatium bilineatum; assembly: GCA_034231615.1. Classification (NCBI taxonomy): domain Eukaryota; kingdom Metazoa; phylum Mollusca; class Gastropoda; order Stylommatophora; family Philomycidae; genus Meghimatium; species Meghimatium bilineatum. The sequence goes on from CM067301.1 coordinate 27,407,305, forward strand.
AGTGTATATACTGACGCTTCTGGCAGCATCTGAAGTGTCTTCTTTTCTGGACTAAACATACATCCTTAAAACCTCCCGGACAGAACTATGCCTTTGATGCAGGTTTATGTGTCAGCTAGGCTACTCAACTGAAAAGAAGCCTGCGCGTTTTTCGGAAAGGCTGCGTGCTTCTAGCAGATACCTACCTACTCACGGTAAAACGGGTATTTCATCATAATCATTGTCATTAGCTATGTAGAGAGCAAGAACAGGAAATGAAATATACTTCCTGTTTTTTGACGTAGTGCAGTCTGATTTCCTTTACAGATGTCACATTTACGTTACAATAGAAGATACAAATCCAACATTTACCTTACAATAAAAAGATAAGTTGCCGAAGACGGATGTGTCGGACTAATGGCGCTAATGAAACGGCGACACAAGTCAATTTGTTGTCTGGAATTATATCATGTTGGAAATATAGTAGAACCATGGACCCGCTACTAGAGGAGATACAGCGGGAGTTTGAGAGCTGAAAATGTATTAGAATTCCAGTAAATCTACTTTAATGATTCAGCAATGTGATAAGCCAGGAGATCGATGCGACAAGAGTGCCTGAACCTCAGTTACTATTTTAACGGATATAAGCAATGATGTAAACACAGTTGACTTTCATTTTTCTTTTTCTTCAGAGTTCGCTCCCTGGTAACCAACACCAAAGTTCGTGTGATTTCCGCGGTGAAGGCTAAGCACATTGCGCTACTGGTTTCACAGTTGGATTGCGCTACTTTGTCGTCATTCAGACCAGCACATCCATTTTCGGAAGACGGACATCACATCCAATGTTTCGAAGAATCTGCTTTAGATAAGGAGATTTTAATTTTATAGTCACTCAGAAAGCAGCTGGTCAGTATTTTAATTAAATACATAATAATAACGTTTTGTCGCAGGCAAACAACAGTTTCAGACTTGTATTGTTGCATCTATCTGTGAATGTGAACAACAGTTTCAGACTTGTATTGTTGCATCTATCTGTGAATGTGAACAACAGTTTCAGACTTGTATTGTTGCATCTATCTATGAATGTGAACAACAGTTTCAGACTTGTGATGTTGCATCTATCTGTGAATGTGAACAACAGTTTCAGACTTTATAAAAAGTAAAATATATAGAAGTCCAAAAAAGTATCTATATTTGCTTCATAGACTACAGCAAGGCCTTTGACAGAGTCCAACATGAAAAATTAATCAAATTTCTTCAAGAAATAGGCATAGATGGAAAAGACATCAGGCTGATTAAAAATATATATTAGGAACAGACTGCATCAACAAGGTGTGAAAACAGCTACTCTCCATACATAGAAATAAGAAGAGGGGTAAGACAAGGATGCATTTTATCACCAAGCCTATTCAATATCTACACAGAGAATATCTTTAAAAATATAGAAGAAATACCAGGACTCAAGATCAATGGGAAAATAATAAACAACATTAGTTATATAGCACTCTCTTTCTCACTTCTAATGACAAGGTTATATTACACAGTATATTTTTCGTTTTTCTGATTGTTGTTTTTGCCTGTCCTATTCAACAAATTCCCTGTTCTATTCTCTATTGTTTTATCAAATAAAGATAAGTAATTAAAATAAATGAATAAATAAATAAATTCAAAATGAACTGGAGGCAGATGTGGTTTCTGAGAAGAATTATGAAATTACCACGAAATTACTATGAAAATTAATGCAGATGTTCCTACTGATGCTGGCGAATACAGATCAACCATATCAAACATTAGGAGCGGACTATCAATGTTTCTTGGGCATGCGCTGAGAAGAACACATATTCAACACTTAATAACCACTGGAAAGATCATGTACAGACACGGTTATAGCACAGCCGAGGCCAAACATCTGGTTTTAGAACGCAAGCTCGAGCTCCAATAACCCCTACGCTTAACGGCAAGAGTGGATCACAAACCACTTTAGGGAAAGACAGTAAACAATAGACAAAGATTATGAGAAGAGGCAGAAGACGACATAGAGAGAAATTCCTAGACAGACTAGTATTATGGCACGGGAGAAGCTCACCAATAGTGCTTATTGACAATACAAGAGACAGAGAGCAGTGGAAAAAATTGTTCGCCTACGCCATCAATATGGCACCTAATCGATTAAGATCAAAGGGGAATAATCATGAAAAACTAATATTGTGTAATATTTTTGGCAGATTATCTACCTTGAATTACAATTTCCGTTAAAAGAGCTTTATTGTGACAGTTACATGGAAATTTTCATTTCTTCGTGGTTTTTTTTTTCTGTAAGATATTCTGATATAGATGTATTTATTAAGAAACAGAGAGAAAAGAGGATATCTATATGTTTTACTAAAACAATAAGGTATAGATTTCTCACCAACCCCGGCAAGGAATTGTCAGAGTTATTTCCCATTGTCAGTTTTTTGTCATTCGGTGATATGTAACAATATACGGGAATGCCAACCCGGCCCAAACAAATGATGGCTGAAGACGGATGTGTCAGATCAAAAGCCGCAGATAACGCAGCTTGCTGTAAAACATGACACAAAATATCATAAACACAAGCGAACATAATTCGGATATATAGATAGACACACTGGTTTAGAAGGATTAATCATGCAGGGAAATTTTCCAGGAAATAGATAACAATTAATCATGCAGGGAAATTTTCCAGGAAATAGATAACAATTAATCATGCAGGGAAATTTTCCAGGAAATAGATAACAATTAATCATGCAGGGAAATTTTCCAGGAAATAGATAACAATCATGCAGGGAAATTTTCCAGGAAATAGATAACAATTAATCATGCAGGGAAATTTTCCAGGAAATAGATAACAATTAATCATGCAGGGAAATTTTCCAGGAAATAGATAACAATCATGCAGGGAAATTTTCCAGGAAATAGATAACAATTAATCATGCAGGGAAATTTTCCAGGAAATAGATAACAATTAATCATGCAGGGAAATTTTCCAGGAAATAGATAACAGTTAATCGTGCAGGGAAATTTTCCAGGAAATAGATAACAATTATTCGTGCAGGAAAATTTTCCAGGAAATAGATAACAATTTCAGACTAAGATTACGATCGACAATAGAGATTGTAGAATTTCGAAAAAAAGGATACTGAAAGAGGCTAAGCTGCTCTCACAAAATCAAGAGGTCTACATAGTGGAAGTGAGAACAACATTCTCTAGATAGTCACATAAATAGATAGTGCTATAAAGAGTTCCATGACACTCAGATTTCATGTAGGTATCAACAATATGGATTCTGTTTTATCTATGCTTATATTCATGTTGAACAACAATACGAAGATAAGCAAAGATAAAATAGAAGCCATGGCAATAGGAAGAGATACACGCAATCTAAATATATCAGTGAAAAATCCAGTCATTAAACAAACCAACACTTTCAAATACTTAGGCGTAACATTCTCTTCAGATGGAAAGATGGACACAGAAATAGACATTCGTTGTAGCAAAGCGAATCAAATACGGGGTCAATTATCCCCTTTATTGCAACACAAAATGCTACCAATGTCAACAAAAAAAAAATCTTATCCAAAGTATCTTCATTCCAACCCTGTGCTACCAATGTCAAACATGGTCCTTAACAACAAAACATAAGAGACAACTGGTTACAACAGAGATGAGATGTCTGAGAAAAGCCACAGGAGTGACCAGAAGACACAGAATTAGAAACGATGTCATATGAGAAAGAGTAGGCGTCATATCAATTCTACAATACATACAAAACCAACAGATACAATGATTTGGTCATCTGGAAAGATTGCCGTGTGATTCATTAGTTTATAAAGCATATACGAAGAGAGGAGAAGCAGAAAGAAGAACCCGGGGTAGACCTAGAGTACGCTGGATCGACAACATCAAAGAGACATTACACGAACACCAAATAACATTATCTGAAGCTGCCAGAAAAGCGAGAACAAGAAAATTGTATCTCCCTCGACACACGTAAAGGGTAAAAGAGGAAGGAAAGAAGAAGAAGATCAACAATATACAACAATACAGTCCACGTCAGGTAAAGCAGGCTCAATTGGCACTGAAATTAAAACAGGGTTTTTATGCTCACGAAACAACTTGCGCCATACGGTAAAAGTTTAAAGTGTTAAAAACATGATCGTGGCCACAATACTGTCTGGCACACAGGAGAGTGTTCCCGCAAAGCGAGTTCTGGACGAAAACACAGACCTAAAATAAATCGATTAATATAAGACTATACTATTTTATTAGATTGAAATCCCACCGAAGACGGATGTGTCGGACAATTGGTGCAAATAAAACGGCGACACAACGCATTTCCATTCTCTGGACTACATCCTGCTGGAAATCTAGTAGGACAGAGATCCAGCGGGAGTTTGAGAATGAACGCTAAAGAAGAAGAAGAAGACAGAAATAATATTCGACTATAAAAAAACTAAGACAACATGGTAGCGTATCCTATTCAGGACGTAGCCATCAACCCAGAATTTTTTGGCTGCAGTGATTCTCTAAGAAATATAAATACGTTCAGTAGTTTGCCATTGCTGTCTGAACGATACGGATGCACAATTGTCTGTGACGGAGATCGAACTCGGTTCCCTGGCCGTCACAGACGTGCTCTGTATCACACAGCTGCAGAGCCGTACGATATACTAAATTCTGCTTCTTCTTCTGCATTCGTTCTCAAACTCCTGCAGATCAACAGGATGTAGTCCGAAGAACGGAATGCGCTGTGTCATGGTTTACAGCATGGCTGCGATATCTGCGTCTTACGGCCTGACACATCCGAGTTCAGCATGGCTTTGGGTCACTGACCCTATATGGGATGGGACAGCTAACTCCATCCCATAACCTCCTTAGTCGCCTCGTACGACATGCATGGAAGGTAAACAGTGTTGCTATTCTTTGCTCCCCTCTCGAGTCCGACAACACATGGGCGCAATATACTATGTGTACAGAATTGAGCACATCAAAAGACGATTGATAACACTCTTCAATATTCACTTTCTGACCTCAAGAACTGACAAATGTTTTCGCAACTATTACGATGAGAAAAGAATAACAATTCTGTTTGCATGCATATCGTAAGAGGTGACAAAGAAGGTTAAGTGGTCACTTTGGCGATCCCATCATCCCATATAGGGTCACGATGACCTAAAGCCATGTTAAAGTAGGATGTATCAGGCTGAAAGGCGCAGAAATCGCAGCAATACCGCAAACCATGACAAAATGAATTTCGTTCTCCGAACTACATGCTGCTAATCTGCAGGAGTTTGAGAATGAACGCAGAAGACAAAAGAACAACTTAAATCTTTATATGCATATTGTGTTTGTGAATGCTGATTTGATTTGTTTATTGTGTTTTCTTTTCTCAGAGTTTGTAAATGTTAAAGCATACAGATCTGTCTTATGTTGTTGTGCACAATTTTCCACACTTTTCTTGTCCAGATCATGATCAGAAGTAACAGAACTTCTGCAGTCGCTCTTTCGTTAGATATCCGCCGGTGAGAGTCATGCAAGTTCTGTTGGTTTCACAGAAGAATTGTATTATTTTGCGCTTACCGACACATCATATACAGCGCCATTTATTTTCAGGTGAGCTTCTCTAGCCCGTGACAGCCTTATTATTTGACCCAGGACAAACGTTTGAATGTGTGCTCTACTCTGTGACAGTTTGTCACGAACTGTGCCTTAGAGCTTCTCAGGCCAAAACGAGTAGAAAGTGAGCAGGAAATTAATCTTGCCGATTACGTCTATCCTGTACAAGATGGTACGCTGCCAGTAAACTTTTCTACTGTAATTAGGGCCATTTTCGCAGATGGGTACTGGGTAGTGTCCTTGGGTACTGGTCATTTTCTCGACCCTGAGTCTGTACAGAATAGGTAATTGTTCAAAAACTGAAGCAGAACTAGGGTTCTTTCGTCCTCTTTGATGAGGTTTCTTTCACCGACATCGTGAACACCTCATCACGTCAGTGTTTCAGGGCCAGAAAGACAAGGACATATTAACAATACTGTTTACATGTCAACACTGTTTACAATACTGTTTTGCATGTAGTAAGAAACAACTAAGGAGGTTATGGAGTGGAGTTGGTTTTTCACCCCTAAATAAGGTAAAAGTGACCCCGAGGACATGCTGAAGTTGGATGTGTCAAACCAAGAGGCGTAAATATCGCAACAAAGCTGTAAACCATGACACAACACATTTCTATCTCCGGACTATATCCTGCTAATCTGCAGGAGTTTGAGAGCGAACGTAGAAGACGACCAGATTTTTCATCGTACCGTATAGACAGGATATCCTGCCGTTACCTTTCCACACAACCTACTGCTTGATGACACTATCTAGATTATTCTAAAGCAAGACCATTCCTTTAATTATGGTTACGTGAATCTCACTTATATTTGCAAATGGTGCTGCCTTCTATCGATGTCAAAATCAACAAATAGAGGTAAACTTGTTACCAACATTTATAGACAAAATATATACTGTTCTTAGTAGGATTTTTGTAAAATATTGGTAACACTTGTACTTTTTTCATTTCCTTTTTACATTTCCTTTTTACATTTCCTTTGTGCTACTCTAGCCCTCGCATTTCCAGTATCGTGTTTATGTTCAATAACAGCCATTTACCTCTAGCTCTGTGTTGCCTTTGTGTGTTCTGAATACGACGAATTGTATCTCTCCGGAGACTTTCTCACAATTTTTACCTCAATCAGGTTTCGGATATGACAGCAAGGCACAACAGTACAGCCGTTGTCTTAACTGTGTTGTGACAGTGTGTCAGCTGTGGGAGCCGAGATTCTATTGAGAAAAATTGTTTGTTTTATGCAAGCAGTTCTTGTTCCACATTAGTTCGCTTCCCGAACACTATCCATAATACGATAATCAGAGTGCTTGGAAACAATCTGTTTCCAGGGTGCACCACGAGGAGGTGCCTTTATGATTATGGTTATCTGCTAACAATGTGATTGCACAATAGCAATAAATATGTCTGTTTTTCTCAACGAAATAACTGATTTGCTATCGCGTTAAAGTTCTTGTGCATATTGTGGATATAACAGATGACAAAGCGATGCGTGGAGAAAGAGAATAGTTACATATAATGCAAAATGGATAATTTACATATTCAGAGAATAATAGAATATTTAATGACTAGCGAACATTTAGTGACATTGGAATATTTAGTGATCAGGGAACATTTAGTGATCAGGGAACATTTAGTGATCAGGGAACATTTAGTGATCAGGGAACATTTAGTGATCATGGAACATTTAGTGATCAGGGAACATTTAGTGACATTGGAATATTTAGTGATCAGGGAACATTTAGTGATCAGGGAACATTTAGTGATCAGGGAAAATTTAGTGATCAGAGAACATTTAGTGATCAGGGAACATTTAGTGATCAGGGAAGATTTAGTGATCAGGGAAAATTTAGTGATCAGGGAACATTTAGTGATCAGGGAACATTTAGTGATCAGGGAACATTTAGTGATCAGTGAACATTTAGTGATCAGGGAACATTTAGTGATCAGGGAACATTTAGTGATCAGGGAACATTTAGTGATCAGGGAACATTTAGTGATCAGGGAACATTTAGTGATCAGGGAACATTTAGTGATCAGGGAACATTTAGTGATCAGGGAACATTTAGTGATCAGGGAACATTTAGTGATCAGGGAACATTTAGTGATCAGGGAACATTTAGTGATCAGGGAACATTTAGTGATCAGGGAACATTTAGTGATCAAGGAACATTTAGTGATCAGGGAACATTTAGTGATCAGGGAACATTTAGTGATCAAGGAACATTTAGTGATCAGGGAACATTTAGTGATCAGGGAACATTTAGTGACCTGGGAACATTTAGTGACCAGGAAAGAGGCGAGGAAGTGCTTAATCTATGGAAAGAAGAATCCGCACGCAACAACATTGAGACGACCAATACATGGCACTGTAAGACGGGTACAGAGTAAATGATGAAATATGAAAGACTTAAATACCAAGAGGAAAGATTTAGATGCAGGGATACAAAAGTTTGGAAAGATCTGGAAGAAATAGCCAGAAATATTTTGTAAGATGAATGTTTGCTGAAGACCTATGCTAGGTCAGCAAAGAGCTAAAATGTGTATAGATAGATTGTTATTACGTGAAATAAATCGTGGACAGACATTGTGGTGCTTCATTTTTAATTTGTAGGTAACACTTCCTTGCGAAAGATCAATTAGTGTTTCATCTACTTCAGGTTTTTAAACCCAGACTAACTTAGCGAGACTAACCGATATTTACCCCTCCGCCACGCAGAGAATATGTTGTTGTGGTAGTAATATTATGTGATGCTGGAGTTGGTGGCACGATGTAACAAATGTTAAATATTGTTTTCTGTTTCACAATATTCGGATCGCCCGTGTGTTGCCAGGGCTTGAGAGGAGTGCAAAGAATGCCAACACTGTTTATTTTCCATGCATGTGGTAAAAGGAGACTAAGGAGGTTATGGGATGGAATTGTCTGTCTCATCCCATATAAGGTCAGTGACCTAAATCCATTCTGAAGTCGGATGTATCAGGCCGAAAGGTGTAGAAATCGTAGTAATGCTGTAAACAATGATACAACGCATTCCGTTCTCTGGACTGTATTCTGATAATCTGCAGGAGTTTGAGAATGAACGCGGAAGAAGATTCAGTTTCTCCTAATGCGTATTCCGTCACATGCAAACTTCTGGTCATAAACATACAATATACATATTGATTATTCTGAAATGCTATTTGACTATTATTGAATTATGAGGCGCCAATAATACATACAATGGTATCGCCATTACACTGTCGGCATTCGAACCACCTAGGTTGAGAAGTTGAGTTGGCTAAGTGCGCTCATTATCAGCTCTGCTACGGCGCTAAATTATTATAAGGTAATGTTACTAATTTTATTTAAACAGTTTGCGATTAGGAAGATATGGGAAATAATAAGAGATAGAGTTGCATACAAATGTATTTCGTGGTTACTTCCCCTGACGTAAATCTTAAGGGTACTAAGTAAATCTATCACATAAAATTAAGGGGTACAGCAACACAGTACACATGCGAGTATTAACGAATTGGTAAAATTTTACTAATAGAAATCACGACAAACATACACCGGAACACTGTGTCTGCTAAATATTTCTTAGCAACGGCTTGCATATATCACACGTTGGCACTACGTCAAATGGCACGAGCCCATGAACAGTTGGATCATCAAACAACCAACACAGATGTCTTCATCAGCAGGAAAACAACCAACACAGATGTCTTCATCAGCAGGAAAACAACCAACACAGATGTCTTCATCAGCAGGAAAACAACCAACACAGATGTCTTCATCAGCAGGAAAACAACCAACACAGATGTCTTCATCAGCAGGAAAACAAACTTCATCTGACAAACATACATGGGAAAACATTATATAAATGTGAATATAAAACAGTTTCAGACGAAAATAATGGAGACACACTGCAAAGAACTGAAAGATAGGTAAATTATGCGATTACGGAGATGTTACAGCATGGTACATAACAAATTATGGGAGATGTTATAGTATGGTACATAACAAGTGATGGGAGATTTTAGAGTATGGTACATACTATTTCATGGGAAATAGAGAGAAAACACTGAGTAGTAGAAATAACAGGAGCAGATGTTCCAAAGTGTATACTGCGTTTCTGGCACAACCTGGTGATCTTAGGATACTGCCAACACTAGAATGCCTCGGACTAAACATGAATTCATGTTGGTATATTTCCTCTTCTTCTTCAACGTTCATTCTCAAACTCCCGCTGGATCTCTCTTGTAACAAAACAATAATACTACTAGAGTTAAAGCGGAATTAAGTCCAGAAACTGGAAATGCGTTGTGTCGCAGTTTTATTTGTGCTAATGGTCAAACACATCCATCTTCGACGGGGAATATTTAATATGTATGAATAATAATAAATTGTCTTGAACATCGAAAACGAATCAATTCTAGTCAGTTTCCGTCGTGTGCATATAAGATAATAAACATATAATATAAGACATATCTAACATAAAACATACACAAAGAACATACATATAACACAAGACACATACAACATAAGAAACATATAATATAAGAGTATATTAACGTATCCCAAAGATGGATGAAGAGAAAGATGGACGTTGTACCGCAGAAGTATGAATCCAGTGCAGAAAAGAAAAACAATTTATCTACACGGTGTGACCATTTTGTGCTACGTAGCGTAAGTGCTACGTAGAATACCTCTATGAAGTAGGCCTCCCTGTGTGCTATTTGTAAGCCTGTTCCTGTAGGTAGCCTCTCTGATTTCTATGGTCCATCTTTTACATCGTCCTCCTCTGGCCTTATAGCAATGGTGTCTATGTGTCATGATCAGTTGGTCAAGATGCCAGGCACGTTGTATATGTATCTGCCAGCTTCTGGTTCTGAACCAGGTAAAAATGTCGGTGTTTTAGTGTATTTTAATGGAATATGTGATTTCTACATCAGAATGTGATAGATAAGACTACAGGGAAACCATTCAGCAACTCTGAAACAACGATGTGACAGAGCTAGCAAATCGACAGCGACAAAGCACACTGCTCGTAAAAAATGAAGAGTGTTCATGAGACCACCACGCGAAAAACACATTACTTTGAGTTGTAAATTGATATTTCATATTTGCTTATAGCGATACCACTGGAATATTCACATGGGGATATACATGGTTGTCATTCTCACAGATCGTCCGTGTTTTTCCTGGACCCGAGGAGGAGATAACAATAGCAACACTGTTTACCTTCCATGCATGTCGTAAGAGGCGACTAAGGAGGTTATCTGATGAAGTTGGCTGTCCCGTCCCATATAGGGTCAATATGACTCAAAACCATGCTAAAGTCGGATGTGTCAGACCGAAAGGCACAAATATCGCAGAATTGCTGTTACACATGACACAACGCATTTCGTTCTCTGGACTACATCCTGCTAATCTGCAGGAGTTTGTGAGCGAACGAGGAAGAAGATTCTCACAGAGATAGACATACGGACGGAAGTGCGGTTTGAGGGACGGATGAACGGGCTGGCGGGCAGGCAAACAGACGATGATGATAATGAGGTTCCTTCTTTGCAAGAAAAGATAAGCATGGCATGAAAAATAATAAACATATGTGACGACAAAATGATGACATAAAAAACAAAATATTGGTGTTTGTCTATTTTGGTTTAGGTTTGTGAGTCCGCAGATGGCCGAGAAGTCGATTCGTGCCAGGAAAGATGTTATAATGCATGCAGAGGGTCCAAATTTACCAACGTTTTCAGATCTTTCCTTCCGTTTCTATTTCTGATAGGTTGCCCACTGTTGTTTCTTGTTCAAATTTTGTAGTACCATCTGTGATCTGAGTGTGCCAAGTTGAACGATCAAGAGATGTAATATCCCAGATGCTGGGATCAATGCTACAGTATTTGATGAAGTTCTTCAAGTAATAATTTAAGTGCGTTATTTGCCCTCCACTTGAATGTTTGCCATCGTACAGCTCCACATAGAACAACTATCGCACAGCTCCACATAGAACAACCATCGCACAGCTCCACATAGAACAAATTCTTTGGGAGGCCCTTACCTTGCATACAGAGGCAGTGGTCGGTACAGCGGATTGCGTCCTAATCAAAAGAAATGGATGTTTTACATACGGGACTTTTGAAGAATTCCCATGTCTGGTATTTAATCCTGCCAGCATACTCCCATGTGATTTCGTAGGTATCGAAAGTGGAAAGAGTTCAGATTTCGAGTGTGTCTCGCACAGACAGTCCAGGATGGCGCAGCATAAAGATGGCAAACAGACAGACAGACATCTAGACGTGAAAATAAAGAAGACAGACAGCTAGACATACAGACAAAAAACAGCAAGACAGAGATTAAAGACATGTAGACAGCTAGAGAGAGAGAGAGAGAGAGAGAGAGAGCTATCAAAGAGTGGATTATTAAAGCAACCACTATAAATTACCAAGGCTTTAATATATATATATATATATATTCGCTAAACCCTTTATTGCGTTTCAGCGTCAGGAGTAAAAGAGTTCTCTGGAGATGGCCCTTGTGTGAGCTGAGTATATTGTGTATTTGTCGCATCTTTTATTTCGGTGGTCCATCTAATGTATGATTCGCCGATATATTCACGGTATTTCATCTATACAACTGTGGTTTTATCATCTCTGAGTAGGATGCCTTCTTCTCCGAACATTTCAAATCTTACAGTTGAAGTTTGTTTAGTAGGAAATACTCCTTGAGATCGCCTTTCCGAAACTTCAGTACATTGTCGTGACTTCTATTGATCGTAATTTACGTTAGACAAAATATGAAAATAAACAAAACAATGACATTCAAGAAGAATATTCGTACTCAAGCTTCAATCGATAATCTGGAATAAAATCTGTATCAATTCATTGAAGTTATTTATTTGATATATTTAGTAGTAGTAATACTGTCAGATGAAGTCAGGTAAAACAAGGTATCAAGAATCAAAGATGAACACAAGCATGTCACTTACCTATTTCTGTTGAAACAATAAGTTACGGCAACAATGATGCGATGATCTCATGTCTGTGTCTTGACATAATCCCAGGTCAGAATAACTTCATCAAAAATATAATGTCTGTGTCTTGACATAATCCCAGGTCAGAATAACTTCATCAAAAATCTCATGTCTGTTTTTTGACATAATCCCAGGTCAGAATAACTTCATCAAAAATCTCATGTCTGTTTTTTGACATAATCCCAGGTCAGAATAACTTCATCAAAAATATCATGTCTGTTTTTTTGACATAATCCCAGGTCAGAATAACTTCATCAAAAATCTCATGTCTGTTTTTTGACATAATCCCAGGTCAGAATAACTTCATCAAAAATCTCATGTCTGTTTTTTGACATAATCCCAGGTCAGAATAACTTCATCAAAAATCTCATGTCTGTGTCTTGACATAATCCCAGGTCAGAATAACTTCATCAAAAATATAATGTCTGTGTCTTGACATAATCCCAGGTCAGAATAACTTCATCAAAAATCTCATGTCTGTTTTTTGACATAATCCTAGGTCAGAATAACTTCATCAAAAATCTCATGTCTGTTTTTTGACATAATCCCAGGTCAGAATAACTTCATCAAAAATCTCATGTCTGTTTATTGTCATTATCCGCTTTCAGAATAACTTTAACGAAAATATCCACATTTTTGTTCTTGACACAATTCACCAAGATAATAACTACAACAGTGTGATCTCACATTTATTTTTGGGAAGGGGTGGGCTCATTACATAACCCACCAACAGAATCTTGCAGATGTAATATAAACAAACATTCTTGCACACGTAGTGGCAACATCTATGACAAAATATTCTTTATTATCACTGCCCCCAAACAAACCCCCCCCCCTTTTTGTATTCTATAAGAGAAAAAATATGCAGTACCAAGATAATCTGTATTCTAATTCACGTAAATGTTAATCACACAAATGTTAATCACACAAATGTTAATCACACAAATGTTAATCACACAAATGTTAATCACACAAATGTTAATCACACAAATGTTAATCACACAAATGTTAATCACACAAATGTTAATCACACAAATGTTAATCACACAAATGTTAATCACACAAATGTTAATCACACAAATGTTAATCACACAAATGTTAATCACACAAATGTTAATCACACAAATGTTAATCACACAAATGTTAATCACACAAATGTTAATCACACAAATGTTAATCACACAAATGTTAATCACACAAATGTTAATCACACAAATGTTAATCACACAAATGTTAATCACACAAATGTTAATCACACAAATGTTAATCACACAAATGTTAATCACACAAATGTTAATCACACAAATGTTAATCATTACTTATCATCACACACAAATGTTAATCATTACTTATCATCAAAGTAACATGTCCCTGCAATAAATATAAGTAAATTATAACTGAAAATCAATTGCAATATAAATCTCTTAGAGTTTAAATAGTATAGTATTCAAACAATATAGTATTCAATTAAAACGTATGTAGAATTCCTCAGAGATGGTGGAGTAAAACGACAATTTAGAGCAAAAATTAGAAACAGACAATCAAGATGCTCAGAGCATGTGATGAGACAAGTAAAACTTTAACATTTTGTCTCCCGTGTGTTGCCGTGGCCCGAAAGGGGAGCAAAGAATAACAACACTGTTTACCTTCCACGCATGTTGTAAAAGGCGGCTAAGGCGACTAAGGAGGTTATGGGATAGAGTTGGCTGTCCATCCCATATAGAGTCAGTGACCCAAAGCCATGCTGAACTCGGATGTGTCAGGCCGAAAGGCGCAGATATCGCATCAATGCTGTAAACCATGACACAACGCATTTCGTTCTCCGGACTACATCCTGCTAATCTGCAGGAGTTTGAGAACGAACGAAGAAAAAGAAGAAGAACATTCTGTAACCACCAACAGATTACGAGGAGAACACACAGAGGTAGACAAAGAGAGACATTTCTGAATGGCTTGTTGCTGTGGTACAAAAAGAAGTCACCAACTGAACTTATGATCAACACAATAGACATGGAGTTGTGGAGAAACATGGTCGCCTACCCCACTCTTGTATGTCACTTGATTGATTGATCGTATTCAAATTGTATAGTATTCAAACTGTATAGTATTCAAACTGTATAGTATTCAAACTGTATATTATTCAAACTGTATGGTATACAAACTGTATAGTATTCCAACTGTATATTATTCAAACTGTATGGTATACAAACTGTATAGTATTCCAACTGTATATTATTCAAACTGTATGGTATACAAACTGTATAGTATTCCAACTGTATAGTATTCAAACTGTATGGTATTCAAACTGTATAGTATTCAAACAGTATAGTATTCAAACTGTATAGTATTCAAACTGTATGGTATACAAACTGTATAGTATTCAAACTGTATAATATTCAAACTGTATAGTATTATCCAACTGTATAGTATTCAAATTCCTGATTGTTGCGAGAATATAGACAGGGCAACCTAGAGCTGTGTAGTGGTTCAAAGCTTGGCTACGTTATCTGCGATTTTAGCCCAGCCCAACTCCCCATTCTGATTTTAATTTCGGTCACTATGCCATTATGACATTATATTGGAATGAGAACAGGGCAGTAATTAGTAAGGTGGGGGGGGAGAGCGGAGAAAAGAGGGGGGGGGGGGTAATCAAATATATGATTCTCCTATTGTCATGTGAAATTTCTTTTGTCTTAAAGAAGGTGCTGACCGTTTATCCAAAAATATTCAGTTGGGAGGGGATGATTTAACCAACCCACCTTTTAGCTAAATGACGTAGCGCTATAAGTATCTTTCTGATTTTCTAAAAAGGGGGGGGGGGCGGGAAAGCAGAAATCAACACCCCAACCCCGCCCCCGTTTCAACGGCTTTGAATGAGAAATCTATCTCAGTCCTTACTTAGTATCCCTGTATGACCTGCAGGACTGGTCACCAGGTTTCTATTCTTTGTTCCCATATCAAAACACCAACTCATCATGAAACGCTGAGGCAGACATATTGGCCAGAGGAAACAACACTGGAATCAAAGCTCTATGGGACACTGTATGAACTACATAAGACAGTGAGTTTTATTAAGGAGACAGAATTACAGATATAGACATGTTTCAAGTGAACGAAAGAAGAAGAAGAAGAAGACGAAAAACACCAACTAAATAGCATATTGACATATATTAAAGTCCATTTTCGAAATAAGATATGTATCCAGTATTTAGCAGCGACTGTATCCATTGAGATAATACATAATTCACGGTTTAGCAGCAGATATATACGTGGATGATATGCACAATGAATCCATGTACAGGTGGATGATATGCACAATTAATCCATGTACAGTAGCAATAGTATCACTACAAAAATGCAAAATTAATCCAAGATAAAGCAGTCACAGTATCCATTGAGGAAATGCAAACTTAATCCGATGTCTAGAAGTAGCTATATCCAATGATGAAATTTAAATTTCAACTAATGTTTATAAGAAACAATATCTAATAGAAAATATGCACAATTAATCCAAAGTCCAACGTCTGCCAGCCAAAAATATCCAATTGAAAATTGCATAATTAATCCAACGTCTGTCAGCAACAATATCCAACTGAAGATATGTCCAATTAATCCAACGTTTAGAATCAACACTGTCAATTGAAGAAATGAAAAAAATGAAAATTATTCAGATTTACCAAAATCTACAGATGAAATGCAAAATTAATGCAGAGTTGACATGACATTCGACTATAATTCATTATTGAGTTGAATATTCGGATGTCGAAGTTACATAGGTATTCCATTGTCGATATACAAAATGTGTCCAGTACAAAGAACTATATCAATGAACAAACATTCGTGTGTTGCAGTGTGTTGCAGTGTGTTGTGTTCTGCCGTGTGTTGCTGTGTGTAACCGTGTTTGCAGCGTATTGCCGTGTGTTGCTTTGTTTTTCAGCGTATTGCCGTGTGTTGCTGTGAGTTGCCGTAAGTTGCAGTGTATTGTCGTGTGTTGCCGTGTATTGTAGTGTATTGTCGTGTGTTTAGTGTAGTGTTGTGTGTTGCCGTGTATTGCAGAGTATTGTTGTGTGTTTTAGTGTATTGCCGTGTGTTGCAGTATCGCCGTGTGTTGCCGTGTATTGCAGGCAGTGTTTCAGTGTGTTTCAGTGTGTTGCAGTGAGTTACTGTTAGTTGCCGTATGTTGCTGTGAGTTGTTGTGTGTTGCTGTGAATTGCCGTGTGTTGCAGTGAGTTTTGTGTGTTGCAGTGGGTTGCCGTATGTTGCACTGAGTTGCCGTATGTTGCTGTGAATTGCCGTGTGTTGCAGTGAGTTTTGTGTGTTGCACTGAGTTGCCGTATGTTGCTGTGAGGTGCCGTATGTTGCTGTGAGTTGTCGTGTGATGCAGTGAGTTGCCGTATGTTGCTGTGAGTTGCCATGTGGTGCCTTGTGTTGCCTTGTATTGCTATGTTTCGCTATTGCGGTGTGTCACACGACCCTAAAGGGGAGAAATTATAGCAACACCGTTACTTGCCATGCATGTCGTAATAGGGCAGCAAAGATCTTTTTGAACTCGAATTGACTGTACCACTCCATAGAAGATCAGTATTCCAGAAGTAATGCTGCAGTCGAATGTGTCCGATATAAAGACGCAGATATCGCAGCCATGGTGTAGACCATGATACAACACATCCCATTCTCCAGCTACACTCTAATAATCTGCAGAAATCTTGCAATGCAACACTTGAATATTGTCTAAATATACATACACATCAGTACAGCGTATATGTGGTCAATTAAATACACATCAGTACAGCGTATATGTGGTCAATTAAATACACATCAGTACAGCGTATATGTGGTCAATTAAATACACATCAGTACAGCGTACATGGTGTCAAGTAAATACACACCAGCACAGCGTACATGTGGTCAAATAAATACACACAGTACAGCGTACATGTGGTCAAGTAAATACACACCAGTACAGCGTATATGTGGTCAAGTAAATACACACCAGTGCAGCGTGCATGTGGTCAAGTAAATACACACCATTAACAGTACATGTGGTTAAGTAAATACACACCAGTACAGCGTACATGTGGTCAAGTAATCCAAACTGCACAGCTTATCCTAAAGAATATGTAAACTGTGAGACAGTAAAGTGCACATGCAGGCCCTCTTCCTCTCCTTCTTAAGTGTTTGTTCTCAAATTCCTGCAGACCATCAGAATGTAGTCCGGAGAACGGAATGCGTTGTGTCATCGTTTACATCATTGATGTGATATATGCGCCTTTCCGTGTGACATCCGACTTCAGCATGGCTTTGGGTCACTGATCCTATATTGGATGGGACACCCAACTCAACCCATATTCTTCTTAGTCGCCTCTTACGATATGCATGGAAGGTAAACAGTGTTGCTATTCTTTGCTCCTCTCTCTGGCCCGGCAACACATACCGGCTGGTCCTCTGATACACCTATGAATGTTAAACTCTATGGTACAAAACAAGAAATGGAAAACACTGTCCAATGTACACAAAAAACAACACTGCAGGTATAGACATTATTAGTGAACGAAAGAATAATTCTGAATATAAAGGACCAGTACAGAAAAGCAATAATTACCAATATAGTTAAATAAACACTTTCTTATTGAAGATTTGATCATCATAATTTCTTGAGTCTTGATTAGAAATTAGCCTCGGATCACCTGCGGCACTACTATAAGTGCTCCGCTCTCCGTTCCAGCAGCCATCTCAGTGTATGTAGACTCAGAGTCCCTGTCAAGGGTTGATTACGTGAGTCCCTGTCAAGGGTTGATTACGTGAGTCCCTGTCAAGGGTTGATTACGTGATCTTCGGAACTTTAAAAAAAAAAAGGAACTTTTCTCTCCCTCCGCTCTATACACTCACATTTCTGACATTCTCTGTATACTCACGTTTTTGGTCTCATTGACATCATCGTCTTCTTGAAATGCATTTATTACTGCCTTGATCAAGTCAAAAGTATGTGGATTGGAAGAAATAGGAAAGGGTAGTTGGTGGGCGGAGGTAGAAATCACTGACTAAAGTAATAATACAACTAGAAATTCAATTCTCACATGTGTGTCCTCATCTGTGGGTCCTAATCTGTGGGTCTTACAATTGGCATACCAAGAATACAATCATGCTGTATTCTACTTCAAGATCTCCCGTGTGGTGCTGGGGGCAGAAACGGGAGGAAAGAATGGAAACACTGTTTACATTCCATGCATGTCGAAAGAGGTGATAAATGAGATTATAGGATGGAATTGTCTGCCCCTTTCCATATAGAGTAAAAGCGACCAAGAAACCAGGATAAAGTAGGAAGTGTTAGGCTGAAAGGCGTAGATATCGCACCTAAACTGTAAATCATGATATAATGCACATGGTTTTCTGTACTACATCCTGCTAATTTACAGACGTTTGAGAACCAGCGCAGAAGATGAAAAATAAGAATACGAAAACTCCCAACGTGAGATCCAATGCCCCCAATGGGAGGGACAGTACTTCTAGGTCAGTGTTTTCCAACTGGAGACCACGCCCCACAAGAGAGGGGGGGGGAATACTTCTAGATAAGTTTTTCCCAACTTGAGACCCACGCCCCACAGTTGGACAATTGGTTGTTCAGGGTAGCAATACTTTCAGATCACTGTATCCCAACTTGAGATCCACGCCCTACAGTGGGGTGATGTGATTGTTCATGGGGGACAGTACTTCCAGACCAGTTTTCCAACCACGCCCCACAAGGGAGGGAGCAATACTTCTAGATCTGTGTTTACATTTTAGGGAATAATTCAATTTTTGAATATTAAAAGTATGTATATTTTACATGGAAGTAAGGACATGGGAAATCAAAAGAATTGAAGAAAGACTTACGTATAGCATGGTAAATAAAAAAGGTTGGGAAACACTGTTCTAGATGCACCCAGCATAAAATATTACCAACTTGACGCTCTACATCATCAAATTTGACTTTTGTAAATAAATGGGGGAGGCGGGAGAGGTAATTTATAAATTATCAACTTATCACAATCTTTAAACATCCATCTCAACGAAAACATCGATCCCAATGAAAACATCGATCCCAATGAAAACATCGATCCCAATGAAAACATCGATCCCAATGAAAACATCGATCCCAATGAAAACATCGATCCCAATGAAAACATCGATCCCAATAAAAACATCGATCCCAATGAAAACATCGATCCCAATAAAAACATCGATCCCAATGAAAACATCGATCCCAATGAAAACATCGATCCCAATGAAAACATCGATCCCAATGAAAACATCGATCCCAATGAAAACATCGATCCCAATGAAAACATCGATCCCAATGAAAACATCGATCCCAATGAAAACATCGATCCCAATGAAAACATCGATCCCAATGAAAACATCGATCCCAATGAAAACATCGATCCCAATGAAAACATCGATCCCAATGAAAACATCGATCCCAATAAAAACATCGATCCCAATGAAAACATCGATCCCAATGAAAACACCGATCCCAATGAAAACATCGATCCCAATGAAAACATCGATCCCAATGAAAACATCGATCCCAATGAAAACATCGATCCCAATAAAAACATCGATCCCAATGAAAACATCGATCCCAATGAAAACACCGATCCCAATGAAAACATCGATCCCAATGAAAACACCGATTCCAAATGAAATTCGATCCCAATGAAAACTTGATCCCAATAAAAAACAGGCAGAAACATTAAAAAATGTATATAAAGTAGTCATAGTATCCAGCAAAATATTCTAACTTATTGTTTATGGATGGGGGGGGGGGAACAATGGTCCACAATTTTTACCAAAAGAAATAGGTAACAGGCGAAAAAAGAGGTGTTTTTCTCCCCTCTCGGGCCTTTGCAACACACGTACGTACTAAATACTATTGAGGCAAGTAAATGTGGTGGGGTGGGTGGATGGTTTTCACTTCCCTTAAGTCATAGTAACGCAGACGCTGAATCAAATTGTCACGAAGATAGTCGTACATATAGCAGACACGATGTGAACCACATTACAACACATTCCGTTATATCAACTATATCCTGCTACAAGTAGGAGTTTGAGGATGAAGCGAGAAGAAGAAACCATTGTCTAACACCTGGTGGTGGTGTTGTCGTAACTTCCACACTTGTCGTTGAGTGTAAGGGTTTGTGGAGGAGATGTAATCCAGGTGTGTTGCTCTGTCGCAATATTTTGTCAAAATTGTCTTTGATTTTGTCTATCCACCTTTTCCTAGGTCTGCCCTTGGCTCTTTATCCTGATTCCATCTTGTTATAAGCTCCTATGGGAAGCTGATCGTTCATCCTCATAAGATTCCCAACGTATTTGGAAAAAGGCGACATAAACAGTGAAATATGCCATACATGTTGTAAGAAGTGATTAAGAAGACGAAAATAACACCATATAACTACTGTGATGATGAGGTGATATGTCCTTTAAGGAGAACTCTACAGAACAAATTAATCCAACAATTTAAAGAAACATTGACAGTATGCGGCCGAGGAAAAAAAGGCTACATAAATAGTAAAATATGATAGGCCATACGAGGTGATTAAGGGATTTGGAGTTTGGTTGATTACCCCATACCTTAGAAATTTAATGGATAAAATGTATAGAGAAAACGGATGTGCTGGACAGAACGTTGACCAGATATCACGAGCAAGTTACAAACAATGATAGAATACATTCCGTTATTTGGAATAATCGTTATTTGGAATAATCGTTATTTGGAATAATCGTTATTTGGAATAATCGTTATTTGGAATAATCGTTATTTGGCACACGTTTGTGAACTAATTTAGAAGACAGATGTACCCCACTATCTCATAAATCTGTTCATATTTACGATGAACCCAGTATATCATACATTTATCTATCTTGACGATCAACTCTAATGTTTCACACATCTATCTATCTTTACAACGTACCCCAGCAACCCATACATCTATCTTTACGATGAACCCCAGTATATCGTACATCTGTGTAAATTTACGATGAACCCCAGTATCCCATACACTTATCTATCTTGTTGATGAACTCTAGTGCTTCATACGTCTATCTAACTTTAGAATGAGCCCTAATATATCATGTAGTTATCTAACTTTAGAATGAGCCCTAATATATCATGCAGTTATCTAACTTTAGAATGAGCCCTAATATATCATGCAGTTATCTAACTTTAGAATGAGCCCTAATATATCATGCAGTTATCTAACTTTAGAATGAGCCCTAATATATCATGCAGTTATCTAACTTTATAATGAGCCCTAATATATCATGTAGTTATCTAACTTTAGAATGAGCCCTAATATATCATGTAGTTATCTAACTTTATAATGAGCCCTAATATATCATGCAGTTATCTAACTTTATAATGAGCCCTAATATATCATGCAGTTATCTAACTTTAGAATGAGCCCTAATATATCATGCAGTTATCTAACTTTAGAATGAGCCCTAATATATCATGCATTTATCTAACTTTACAATGAACCCAAATATCCTATGCGTCTAGCTATCTTTAAAATGAGCCCCAGTATCCTACACATCTTTATAATCTTTACTTACAGTTTTGTATATTGTTTTGACTCCCGTTTGTCACCAACTTATCAATAATTCAGAGAATAATGTCAAATAATTCCTTTCCTTATATTAAATTTTTTTTAATAGACCAATGAAAATATTTCATTTTTAAATATGCTACATTTTCTAAAAATCTGCAATGTGTGTGTGTGTTGTTGTTGTTTTAGTCACACTAGCAGAAAGAGTGCACAAAGACATAATTTATGCAGATTTTTAGAAATGTTTTTAAAATTCAAACAATTTCATTGGTCTATTAATTTTTTTTTTTGGGTTAACGTTAGCGTTTGTCATCCTCCCCCCTACCTTAGCAAACTGTCCTTCTTTCAGAACTCCCCCCCCCCCCATCAGACCCTTCCCAATGTTGACGTAATTTGTGTACAACCCCAATGAGTCCAAATGACCGCGTTGTAAAGTTATTCACACGATCCTTACAGACACAAGGAGTGAGCACACACATAAGTTTTAACAGCAAATGCACCATTTTGTATGTTTTAATTTGGTTCATAGGAATTTACTACAAAGACAACAATTGATGTAAGGGAAATAGGGATAAAACAACATAAAGGTGTTAGATGAATGTATTATGCTGAAATAATAGGTCAATTAACACCTGACACTACTTGTCGTAGGTAAATGCAGAATTGACTAGACACATTGAATTTATCATTGTTCGTTAAAACGCGTAGAGATAGAATTGGGAATTTCCTACTAATGCTTTTTGTCACAAGAGCATTACTTGATCGGCTCATTTGTCTAACAAAAATAAATTATGTAATTATATCACTGGATTTTATTGCAACTGTATACCTTTTAGCTGCCTGCGGAGTTTTTGTTCTCAATAAACATCCATCTTGTGCTTTTATTTAGGTATTGCTTCTAGTTATCAATGTGCTCTACCACGACTGTATCTCTGCTCTTCATTCTTTCTTCTAGGTATTTCTTTGCTTTCCTTTTTGTTCTCGTTCCCAGTGGGATCTAAAACTTTGCTTGTTTTACAATGATTTGTTTATCTTCTTAATGTATGTTATATCTTTATCCAGCGCCTGTTTCCGTTGTTCTTCCTACACTGGAGCGTGTTTACCACCGTGCATGACACGAGCTCCTCATTGTTGGTCTTATTTGAAAAAGAAAGAACACTGCGGGCAATCCACAAGCGCAAGAAGCGGAAAGACAAATCCGTAAATTCTCCTACCCCGAACCTTCAGCACTCCTGCTTGCACTGCAATAGAACTTTCCGTGCACGAATCGGACTCATAGGGCATCTATGAACTCACAAACCAAATTAGTTAATTACCAATTGTAATTATTATATATACATTTTTTCTTTTTTTTTCCCCATTGCATTTAATGTTTTTTCATGCCATGCTCATCTTCACTTGCGAAGGAAGAACATCATCAGCACTATGTTATATCAGTCAGAACAGAATAGCAACACTGTTTCTCACCTGACGTGTCGTGTGAAGCATCATGTCACATTAGTCGGGTAGAATGGAAACACTGTTGCTCACCAGTCGTGTCTGATGATGCACACAAAACCACACAAAACGAATAAAACTGTAACCAATCGTAAACGTTCAGACGGGCACAATCTACATTCATTCCATTATAACAAAATACATTTTTATCATCATCATTAAGTACCGTTTCACCATAAAAGTCTTGCAAAGAAACAGTTAAATTTAAAAAAGCACATTACCGCGGTATTGAGATTATAATCGTGAAATAGCATATGACATCATCACTTTATGTATATTAAATGGCATATTCCAGAGAATAAAACAAGAAGATCTTATCTCCATCTTCCATGCATGAAGAATAACGAGCTAGTAAAACCACTGCAGACTATATGAACACATCAAAATCGCAGAGAGTAACCGTTCTTTCAATAAACTATACACAAGACATTTTATTTATGTACTTAGAGAATGAACTATTTTAAAAACTAGACGTTCTAAATGATAAGATACATAAATCTTTTGTGGGCAGTAGTAGGATAGAGAAGTCAACGCAAAGGAAGAAAGCCGGAAATGTGAGCCTCGACTTGAAGGAATGGAGTTTCGGAAACAACTTTGCTGCGCTATTTCTTGGCCATCTTTTGTAAAACACTTTTTCTTTTCAAACAAAACACAA
Organism: Meghimatium bilineatum; assembly: GCA_034231615.1. NCBI lineage: Eukaryota > Metazoa > Mollusca > Gastropoda > Stylommatophora > Philomycidae > Meghimatium > Meghimatium bilineatum. The sequence goes on from CM067301.1 coordinate 27,431,665, forward strand.
TAACAAGACATAACAATGTAGGACGCCCGAAGATCTTTCAAGAAAATAACAAAGGAATAGTTCGCGACAAGCCTTGTGACATTATCGTTGGCAAGGAGAGTTTCTTTTCGCCTTTGTTATCATTTCAGTTTTTGCATTTTCCGAGGTAACCTTACACGTGCCGGTCTGTGGATACATCCGTATGCCGTGTAAGGCGGTGCATTGTGCAGCTAACACATTTAGAATACACGCAAATGGAAAAATTGAGGTCTCATGGAATAGCAAACTTGATGATTAGAAGGCTTTGTTTACCGATGGAACCTTTTACAATTTACAGTTTGCATTTGTTTTGTATCTCCCTACTGCGCATCATTTGTCTTGTATCTCCCTACTGCGCATCATTTGTCTTGTATCTCCCTACTGCGCATCATTTGTCTTGTATCTCCCTACTGCGCATCATTTGTCTTGTATCTCCCTACTGCGCATCATTTGTCTTGTATCTCCCTACTGCGCATCATTTGTCTTGTATCTCCCTACTGCGCATCATTTGTCTTGTATCTGCATACTGCACACCATGTGTATTGTATCTCCCTACTGCGAATCATTTGTCTTGTATCTCCCTACTGCGAATCATTTGTCTTGAAATTTCACATAGAGAACAGAAGCAAAATTCGTACACAAGAAACAAAGTAAAAAAAACAAACATGTTCACAAAACTCCTTACTTTCAAAAATAAATGAAGAAATCTGGAATCGTTTGGACATGTATTCCGACATAATACTCTTCTAAAAAACCGTACAGGAATAGCTGAAGGTGGAAGAAGCAGAGGAGTACAAGAAATTCATAGGCAGATATCCATCCGCATCGTTAAGGAGAGAAATAACACGAGGACTCTGTGTGTTCAGAAATCCAATGCAGTACCCCTAAGACCATGACTTTATGTTTTGACGCATCCAATATCAAATGGAGTACACTACTAAGACATTTGACAAACGACGTTGAAGGACTGATCTAGTCGACCTTAGTTGTAGAGACGACATTTGATGATGATGATTCATACTATACTAGAACTTCTCCACCGCCGAAGACGGATGTGTCGTGCAATTGGCGCAAATATAACGGTGACACAACGCTTTTCCATTCTCTGGACTACATCCTGTTGGAAATTTAATAGGACCATAGTCCTGCTACAAGAGAGATCCAGCGGGAGTGTGAGGATAAATGCTGAAGAAGAAGAAGGACCTCTACCAAGGGAAGGATTGAGCACCTGATGATGATTATATATAATCTACAGTACTTGATGATGATATATACTATACGACACTTGATGATGATTATATATTATACTAGAACCTATACCACGGGAAAGATTGAGCACCTGATGATGATGATATACACTATACGGCACTTGATGATGATATATACTATACGGCACTTGATGATGATATATACTATACGACACTTGATGATGATGATGATGATATATACTATACGGCACTTGATGATGATGATATATACTATACGGCACTTGATATCAACCTTAAGGTTGAGGCTGTTTCATTCATCAACTCCAGGATAACCAGTCCTCCTTCAGTATTGGATCCAACAGCCTGTGTTCAGAGATGTGTTACATGAAATGTCAATGCTGGAAGCCCAGTTCGATAGTAGCCATTGTTGATGGTGTCAAGTCCTGTATTGTCATGGCCCAATCGGATCTGTTTGAGGCCATTCATAGTCTGGTCAAAGAAAAACAAGGGGACACAATTCGATTCCTATAACAATGGGCAACAATCCGCTTCTCTCTTCGTAAACAAAGGGACGTAATAATCGTATTTTCGGTTTAACAAAGTAGTAGATGCTTAAGTTTCGTTGCTCGGAAATGGCATCGGGAATTCTTGAAATACAGGTTAGACCTGATTTGTGATCTTCTCTGTTGAAGTTGTTCATTTGCAAACTCTACTTGAAGTATATGTCACATCAGATCTAGGATTTCATCAACATCATCAGGTGCCGTCTTCGCAACGAAGGTCGGCTAGAAATTTTGGCATTAAAGTTTCCATTCGCAGGTTCATACTTCTTCGTTTTCTTCTACGTTCGTTCTACAACTCCCGCAGATTAGCAGGATGTAGTCCAGAGAATGGAATGCGTTGCGTCATGGTTTACAGCAATGCTGCGATGTCTGAGCCTTTCGGCATGACACATCCGAATTTAGCTTGGATTTGGGTCATATTGATCCTATATAGGATGTGACAACCAACTCCATTCCATAACCTCCTTAGTCGCCTATTGTGACATGCATGAAAGGTAAACAGTGTTGCTTTTCTGTACTCTTCTCAAGAGGTCACGGGTTCGATTCTGATTGTTAACATCTGGTTTTACAACGTGGATTCTATCAGAGATTCTGGGGCACTATCAGGGTTACATTCTTTGAGAGGTACTATTGACAGGCGGCGTGACTTTTGTTGACATGGATCGAACAAGTACAATGACATCAATCCTCTACTCATTTTTAACCCCTTTTTGGTAATGGATTTGGATTTCTAGCCGTACACATCCTACTTCAGCATGACACTTTGACATTCTTTGAAATGGGGCAGCCAACTCCACCGTAATTCTCCTTAATTGCCTTCAATTACATGAATGGCAGGTCACAGTTAAGACATACCTTGCTCCCATTTATGCCCCAGGAACGCAAGAACGTCAATGTAATGCGGCATGTATTGTTTCTTTCTACATGTTTGTCATTAGTTGTTTCATTCGTTGTCTTTTACGGTTTTGATCCATTTAGTATAAATTCAGGACGCTGGTCCACAGAGATAGATATCCACATATATAGATATCCACAGAGATAGACATCCACAGAGAGAGACATCCACAGAGAGATACATCCACAGAGAGAGACATCCACAGAGAGAGACATCCACAGAGAAATCTACAGAAATAGACATCAATAGAGACAGATACCCTCAAAGACATGCATTCACAGGATATACATCCACAGAGATATACATCCACAGAGAAAGACATCCACAGAGATAGATATCCACAGAGAGAGACATCCACAGAGAAAGACATCCACAGAGAGAGACATCCACAGAGAGAGACATCCACAAAGAGAGACATCCACAGAGAGAGACATCCACAGAAATAGACATCAATAGAGACAGACACCCTCAAAGACATGCATCCACGGAGACAGATGCTCGCAGAAACATACATCCACAGAGACAGACATCCACAAAGACAGTCATCTGCAGAGACAGACATTCACAAAGACAGTCATCTACAGAGACAGACATTCACATAAATATGTATGGGAGACTTGATAAGCTTTCAAATACAGCAACATATATCAAGACAACCAGACTTCATGTATAGATACGTCACAATACGAACAAGAAGTAGAAGTACAGGTCTAGGCGCCGGTGTGGTAACCACGACTTGGAATAGAGAAACGTTCTTCTTTCCAGGCAAATCGTAGAAGGCGAGTAAAGATAGTTGGGGGACAGACAGACAACCTGTCACATGAAAAAAATCATTGTCACTACGTGTTTTATACCAATTTCGTACATTTGTCTTCTGTCTTACTTATGAAAGCAATACCTAGCGGGTTATCACGGCAGCTTCTCGGGGAAAGGGAGTACATCCCTACAAATAATCCACAGAGAAGGGGGAGGGGGCGTAGATGTACCGAAGGCAGTCAATGATGTGTTAAACCATAGTTAGTTAGTCAGTTAGTCGTTGGATCATCGTCATTGCACTCCGGACAAGTCCATAGGTGCTCAGATCTTTCCTTGAGTGTATCCGCCATTACACGTTGACTGACAGTCCCAGTGCGTTGTTGATTGACCATCATTCTTTTTCGCTCACGAAAACTCTCCTTTCTAGCGACACCACATTTCAAACCAAGTTCCTTTATTCTAATCATGGAACAAGAGTCATCGTCACTTGTAGTCATTTGTTCGTGCGTTTTCACGTAGGGCATTCAAAATGTCTGCCCGATCCATCGCTCCACCAACAGCCGTAGTAGCAGCGTGGGCGGCCAACCTATCTGCTCTTTCATTACCCCGGACTCCCGCGTGTCCCGGCACAAAAATATTAGTCACTGTACGCACACAGGAATTATTCACTGCATCCAGCCACTGTTCTCGAACGTACCCCGTCTGAACTTTCACAATCATGTTCATGGAGTCACTGAGGATACAGGCATGCTCGCAGACAGTCTGTGAGCAGACCCATTGCAAAGCTTTGGTCACCGCCAGAATCTCCATTGTCAAGCTGCTTGTTGTCTGAACGAATGCACCACTTTCCTCTCTGATAGTCTCCCCCCCCCACCTTTGAGCCGTGAAAGCCAAGGAACTCCTGATGTGTCTCTCAACCGACCCATCTGTATATATAATTATATCATGTTAAACCATGGCCAGCTCCAGTAAAGACCTGTGTAAAGAATGTAAAAATGACCGGAAAGGCTGATTTTTTTCTGTGCATTTCGTTGAACTACCGTTTTTAGGGCATATTACTCCAAGCATATAAATAGTGACGAACAAAAATCACGACAATATCAAAAACGTAATGAATGAAGTCCAGTTTACTTTCTGTACAGAGGTCTTTTCCTCCGACGTAAACCATCTTCTAGCATCTCGTACAGTTCTGTTTGTTTTCTGGGGTATTGTAATTGTCGTGTTTATGAAAAGTAAGGTCACTTTCTTTCTACCCGGGCAATCTATCACGTGTAAGTATGAAACATGACGTCACTTTCTTTCTACCCGGGCAAACTTAACGTGTGAGTATGAAACATAACGTCACTTTCTTTCTACCCGGGCAATCTATCATGTGTGAGTATGAAACATGACGTCACTTTCTTTCTACCCGGGCAATCTATCATGTGTAAGTATGAAACATGACGTCACTTTCTTTCTACCCAGGCAATCTATCATGTGTGAGTATGAAACATGACGTCACTTTCTTTGTACCCGGGCAATCTATCATGTGTGAGTATGAAACGTGATGTCACCTTCTCTCTACCCGGGCATACATTCCTGTGTGAGTATGAAACGTGATGTCACCTTCTCTCTACCCGGCAAACATTCCTGTGAGATTGTAAAACGTGAGGTTTATACAGCTAAGCAATGCAACTAATTTAAGGACCCAATAATACATTTGAAATTTTGCAAAGGCCTGCTTCATGAGTCTGTTAAAACTTAAAGGGCAATTTAATAGTGGTATTTTAAACCTTCTTTGTTTTTCTACGCACACGTCCGTAAATGAAAGTTTCTTTTCAGGGTGTTTCATTTCTTTCTCGTCATGTTTCGGAATGAAAAAACAACACATTCATGTTGTCGAAGTGAAACAACCGAAACTTTATGTTGTCGAAGTGAAACAATCGAAACTTTATGTTGTCGAAGTGAAACAATCGAATCTTTATGTTGTCGAAGTGACACAATCGAAACTTTATGTTGTCGAAATGAAACAACTGAAACTTCATGTTTTCGAAGTGAAACAATCGAAACTTTATGTTGTCGAAGTGAAACAACCGAAACTTCATGTTGACGAAGTGAAACAATCGAAACTTCATGTTGTCGAAGTGAAACAATCGAAACTTCATGTTGTCGAAATGAAACAACCGAAACTTCATGTTGTCGAAGTGAAACAATCGAAACTTCATGTTGTCGAAGTGAAACAACCGAAACTTTATGTTGTCGAAATGAAACAACTGAAACTTCATGTTGTCGAAGTGAAACAACCGAAACTTTATGTTGTCGAAATGAAACAACTGAAACTTTATGTTGTCGAAGTGAAACAACCGAAACTTCATGTTGTCGAAATGAAACAACCGAAACTTCATGTTGTCGAAGTGAAACAACAGAGCAGATTTGACTTTTGACTTTAGTTTTCTTATTTTTCTATTTGATTTAGTTTATTTCTACCTTCATCATCATCAGGTGCTGTCTCTGCATCAAAGGTTGCTTCCAAAGACCAAAATCTGTCTTTTGCTTTGATCTTACACTCTACGAGACTGTAATGTATATTTCATAAAGTTTCCCCTCCTCTTGTACCTCTGCCTACCTACACAGCGACGACCATCAACTGAAATTTCAAGTAATGTCTTTAACAAGTTGTCTTGCCTTTTAATATACAAAATATATAGTTTTGTTGAGTTGTATTTCTTTTAATAGGTCTTTTTTCATATGCATTTTGTCAGAATCTCTTTGTTTTGTTTCGTCTTCTATGAAGTTCTTCCTATTCTTCTATATATCCAAACCTCAAAAACATCAATTATTTTCTAGTTGTTCGTTAATTGTTTACTTCCACATATTTTCTCATATATTACTGTTTCTCTTTCTGTTTCTTATCTGTTTTGTTAATTTTTTGTGACACTCCTGGTAAAGCTGTTATGCTAGCCCCTTAACTTTTATAGGGAGCAAATGACTTCATAGGAATTAGCTCTCTAAAGTAACAAGACTGCAGATATGGACATTGTTAGCGAACAAAAAATAAAGATTAATCCTTCGAATGTGATGGTATTTGACTATTTACGTGATTTTCATTGGTAGCTTTGTGTAAATTTTATGTCGACAGCCAATGAAAGAATCGGGAAAATAAAATTACTTAACTTTAGAGGAATGATTACCCATTAGCCCACAGGACTGTAATTGTAGAGAGATATGTGTTAGTGGTCATTTGCTTTGTGCTGAAGAGGTCACGGCCGTCGATGTCGATTCATGACGTCATATGTACAAGTGTTCTCTTTTCTCTCAGAGATACCTCGTGAATATCACTTGTAACTACTGAGTTACGTGCTATGAGTGATACTATTTTCAGGGATCGTGTCTCTTCGTAGAGAGGGGGCGAAATACGTATGGGGAAAGTGTAGTACAATTACGTCAATTCTGACACTTTGGAACACATTTTTTGATTGCAGAGTTTTTTCTAGATGTACATTGTACAAGATAGCCAATTACATTCCCAAACTCCTTAGTCGCATCTTGCGACATGCGTAGAATATGGCCAAGTTTCCTTTTTCTTTATCCCATTTTGAGTCACAGCAACACACTGACGAATGGTAGGTTTGCTAGTTCTAATAGTACTTGACCTGAACGAGCCATCTTTACCAGCTTAAGAACCATGACTACCAGCTTTTCAGAGCTAACTCCCGCAATGATCTGAAGCTAAGGGAGATAATTTTCTATGGTGGCAAATAATCAATATTCGAATTAAGAAAGCCTGTTTCTTTAAGATTTTCTACAAGACATTAATGACGCAATTTGAGATCATTCAATCAGCCAGAGGCGAATGATTGACTGATAGAAGAAGGAAAAAGATATGAAAAAAGGAAGTGAAAACTCTTGCATTGTAAATGTCACTTGCCTATTCACAGCGATACCGGTTCTTTTCCCCTGCTTTTGGGAGGGAAAATGTCAGAAACGGGACAACATGAATAACTCTCCCACACTGCGTGCTTTGATCTATAGGCAGTGTGGAGAGTATAACACAGAATCAAGGCAATTGCCCATTGGAAGAATACTGAAAGACCTCTATTGTATAGCGGTTCCGTGCGAGATTGTCTGAATGTCTCCACATCTCTTTGAGTGGGAGTGTATTTCAATTCCGGGTTCCTTTTAACAGTCTTATCAGAGTCCGGGTTGAACAGACCCACAGTTAGGCCCGGACGAATGCCGTAAAATGTATTCTGAATAAAACATGGCGGCAGGCTGACGTGTTCCTAAATCTTCTGTTTTCAGAGTCTGTCATTCCATAGAAATAAAAATGCATTCGGGTCGTGTGAGGGGGTTATGTAGGTAAAGGGATACTTCTCTAGTTATGTAGCTATAGGGGTACCTCTCTAGTTATGTAGTTAGAGAGAGACTTCTCTAGTTATGTAGGTAAAGGGATAATTATCTAATTATATAGGTGGAAGGATACTTCTCTAGTTATATAGTTAGAGTGATAATTCTCTAGTTATGTAGGTAAAGGGATAATTCTCTAGTTATGTAGTAAGAGTGATAATTCTCTAGTTATGTAGTTAGAGTGATAATTCTCTAGTTATGTAGTTAGAGTGATAATTCTCTAGTTATGTAGTTAGAGTGATAATTCTCTAGTTATGTAGTTAGAGTGATAATTCTCTAGTTATGTAGTTAGAGTGATAATTCTCTAGTTATGTAGTTAGAGTGATAATTCTCTAGTTATGTAGTTAGAGTGATAATTCTCTAGTTATGTAGTTAGAGTGATAATTCTCTAGTTATGTTGTTAGAGTGATAATTCTCTAGTTTTGTAGTTAGAGTGATAGTTCTCTAGTTATGTAGTTAGAGTGATAATTCTCTAGTTATGTAGTTAGAGTGATAATTCTCTAGTTATGTAGCTATAGGGATACCTCTCTAGTTATGTAGGTAGAGTGATAATTCTCTAGTTATGTAGATAAAGGGATACTTCTCTAGTTATGTAGGTAAATGGATACTTCTCTAGTTATGTTGGTAAAGTAATACTTCTCAAGTTATGTAGGTAAAGTAATACTTTTCTAGTTATATAGATAGAGAACTACTTATCTAGTTATCTAGGTAAAAGAATACTTCTCTAGTTATGTAGATAAATGGATACTTCTATAAAAGTGAAATATGGTCATATAATTATTAGAACTGGATGATTTTTATCCACTTATTTTGGGAAGAGTAGATAGCACAAATAACAAGTTACTAGCATATCCAATTCTTCATATTCAGCGTTTCTTCTCAAACCCCTGCAGATTAGCAGGATTTACTCAGGAGAACGTAATTAGTTGTGTCATGGTTCATAGATTAAATACAATTCCAGTCCATTTCTGCCTAAAACACACAACTACAGCACTGCTTGTGGATCACTTAGACCTTAGTTCGGATGGTACAACCAACTTCAGCGTAAAGTAAGCCTCACCCTCTTACAACATGCGTCGAGTGTAATAATGCCATTATTGGTAATAGTATTTTCTCCTATTACTGAACCTGACAATATAAGAAAAAATATATATTATCGAGAGACAATAAACATCTAAAACCAAAGTTCAAGTAGGCATCACGCTTTATTAGACTTTTTCCTTTGCAATTTTACAAATGGAATCAAATTTCACTAGTAAAATTAGAAAAGTTATACTTGTCTTTGAAAAGTATTTGGCACTGATTCAAGGACCTTTAGATATACACAATTTAACAGCAAGGTCATTACAGAATGAGGCGGTTGTTACTAAAAATAAAAGTAAGTCTATGATAAAAGCAGAATATAAGACAAATTGGAAGCAGATGCAATCAACTGCAAAAGCAAATAATCGCTTCCATCAAATGTTACGCAAGGAAAAAAAAACCATCATCTTCAGACTACGAACTGGCTACATCAGACTGAGAGGTCACATGTTCGGCTGAGAATTAGAAAGACTATGAAACTGTGGACTGAACCCAGAGACTCCAGAACATATTCTTCATGCCTGTCAACTCTCCCAAGAAGAGTGTATCTAACTACCATATTTCACTGGGACACGCATTCATTTCTAATTGTGGTATTTTTATGTTTGTATGTTATGTAATTATCTTGAAAAAGGCCTATTGGTCAGAAACGTCGACTATGTCCTGTGTATTGTCATTTGTATGATTATATTCTGTGTTTTGTTTTGTTGTATGTACCATATTTATTCATGTAAACATCCGTCAGTGATATTGTGTTAGTCGTCATCAAGTAGGACTTCATTACCTGTCTTCCACGTGAGTATTATTGACTAGAAGGTGGGAGAATTTATGCACAACCAAACTGACATCATTGTAGCACTGTACTATACAACTGAACTGAGGTCAGTGTATCATTACGTCATACAACCACCTAGAGGTCAAAGTAGCATTACACCATAATTCACATAGTAAACATAGAACGCCTTCGTAATGAAATGCTACAGAAAGATACTTAGAATATCATGGAAAACAAAATCATCAGAAACTCAGATATTATAAACACATTGAAGATTCCAGAGTGTTGGTTAATAAACACAATAACAAACAGACAACTACGCCTGTTTGGTCATATAAGGAGACAACTGTTTAGAAAAACAAATAATGGATGGAAGAGTACATACGAAAGGAGAACGGGCAGACCAAGAAGACGATGGACTGACGACAATAAAGATAACATGAATACATCGCTAGAAAATGCAAGCCACATCGACCAAGACAGAGAGAGGTTCAGAGAGTTCATTGGGAAGACAACGTTCTGGAAGGAATACGTCACATGACCACAAACATACGTCACATGACACACACATACGTCACATGACACACACATACGTCACATGACCACAAACATAGAACTGTACCATGCAAAACTACACTTTGCTCAATGTAGTAATGCTACAGACATTGAGATCAACTTTGCATTGTCCCATAGAACAAAACTGAAGTCAATGTAATTCGTTATACTATACATGCGAGTGATTTGTCTAATGTTCTCTGTCCGTGTGGGACGACTGTAGCACAAACAGTGGGAGTGATTTAACACTCTGGCATACTTGTCCCTAGATTGGGAGTGAGGGAATTAGTTGGGATGTTAAAAAAACAACTCATAAACATTTTTTGCAAACAGTCTATGAAATGTGGGTAATTACACACACATATTTGCATGTTTGTAAAAGTAAATCAGACGTATTCGTTGTGTCTACTGTGTTCAGTCAACATCGTGTCAAATAAACACCTTTCAACTGAATTAATTAGGACCCCATTAGTTACGTTTGTGATTATTGTTGGTCACTAATTGCATACTTGGAATCGTATTCTAAAAATAGCTACGGCGACTACAAGTATATAAATAGTGAGCAACCGAAAGTTCAACAAGGGCTCCTGACAGGTCATGTGACGATTCTAGATAACGGTTCTCACTGTAGACGGTCGTGGCTCAGTCAATGTCTGCCTGCAGGTTTTAAATATCTGAAGTGTGATTTCTCATACTTTTTCTGACATCGGTGTGCTTTTATATTGCTCTTCTGACATCGGTGGTCTCTCTTGCTCTTCCCGACATCGGTGATCTCTCTAGCTGTTCCTGACATCGGTGATCTCTCTAGCTGTTCCTGACATCGGTGATCTCTCTAGCTGTTCCTGACATCGGTATCTCTCTAGCTGTTCCTGGCATCGGTATCTCTCTAGCTGTTCCTGACATCGGTATCTCTCTAGCTGTTCCTGACATCGGTATCTCTCTAGCTGTTCCTGACATTGGTATCTCTATAGCTGTTCCTGACATCGGTATCTCTCTATCTATTCCTGACATCGGTATCTCTCTATCTGTTCCTGACATCAGTATCTCTCTATCTGTTCCTGACATCAGTATCTCTCTTGCTCAACACTCTCGCTGTAAAGCCTTATGCTGTACAGATGTGCATAGCGTCAACGCCCTATCTCAAGTGCCACTTGGACCAGCGTTATCAGACTTCCATGGTATTGCATCATCTTGCGTTACTTGACTAAACGTTAGTTTTCACGGAACTTCCTGTAGATTTGCCGTGATACAGAATACGACGCATCTATTGTAACGTCAACATATTTAAGTTTTTTTCGCCATCTTGGTGCAACCGGAAGCCTCGTAAGACAGTTTACTTTTATGTCTCTTACTTTTCTTGTTCTCAATATTTGTGAGCCATACAACTTACTACCTTATGTCGTTCTTCTGAGTGTACGTCTACTTTGTTGTTTGTTGAGTACTGGATTCGACTAGGCCATATCGGGATGCCTAGTCACGTCACTTTCAACCTAGTCCTAAGAAGGACTTTTTGGTTATATCTCGACGCTGGGTGCAGACAGGGAACTGCCGAAAAGTTCTTGAGCCTTGGCGAAAATGACGAAAAGGCTGTCGAAAGTTTGCTGAAGCTTGCTTTTAATCCCGGGACGTACTGCGGATAAGAAGAGTCGTTTCTCTCTTGGAAGTTTCCAAGTCCACAGCAGGTTCCCACCTCAGCTGGAGATCGTCCGATCCTTGATAACTTAGCCAGATTGCTCTGTTGCCCGGGGTACTCCACGAGGAGGAGTATCAAGGTCTGAACCAGTATGATTCCTGGTCCTGGCGAGCGAAGCCAGCACAGGTGCTCGCTTCTTCGTCTCTGCACCCCTGTACGTCTACTTACATTATGTCCCAGCTTATTAGTACTGTGCTACCTTCTCTGTAGACGAAGTATTCGATAGATGACACATTCTTCTATGTGGAGTTCAAATAGCAATGATAACCTACAATAGAATATTATCTAGAAGGTTTCTACTACCATAGAATATTGTCTAGAAGATTTCTGCTACGATAGAATGTTATCTAGAAAGTTTCTACTACCATAAATTGTTGTCTAGAAGATTTCTGCTACGATAAAATGTTATCTAGAAAGTTTCTACTGCCATAGAATGTTATCTAGTAAGTTCTTCCTGGAAACGAATTGCTGGGTTTATTGATAAATAGTTAACATAATAATGTTATAACTGGAGAAGATATAAAGATCGACTATGCGATGGTCAATGTACCGGAATCACATCCCGCTCCAGGCCATTATGTACCCAGACCGTTATGAACGCAATGACAAACTACTAAACATATTTATATTGCCTAGAAAATCATAACATAGAAATATTGATATTTGTTGGTTACGTCCTGGATACTATATGTGTTCATTTTTTATTTTTTAGGAGATAAAACATGAGAATCTGTCTGCTGTCCATAAGAATGGAGCTACGTACCTGGGCGATCTTGTGTCAAAACTATCGCCGAAGACGGATGTGTCGGACCATTGGCGCAAATACAACGGCGACAGATGGCATTTCCATTTTCTGGACTATATCCTTCTGGAAATCTAGTATGACCATTGTTCTGCTATACGAAAAATTAAATGGGAGTTTGAGAATGAACGATGAAGAAGACGAAGAAAACGAACCAAAAATAATTTTGTAAATCTTTCTAGAAAATTCCAGTAGATACTATGGATAAACGATTAAAGAGAGTTCAATGTCCAGTAGATACTATGGGTAAGATTTTCAAGAGTTCAAACCACCTCCCATTCACCATGAGTTCAAGAGTTCAAACCACCTCCCATTCACCATGAGTTCAAGAGTTCAAACCACCTCCCATTCACCATGGGTTTCAAGAGTTCAAACCACCTCCCATTCACCATAAGTTTCAAAAGTTCAAACCACCTCCCATTCACCATAAGTTTCAAGAGTTCAAACCACCTCCCATTCACCATAAGTTTCAAGAGTTCAAACCACCTCCCATTCACCATAAGTTTCAAGAGTTCAAACCACCTCCCATTTACCATACGTTTCAAGAGTTCAAACCACCTCCCATTCACCATAAGTTTCAAGAGTTCAAACCACCTCCCATTTACCACACAGATGTATAGCATGTGATATATAGTAGATCAAATCAAGTAAAAAAAAAGGTAAACCTCCCAACTCTCACTCCACCCCCCCCCCCACAACACAACTCCATCTTTAAGATAAACTTACATACTACTGCAAATATTGTCCATGTTTTACAAGGACCCGAAACTGGAGCACATAATAGTGACACCATCACCCCCATGCATGTTGCAGTGGGAGTCTAACAAGGTTGGACTTGGGATTGGATACCAATTTAAAACACTGCTATAAGCAATGCATGTCGTAAAAAGTATTTAAGTATGTTTAGGCGTGAATTCACTATCTCTAAAAGTGAACTATAACATGCTGGAATCGAAATGGTGCATAAACCATGAACGCGATGTAAACCACAGTACATTACGTTCTCCAAGTTATATCTTGTTATCCAACGGGAGCTTAAGAAAAGAAGACGAATAAATAGTGTAGATATAAGGGAGAATAGTTATATAATAAGTATTGTAGATATAAGGGAGAATATTTATGTAATAAGTATGGTAGATATAAGGGAGAATATTTATGTAATAAGTATGGTAGATAGAAGGGAGAATAGTTATGTAATAAGTATGGTAGATAGAAGGGAGAATAGTTATATAATAAGTATGATAAATAAGAGGGAGATTAGTTATATAATAAGAACGGTAATAGAAGGGAGAATAGTTATATAATAAGAATGTTAGATAGAAGGGAGAATAGTTATATAATAAGTATGTTAGATAGAAGGGAGAATAGTTATATAATACGTATGGTAGATAAGAGGGAGATTAGTTATATAATAAGTATGGTAGATAAGAGGGAGATTAGTTATATAATAAGTATGGTAGATAAGAGGGAGAATAGTTATATGAAAAAATGTTATAGTTTATGTGATATATATACGTATATATAATATACTCACGCTGAACTGTAGACTTTTATCGCAACGAAATATTGTCAAGTTAAAAATCAGAAGTTCGTCTGAAGTTAATTGATAAAAATCCAGAAACATTTAGAACATATTTGATGAGTTAAAATAAATCACACTTTCCAGAAGTCAGTACACACTAAAGGGCAAGTGTCACTAGTCTAAACTATGATTTGTTTTGACTGGCCTGCATGTGCTCCATCCTCGGAGACACGAGAAAGCGAGCGCAAGCAAATTAATAACAGTATCAGACCCGCGCACGCAATTAACTTCCTTACTTCGACCTCGACAAGTTCTCACCCGCTATTGGAGGGGCGTGGACCGGTTGGCACGTGCGACCAATTTGATTGGTCAGTTACTCGATCTTGAGGGAAATGCTTACCTCCGAGGTGAAGAGGAAAACAAGAGGAGGGAGATAGGGAATGGGGGAATACTGCAAATATAGAGGTGGATGAGAACCATTTCACGTGGAACATTTAATTAGGGAAAGTAACAACACGTTACTTCCAGGGCCCAAAAGGGGAGCAAAGAATAGTACCACTATTTACCTTCCACGCATGTCGTAAAAGGCGACTAAGGAGGTTATGGGATGGAGTTGGCTGTCCTATCCCATATAGGGTCAGTGACCCAAAGCTATGCTGAAGTCGGATGTGTGTCAGGCCGAAAGGCGCATATAGCGCCGCGATGCTGTAAACCAAGACACAAATAATTCCGTTCTCCGGACTACATCCTGCTAATCTGCAGGAATTTGAGAACGAACGCAGAAGAAGAAGAAGAAGAAGACAACCAGAAACAAAATACTGACTAAATAGCGTCTGTAACATTACATACACATATTATATTTTAACATTCAATCTACCAGGATTTTTTGTAGTAGCATTTTTTACTGGTAGGGTCCATATGGTTCCCACAACTTAATTTACGGTTCCCACTACAACCACCACTCATTACACCAACGTCTAGATGAGTCAAAGGGAAAACGAATCAAGCGTGGCAGATCATGGATGGCAGAGGCTGAAGACACACTGCGAAGAGTATGGGAATTAGAAGAAATATGAAAGGGCAGTGATTGGGTGGAGGTAGACACTGAGAAGAAATCACTGATTAAAGTAATAATGCAACTAGATAAAGCGTGTCGAAAATGGACGCAAGTCAGGGTTCAGGATACAGTGTACGAACTCGCCTGACTACACTCGAAACCACAAGACATAATTATATACACAGATGACTACGTTAACAGAAACACAAATAAAAGCGTTTGGGGTTTTGTTGCCTACAGAAATGGTGTGAAGTTGGTTGAGAAATCTTCAGCATATTCTACTGTCACATCGAGCATGAGGATGGAGATAGAGGGAGTTACAGCAGCTCTTAATTGGTTGATAACTGATACATCGACACACGTGGTAATACTCACAGACTCTCAAAGCATGTTGCGCAAGATAGAAAAGTTCATGCTAAGATAAGAATTGTGGTAATTATTGAACAACTGCATTGTCCAGAGAATTACATGGATATACTGCCCTGGCCATACTGGGCTCAGAGGAAACGAGAGAGCCGACTTATTGGCAGGCAAGGCGTCGATAGACGGCACATTGCTGAGAAGAGATAAAGCAGACTTAATGAAAGCAGTAATAAATTCATTTCAAGATGCAGATGATGTCAATGAGGCTGAGAACTTACACATACAGAGAATATTAGAAATCGGTGTATCTAGAGGTGATGGAAGGAAATGTAATTTTTTTTTGGAAAGTCCCGAAGATCACACAATTAACACCTGACCGGGACTCTGATTCTACATACACTAGGATGGCTGCTGGAGCGGAGGGTGGAACACTTATGGGAATGTCCCGCGTTCCGTGAAGGCAGTTTCTAATCAAGAATAAAGAATTAAGAAGAACTTAATTTATAAACCATATCTCTTTTTAATGCAAATTCTTTTAATTTGAATGTATTAATCTTTAGTGTTTTTTAGATAAAGAACCAAGTGAAGACAGATGTGTCGGGCAATGGCGCATATAAAATGGCGAAACAACGCATTTTCATTCTCTGGACTGCATGCTACTAGAAATTTAGTAGGACCATGGTCTTGCTCCAAGGGAGATGCAGCGGGAGTTTGAGATTCAATGCCGACAAAGAGGAACATAAGAAATGGTTCACTATTTTACCTTTACGCATGATTCCAGCATAGAATCTTGGACGTTACACAGTGCAGCGGTCACAAACAATGTTCTTATGTTTGTCACAAACAATGTTCTTATGTTGGTCACAAACAATGTTCTTATGTTGGTCACAAACAATGTTCTTATGTTGGTCACAAACAATGTTCTTATGTTGGTCACAAACAATGTTCTTATGTTGGTCACAAACAATGTTCCTCTTCTTCTGCGTTCGCTCTCATATAACCACAACGAATATATCGTGTGATTTCCGCCGGGGAGCGTGAAGTACGTTGTGCTGCAAGTTCCACAGTAGAACTGTATTATTTGCACCCTAGTTGGCCACTTGTGGTCTGGATGTCCTAGGACCAGCACATCCGTTTTCGTCATGCCTTTAATTCCGGTAGGCTTCCCTAGTCCGCGACAGCCTGTCTATCTGTCGCCGGGCACGCTGGTGTGTAGTGCCTCTTCGCCACGACGCTTTTCGAGCACGTCTTTCTCGCACGATGTGTTCTACCGTCTATGAACACATCTCGTACAATTGGATGTACTCTGCTTGTGTCCATCGGGTACTGAACCGTTTAAATCCGCGAGCGTGGTTCGGTATGAGGAAGAACTCGCCAGAAGAGCTGGACCCTGGCTCTTTCGTCTTCTTACCCGAGGTGTCGTTCACAAATATCGTGAAACCCTCACCCAAGTTCGAGTCTCACACTACGTGTTTGAGAGCAAAGCGTTCTCGAGCTGAGCGACCTTGTCCCAATAGCACCTGAGCCCTTCATGTACTGAAACCTTTCTCTCTGCAAGTGCATTTCCGGTATAGGAAAAACTGACAGTAGAGTTGGACCAGGGCTAAATTCTTTATTCCTTTTGTGCCTGAGCGCATCGGGTACGGAACCCTTTCTCTTCGCGAGCGTGTGTCCGGTATAGCAATGCTCGACATTAGAGTTGGGTCATGTCTTTTTGCTTTTCCGAACGCCCATGATTGGGGCTGGGTCTTTACCTTATAGTCTCATCATTACCAGAGACAGGCAGAGCCACAACATAGTCCATAGAAGGACTGCAGCTAGGAGGCCCTACAGCGAACCCGGCTAACAGAGCCACATCCTAGCAAAAACCAGGCAGTCAAGCCACAAAAACCACAGGTCCCAAACCGCCTCGATATAACCAATATGGACACCAGTCCTAGGTTGAAAGAGGCGGGCCTCGACCATATGAGGCATAAACCCCTATTTAACAAACAAACAAACAAAGCTCGTTACGAGCTAACAGAGCTTGTAGATCCCATTTTCGTGAAACGTTTTCACTTTCTATTTTCAGTTGGCGCTGCCCTCTAGCGCTGTTCTGCCCTTTCATGTTTTCTTTGTACTCAGTATGAAATCTATTTGTCTCTCGCCATGCATCTACCTTTACGTGCCTTTTACATTGGCCGCGCCTCCAATGTTCGGACTGGACTGAATAGCTTCACTGTATGTCGACATTGTCGCTGTATGTGGTGATGCTGGTGGTATCGGATATATTGTCTGTCTCTTATGCAGTCAAATCTCTTTCCATCTGCTACCTCCACTTTCTCGGACACGATCCCCAAATGATTTGGCCAGAAACAGCTCGAGCTGCTGTATTTCTGTTTCCAGGGTGAACCGCGAGGAGGTACATGTGGGATCTTGGTTATCTGCTAACCCTGGGTCCGCCGAGAGCAATGTGTTCCCTTTGCACCCCAAACAATGTTCTTCCGTTGGTCACAAACAATTTTAGTACATATACAACAAACATTTCTACATATTCTTTTAACCACTTTTAGGCAAAGATGACGACGACATCGTTTTCAAAATCCGCAAGGATTCATTGCTAGTTTAGCTGGAAGGTTGCCTGCTAGACATGTCTGGCCCATTTAAATAAGTCCTTCTGCAAGTTGAATCAGAATTAATCAGCGTTTATCTGACTTGCCAGTGTTCCATTCAGGGTTGAAGTGCATCAACAGAACATATGCATTCATGGAAGAACCATCTAACATGTTGTAGAAAATGACTACAAGCCGTCTGTTTCTCTTGAGTTTGACTAAATAACAACGCATCATTTGATTTGCCGTGTCCACTCCACCCTTCCTTGAGTATAGTCGAGGATCATCCATGATTTTTTTTTCCTTTTGGCCTCAGATTCTTGTACCACATATTGTTGATTATGCATTGTACAAAAAAGTACAACTCTTATTTTCAGACAATAGAACATCAGGGCAGCATCATCTGTGAAAGTAAACTTTGTAGAAAGTTGAACACCATCTCGTGCAGAAATTAGCTAATTTAGAAGTTCAACTGTTGTTTCGTATTGTTCCTAAAATTGTAAGTATTGTGAAATCAAGTTTGTCAAAAAAATATTTCCTCTCATGTAATATTCTGCCCGCTATTTTTTAATTATTTCAACATATCCTGTACAACTCTTCCTTCAAAAGATGTTTGATTTTTGATTAGAAAACTGGCCTCACAGCATGTGGGGCATTCCCATAAGTGCTCCGCCCTCTGTTCCAGCAGCTATTCGACTCGATGGTGTTTCGAGTCCAATGCCGCCGAAATAGACGTCGACATCAGGGCACAATTCTGACCCTTGCGATAGATTTCTTTGTTGTTCCGCCCACCCACGCCGTGCCCGTAACTAGTTCAAGCACAACGTCGGCCTGTCGGAACAACATGGTAATTGTTATCGAAGATTACGACTACGGATCAACCATATTTGTGACAAAGTCAGAAATTATCAAAAATATCCAAGAAAATTTCAATAAACTAGAAACAATGAAAGTTAACAACGGTATCCGTTTGAATGCTCACACACTCAATAATGCATGTGGGCCTTGTCCTTAATCAGTATTACATGTGGGTCATGCTCACACACTCAGCAATACACGTGGACCATGCTCACACTCACGATTACATGTGGACCATGACCACACACTCAGGATTAAATATGGACCATGATCACACACTCAGCAATACATGTGGGTCTTGATCACATTCAGGATTACATGTGGGTCATGATCACACACTCAGTATTACATGTGGACCATGCTCACGATGTTAAGAAGAATGTTGTACTCAATATCAAGTATTCATTCTTCTTCTTCAAGTTCATTCTCAAACTCCCGCTGGATTTCTTTTGTAGCAGGGCCATTGTCCTACTAGACTTCCAACAGGATGTAGTCCAGAGAATTGCAATACGTTGTGCTGCCGTTTTATTTGCGCCAATGGCCCGACACATCCATCTCCGGAAGAAGATATTTATTCAATAGTTTTAGTACACGTTTTTGGAGTTTGGTAATTCTTCTGGGTAATTTTAACCCCAAAGTTGCTTATAAACTTTTTAAAACTCTTTGGCAACCCTGCTCAGAATTCATAGTCTCCCACACAGTAATCCATCTCTTAGTGAATGCTTCTCTTGATTGTACCACACCGGGAACTTGGAAAATGTGACCACCATGGATATTCATGTAATGACTATTTTATTCTGCCTGATTTACATTCTCATTATTAGCACATCAATTATAATTGATTTCAGCAATGAACCTATAAAATATTCAACATAACATACAATTAAAATCAATATTAGAATGATTAGATTTGAAAGCCATCGCGTGAAGAAATATGTTCCGTATATGTTTAGCTAGTTATGAAATATACGTTATTTTGTTATATTTGAAAGTTGTTTTATTTTTATATTTAACACAGTTAGTTTGTATTTTTAACTTGAATGAAATGCGCTGAGAATTGATTTCATTATACTTGGGTATTCGTGTATATACTTCCTTCAACTCAACATGAATATAAGAGGATATCAAGAGTGTTCTGCTCGTGCTGTCAGGAATTCAAGTTCTTTTCAGGATTTCCAGTCCTTCTCAGGATTCCTACTTTTTTTCAGATTTACTGCACAGTTTTCCAGCTGAATGAACAGAGGACAGGTACAGGTAACAGATACTGATAACAGAAGACGGCTGGTACTGTGGATTTTCTTTAGCAATAATTGCACGCACAGTTGTTTAACTGTTCCAGGTCATAAGATTACACATGGACAAAATCCAACACTTGCTGATGTATTTTCAGGTATTTACGTGTATCACATACTGTAATTTCATTGACAGATATACAGTACAGTACTGGACATACATTGACAGGCACGCATCGCAATACTGTACATTCATTGACTTGCATACAGTACCGTACTGGGCATTCATTGCCAGTCATGCATTGCTGTACTGGACATTCATTGCCAGTCATGCATTGCTGTACTGGACATTCATTGCCAGTTATGCATCGCTGTACTGTATATTCATTGACTTGCATACAGTACCGTACTGGACATTCATTGCTAGTCATGCATCGCTGTACTGGACATTAATTGCCAGTCATGCATTGCTGTACTGGACATTCATTGCCAGTCATGCATTGCTGTACTGGACATTAATTGCCAGGCATGCATCGCTGTACTGGACATTCATTGACAGGCATACAGTACCGTACTAGACATTCATTGCCAGTCATGCATCGCTGTACTGGACATTAATTGCCAGGCATGCATCGCCACACTGTACCTTTATTCGCCTATCACTGACTACAAATTTCGTGCTCTCAATGATAAAAAAAGGCGGATAACAAGTCATTGCTCCTCTTTGACTCACGTCAATAACGGACGGCAATTTCAAAACTGTCATGACGTCTCGTTGATCGTCTGCACAAAGATGGAACAAGCAGGACAATCATCACATTCGTAACAATCTTTCGTGTTTCCAAAACAATTCCACTGTTATCCAAATTTTACCACAATTTTCTAGTTTTCATCTGAAAAACCGCGGTCTGCTTGTTTGTCTGTTTCTACTCCTCCAAGAGTTACGTGAAATTGAGCTATTATACCCTATCGCACCGAAGACGGATGTGTTGGGCCATTGGTACAATAAAACTACGACACAACGCATGTCCATCCTCTGGACTAAATCCTTATGGAATTCTAGTGGAACCATGGTTCCGCTACAAGAGAGATCCAGCGAAAGTGTTAGAATGAACGCAGAAAAATAAAAACTACCCTTATATAAGATGGGGGTTGTGTCTCCAGATTTATTTCATGCCCAGAATAACCCCAACTCTCAGCAATGTTCAATGCTTTGAAAAGAAGTCTCTTATGATGAAAGGGTTCGAGGAAATCACCGTAACTAAATCATTGTTTGTCAGCAGTTTTATAGAATGTTTGATGTGTTCTATGCTTCTATTGCTCTTTGTTTAATTATTATTTAGTTATGTTATATTTTATTAAATTTTATATATATATATATATATATATATATATATATATATATATATATATATATATATATATATTCGCTAAACCCTTTGTTGCCTTTCAGCGTCAGGAATAGACACGTTTTTTGGATACGGTCCCCTTATGTGCTGAGTATATTGTGGAATCTCTCGCCTCTTTTATTTCAGTGATCCGTCGTTCTCAGGGTCGGTCTCTAAGGTCTGCCTTCACTGTATCTTTGTAGTATAGCTTGTTGTAGTATGCTGTCTGATGGTTGTCTGCTGATCTATTTAAACCATTTGATCTGTTGTATATTAATACATTCTAAGTCAATATATAGCCAATATATATATATATATTGACTAGATGATGATGATAAGACCTTTATCTGTGAGAGATTACCTCTTGACAGACAATAGCCTTTCTAACAAGAGTTCGGGTTTATTTCTGTTGTATAATTGAGGTGACATTCGGACACATGTGAGGTTGTGTCAATGACATGGTTGTGTAAGGGGAGTGTATAAATGTAGGTTTAGCTCCATAGGGAGGCATTCTATCCACTGCGCCGATATCCCAGGATTAACATTCCCTGACGGTGCACTGGTGTACAATTCTGGGCCAACCATCTATTATTTGTTGCCCATCGGTAGTGATAGCACATCCAAAACACCCCGTCACTTAGGAATCTGCCGTTTGCCTAAGATTAATAATCAAGACACATGTCTAAGAAGATTGTGTATATATATATATATATTATATGAAATTTAATGTTGTATTAATTTTTAAAAATGTTTCTCACAAGAGCGACGAACACCCATCATGCTCATTAACGTACGATCGGACCGTAAGGGTCTCAAGGAGAGATCGGAGCAACTATGGACGTGTCCAATTTGCAGTGATGATGATCCGAAGACTAAATAAATATTAAGGTACGATTCTAGTAGCCACAACAACTCCTAGACTAGAAGACGACGACACAACAACTCCTAGACTAGAAGACGACGACACAACAACTCCTAGACTAGAAGACGACGACACAACAACTCCTAGACTAGAAGACGACGACACAACAACTCCTAGACTAGAAGACGACGACACAACAACTCCTATACTAGAAGACGACGACACAACAACGATAACACAACAATCATTAACATCAATAAGTGAGAAGCAACATTGTAGGAGAATGACAGCAAGTCAACGAGCATAGAGAGCGGACGATATATACAGCACAACAACAAGGTGCTATGCCAATTAATGACCACTCATGGCAACAGCCAGACGACCATTCCAGACAACACCCACAAAGAGGCCCTTCTACAGGAAATCAATCCAGACTTCACCGTAGGTCCCCACAACACCAAGAAAAAGCCACAAGATATTCATTTTAAGAACTGCAACTAAAATTCTCAGCGGCAACCGAGCTGGGTAGAACAGTTCTACGCCAACCAGTCATACACGCAACTATAAACAAAGGTCACCAGGCGCCCTGATATAACCATGACATAACCAGGTAACCACTCCTAGGTTAAAAGTGGCGTGCCTAGATCAAATGAGGCAAACCCATCAGTAAACAAACAAACAACGACCTTTGACCTACATCTCATCGTTACCCATTGTGATGATTAGATAGAAGACAACAGTAAAAAATAGTGATGATTGGATAGAAGACAACAGTAAGAAATAGTGATGATTGGATAGAAGACAACAGTAAAAAATAGTGATGATTGGATAGAAGACAACAGTAAGAAATAGTGATGATTGGATAGAAGACAACAGTAAGAAATTGTGATGATTAGATAGAAGACAACAGTAAGAAATAGTGATGACTGGATAGAAGACAACAGTAAGAAATAGTGATGATTGGATAGAAGACAACAGTAAGAAATTGTGATGATTGGATAGAAGACAACAGTAGGAAATTGTGATGATTGGATAGAAGACAACAATAAGAAATTGAGACAAGTTATAACAATGATTTTTCCCCCCACAGATAGCAGGCTATAGACTAAACTAAACTTTCCTTTATCGCCTCCTTCCACATGAATGGAATTAGGAAAGTGACTCAATTCTTTGCTCCCTGAGCTCGAATTCCAGGCTCCGATTTCAACACGAGAGGTACCATATGGCACACAGTTTTTCAGCACTCTCTCAAACATTTAATTTTATTAATAGTAGTACTACAAGTAAAAGAAGACTTAACTGAGAAATAATTGATTGGAAAACATTTCAATTCTGGGTATTGCTTTAAATTTAAAAATGGACAATATAACCAAATGATTCATGAGCACTTCAGTCACTCGTTTTTATTGTGTATTCCACAGAAGGACAATAAACAACTGCAGGAATCAGCACGGAAGATCGTACACTAAGGACAAGACCGCTGGTAAATCAAGCGGCACCAAATCAGCAAAAGGGACCATTTCTTCAGAGATTATTGTTCAGCATAAAATTCATTGTGAAGTTGACAATGCACCAGGCCAGGTTTCCTCGTGTCTTTCAGTGTCTGTGGGGTTCTACCTCAAACTAAAGCTTTAATGAAGGAACAGATTTTAATGCTGTTGTTCAGATAAAATCCGAATGAAATAAATACAAGAAAAACGAAGTAACCTTTATGTTTCAGCCGCTTTCTTTATTGTCTTGTGTGTGAACGTCCAGGCCAGACTCATTTTATGTGAATCACCATTAACACAAATGAGCCATGACCGTCTATTTTATAAAGGCCTTTCTAAAGAAAATGTATACATAGAAAGATCGATAATGATTATTTCCGTGTATTTCGTTGAGAAGGGTTTGGATATTTTTGGCATGCGACTCCAAGTATATAAATAACGACCATTGAAAACACGACAGTAATCAAAAACGTAACGAAAATGAAGTCCTAATTCATTCTGTAATGAGGTCTGCTACATTGCCGACGGCCACGAACTATCGTGCCAAGCAGGTCATACAAATAAATAATGGAAACTAGTTCGAGTCCACGTCACTGCCCAGAAGACGAACAAATAACTGCACAGCCAGATTAGCTGTCAGAGGAATGGGACTTTCACAGTAGCTAGAGAGACATTCCAAATATTGTGATGTGAAAAGGGTACCAAATTTCAAAGCTGATGTCCTTTTTCTTTTGTGTTCCTTCTTAGACTCCAGCAGGTTCGGAGAATATAGTCCAGTGAACAGAATAAGTTGTGTAGTGGCTTTACAGCTTGGTAGTGATATCATCTTAGTACTGTAGAACACATCAGACATTTTTGTTGTCTCTTTGAATATGATATATTTGCTTTACTGCACACTGTATTAGTGATGTGTTTTACGCATTCAGGGTTTTAGCTGAGTGCAGACCAGCAGGTAAGGATTTGAGGCGTTCAACCCCCCCCCCCACACACACACAAACTAAGAAATGACTATTAGTGCTAGGTACTTGGCCAAAAAATCCCCCCCCCCCCCGATTCTTAAAAAAATATCCCTTGGGAATTTGTCACGGAAAGATCATTGAATATAAAAAAGACAATTTGACTCACAAAACCAAACGAATTACCACGAATGACCACTTCTTGTTTTTATTATAGATACACCCCTCCCCTATTTTGAGAAAAATCTGATCTACGACCCTGGCTGTACGCTACTGTATTCGTGTTGCATGAATTGGAAAGATCTCGGTAGAGAAGATAATGAAATAAGTGATAACAGTTAGTTCGATAGCTTCACGTCTAAAAAATAATACACAATCAGCATACGATGGTACACGTCGAGATTTGATTCCCTGTACATACTATGAAATACCCTTTGTGGCTCAGATTGTTATTTTGAGTCACATTCATCATGACCACGGAAAGTAGATTATATTTCTTATAACACAACAATGATAATATCATCGGGAAAGACGGAAAGTTGCCTACTACTAATTAGTGTAGAACACAAACCATTATTTATGTGCTTAATTTTACTTCAAATGTTCACGCTAAAGGATTCGTTAATACGGATCGATGCTGTAGTCGGATGTTTTCGTCCAAAAATAGCAGATAGTGCAACCATCCGTACTCCATGATACAGCGAATTCTATTCTGCGGACTACGCCCTCCAGATATGAAGGAGTTTGATGTGAATAAACTGAGAAAATATTTATTAATAATTAAGTTCTATGTATTCATCATTCATGTCGTGAATTACGTTCTATGTATTCATCATTCATGTCGTGAATTACGTTCTATGTATTCATCATTCATGTCGTGAATTACGTTCTATGTATTCATCATTCATGTCGTGAATTACGTTCTATGTATTCATCATTCATGTCGTGAATTACGTTCTATGTATTCATCATTCATGTCGTGAATTACGTTCTATGTATTCATCATTCATGTCTTGAATTAAGTTCTATGTATTCATCATTCATGTCTTGAATTAAGTTCTATGTATTCATCATTCATGTCTTGAATTAAGTTCTATGTATTCATCATTCATGTCTTGAATTAAGTTCTATGTATTCATCATTCATGTCTTGAATTACGTTCTATGTATTCATCATTCATGTCTTGAATTAAGTTCTATGTATTCATCATTCATGTCTTGAATTAAGTTCTATGTATTCATCATTCATGTCTTGAATTACGTTCTATGTATTCAGCATTCATGTCTTGAATTAAGTTCTATGTATTCATAATTCATGTCTTGAATTACGTTCTATGTATTCATCATTCATGTCTTGAATTAAGTTCTATGTATTCATCATTCATGTCTTGAATTAAGTTCTATGTATTCATCATTCATGTCTTGAATTCTCTTAACTGGTTCTATTTAGTTATAAAAATACACACATACACGCTTACATATTTACACATGCACATATCCACTCGATCTTACACATTCACACAAGCTTACACATAACTATACGCAATCACATACGCTTATACACCTACACAAGCATACACACTCACACAAGCTTATACACTCACTCGAGCTTACACACACAAGCTTACACACAAGTTAACACTCCTACAAGATTACAAACTCACACAAGCTTACACAAGCATACACACTCACGCAAGCTTACAGAATTACACAAGCTTATATAAACACACAAGCGTACACCCACATATTCACACTAACAACCAGTCAGTCGCTGGACTGATGGAGACAATCTATAGTTCCGATAACGAGGAAGAGAACCGTCATTCCTTGCCTTTTTATTCCAATCAAGAAACAGACAGCCTTTTCCTACAACCAGGGAACTCAAAAATTTGTCTGTTTCACCGTGTACCAGTAAGAATTCCTAACCATGGCGACCATTCATAGAGTCTGGTGATCCTCACAAAGACCTATTTTCTAGTAATCATGAGGGATTCAAAAGCTACAGCCACGCGCTTGCTCAGAGGGAGTCGGTTATTTCTAAAGACCCGTTGAATGGCGTCCATTTCTAACATCAATCCTTATACCAGGGCACGACGAGCTGGAAACTTGGACAAAATAAAGAATATAAATTTTCCTAAATTTGTGATTTCAAGTTGATTAAATTCAGCTATCATGTAACGTATAATGCCTGTGTTATCAACGTCAGACATATACATTAACTGAAGAAATTACGAGAAGGGTTACTACCTGTGAAATGAAATGTCTAAGAAAAGCAGCAAACAGAACAAGAAGAGATCATTTGGGCAACGAAGAGACTACAAGAACTGTTGGAACAATATATTATAGTCAATTATATGGAAAAACAGCGACTGAAATAGTTCGTCCACTTAATGAGAATGAACCCTGCTGGCCAGCGGCAAAAATATACAATATGAGAATTGAAACACAAAAGATACAGAAGACGACCAACACGAAGGTGGATTGAAGGAGTTACCAAGATTCTGAGACGTCACACTATTATGCATATTGAGCAAGCAAACGTTACATAGCCTGAAAATCGATAATCATTCAATATTGCGTCGCTTGACATCATCAGCAGAGAAATGACACAACATAGATAATAGATGCAATAATTAGTTAGAGAACACAAAGTCACTCGGGGCATAGCCCGCTTTGATTACAAGGTTGTTTGGGGGGGGGGGGGGGGGGGTGGGACCAAGTGAAGTTAATATGAGCTTTCAAAGTCACATCCATAAAAAAGAGGATTTGGGGTTGGGGGTTCAATAACTCTCCTTTCTTAAGAAGTCAAAACAAAGCATCTTATATTTTAGAAAGAGTCAAACATAGCATATATTATTTTAGTAAAAGTCAAACATAGCATATACCGCCGAAGACGGATGTGTCGGGCCATTGACGCAAATAAAACGGCGACACAACACATTTCCATTCTCTGGACTACATTCTGCTGTAAATCTAGTAGGACATGTCCTGCTACAAGAGAATTCAGCAGGAGTTTGAGAATGTACGCTGAAGAAGAAGAAGAAGAAACATAGCATATATTATTTTAGTTCAAGTCAAACATGGCATATATTATTTTA
The DNA here is from genome assembly GCA_034231615.1 of Meghimatium bilineatum. Taxonomy (NCBI): domain Eukaryota; kingdom Metazoa; phylum Mollusca; class Gastropoda; order Stylommatophora; family Philomycidae; genus Meghimatium; species Meghimatium bilineatum. The sequence continues at coordinate 27,459,815 of CM067301.1, forward strand.
GAGCTGCCAAAATAAGAAATGAAGAAATTAGGAAAGAGTTGGTATAATCAATAATACAATAGCCGTGTTCTGTCGCACTCTCCAGAACGCTCTATAAATAACACATTTACTTCACGGAATTCCCGTGTGACAACCAATCAAACGATTGGTGTCATAACGTTATTCAAATCAGACGACATCTTTGTATAAAAATGTTATTAGTGCGATAACAGGTAAACTTCTGTATCGGCGTGTAGTTAAAGTTATCTAAAATACATTATATTTAAAATATACATATAATTTGCTTTAAATGATGGATGAAGATGATCCAATCGAATGAAAACTTCAAAAATAAACCAGTAAAATGCTAGATGGTTGAGTCGTCAAAGTCAAGAGTCACTCGCTCGGATTCGTTCCGCACGTTCTGCAGAGCAAAGACATAGAATTGAAAGAGAGATGCAAACAATTGATCAAGAAACATTTCAACAAAGACAAACACGACTTCCTAAGGATGATAATTTGCGTCGGCGTCTAGGTAAGCTAGAATCACCAGCAGAAAGAGAACATCGACAAGCTATGAATAGAGAATACCAGATTCGCCACAGCCAGCATGAAACTGTTGAGCAAACGCAGAGACGTCGAGCGATAGATGCCGTGGCTCACTCATTGTCACAGATGCGTCGAATTCAAGCAATTTCAATTGAAGCAGCAAACTTTGCTGAGGATCGTATTGCTGCATCTAACTGGAATTTTCGATGTTATATGTCAATTTTGTGATGTTAAAATTTTTTGGGACTTTCGTCCTAACGACGACAAATTTATAAATTGTTGCTGAAAGGGAAAGGTCATACTCTCAAAGCCACAAAACATCCAGGGTAATAAGTTGGAGTATCCCATTTCCTGCGCTTGATGCTCCCTGATTAATACACACCATTAATGAATATACATATTTTCTAAAGAATATTCACTCTTATAATAGTACTATTTCTTTCATGTAAATGGGAGCAACAATTATAGATTGCCAAGGTCGAGGTCCATATGTTTTAAATGTTCATGGACAAACGTATCAGGGAACATCTCATATATAACCGCCATACAACAAAGTTGCACAGTTCGCTCAGTTGTATGTTTTGGACAGTATTTAAGAAACAGACGTTCGATATGCGAAAGAGTAATTCTTTATAAAATCGATTGATTTTTTTCGTCAACACAATAGACTAGAACATTCGTATTAGTTAATACATGATTTCGAAAGAAGAGAAATTCAGAATGATGCTCAAACTGGAAGAGAAATCGTAAAAGTAAACATTGTCTTCAATCGCGATCATCACGAGGTCGTCAATCTGATCAGCGTCGCTATAATGAACCAACATCTAACGAGGTTGCAATGGTTTTCTTTAACGATGATGGAGAACCACCGTTTCACCGCGACATTCGCATTTTATTCATTCAAAAAAATATTTGTTATGGACTGTATTAGATAAATTTTTTGTGGACGGTATGATGTCATACTCGCTTTTGTTCCCATACGTTGAGTTGAATTGGCAAGCACATGGGCGATATGAAGCATATTGAATAAATTTCGTCCACACGGGACGACGGGTCCCGACGGGATTCGAGCGAATCTAGTATCATATATTTAACACATCGCAAAACAGCAAATACAATGGTTTGGTAACTTTATGATAATGAAACCAAACACCAATAAGAGCATATAACAATAGATTAGCTGGACATAAAGCTAAAGGTAGACCAAGAAAACGGCGGATTAGAAATATCAAAGTAATCTTGAACAATTATGGACTTAATGCGACCAAGTCGACACATCTGGCCTTGGAACAATAACTGAGTTTTCCACCCTGCGCTTAACGGCAATTGTGGATACTATCAACAATTATTCACCAGGGGAAAGTCAATAGATATAAAATGTTGCCGAAACCTAGCAATGTTGTAGCTGTCTGTATTGTTTCCCATTTACTGAGTATAGAGTTACCATTATATTATTATTGTTTGCTTTTAATTCCTGTGAATTTATTAATTTCTTATAAAGGTCCCTTTCGAGTCACAGCGTTGAAAAAAGTCATTGTTTGTTATCTTTCATTTACAGCAATGTTACTTTTAGTATTTTTTACAGTGTATTTTTAACAGTAGCAATAGTACATTTTGCTTACTGTTATTACTTTTTTTCTTCCATGTTTCCAACTTTCATATTATAGTTTAGATGCAATTGTTAAATATTAGCAATAACACTTAACAGTTAAACACACAAAAATAACGATGTTTGAAAACTTATAACAAATGACGTAAACTTTTACCATTTAGGAAACTAACAACAATTATGCAACTACAGGAATATAAAATCTAGGCGCAACCATCTTATCATGACATTCAGTTATTTCTGATGAAAAATTTCTATGAGACTCGTCGGTTCCCGTGCCGTCCTGTTGAATCCAAGCAAGGAAATGAGTCCTTTTCACAGTCATGTCTGGGCTTGAAGCCAGAAGAATGGAACCTTTTGTCTCATTGTTTTGCCGGTCAAAATTTTCTGGAAGGCAGCTGTGTTCCAGGCATGAGGAGGCAGTTTTGTCTGGGACTTCTTTCTCTGAGCAGCCGGGGTTCGATTTGTTGACCATTGTTCTAATTATAGAAACTATTGAAGCGAAAAAAAATGGGCGAGAGAGGAGGGAATTAAAATTGAGGAGAAATGTAGACGTGCTGAAAACTAATGTAGGACAAAGTGAAGGTGGCGATAAATACAGAGAGATATTACAATCAGACAACAAATTGATCGAGCGATAAATACAGAGAAACATTACAGACAACATATTGATAGAGGCGACAAATACAGAGAAACATTACAGACAACAAAGTGATAGAGGCGATAAATACAGAAAAACATTACAATCAGACAACAAAGTGATGGGTCCATAAATACAGAGAAACATTACAGATAAATTGATAGAGGCGATTAATACAGAGAAACATTACAATCAGGCAACAAATTGATAGAGGCGATAAATACAGAGAAACATTATAGACAACATATTGATAGAGGCGACAGATACAGAGAAACATTACAGACAACAAATTAATAGAGGCGACAGATACAGAGAAACATTATAGACAACAAATTGTTAGAGGCGGTAAATACAGAGAAACATTACAGATAACATATTGATAGAGGCGACAGATACAGAGAAACATTACAGACAACAAATTAATAGAGGCGACAGATACAGAGAAACATTACAGACAACATATTGATAGAGGCGATAGATACAGAGAAACATTACAGACAACAAATTGATAGAGGCGACAGATACAGAGAAACATTACAGACAACAAATTGATAGAGGCGACAGATACTGAGAAAAATTACAGACAATAAATTGATAGAGGCGATAAATACAGAGAAACATTACAATTAGACAATTTCGTAACAGACACATACTCTATTTCTAGTAAGATCGTTCTGAAACTCATGATGTTTACAATAATGTAGTCTAATGAGCTGAATTCGTTCTGCCGTGGTTTACAGCTTGGATATATGTAAATTGTCGGTCTAATACGACTTCAGCAAAGTCTGTGTATCACTTTGATCACTTCAACATAGTCTCTGTGCTACTTTTAGTACTTCACTATTGCATCTGTATCGTTTTGATCATTTCACCATAGTCGCGGTGACACTTTGATCATTTCACCATAGTCGCGGTGACACTTTGATCACTTCTTTATCTCTATATCACTTTCATTACTTCACCATAGTCTATGTGTCCCTGTTATCACTTCACCATAGTCTATGTGTCCCTGCTATCACTTCACCATAGTCTATGTGTCCCTGCTATCACTTCACCATAGTCTATGTGTCCCTGCTATCACTTCACCATAGTCTATGTGTCCCTGCTATCACTTCACCATAGTCTATGTGTCCCTGTTATCACTTCACCATAGTCTCAATATCACTTTGATTATCTCACAATATCATGATCTATATAGTCTGCATATCACTTTGATCTCTTGATCATTTTGTTCACATCACCATATTCTGCGTCACTGTGACCACTTCACGATAGTCTCCGCGTTACTTTGATAATTTAAAACAGGGAAAAATTACCATCACCCCCAAAACCTACTTAATCCCTTCTTAAAACATGTCTGGTATATCACGGTGTTGCTATTCTCAGCTTTTTATTTGGGCACTATGAACACAATGTGGGGTCAAGACCTAATCTTGTGGGACTTCCTGGACAGCCGAAATCTCATGCCCACTCACAAATAGTTCTATACAATACTATTGTATAGGTATTTAAAATATACCATAGTCATACGTTGCCCAACAACACCTAAACAGCTTTGAAATGGATGTGCTCCCAGGTCGTGGCACACATGCATACTCAGTGACTCGATGAGCATGATTGTGAAAGTGCAAGCGGTGTACATTCGGGATCAGTGGCTGTATGCGGTGAAGAATTCATGTGTGCGGAAAGAGACTTTAAATTTTGTGCCGTGACATGCAGGAGTCCGAAGTAATGAGAGAGAAGATACTTTGGCCGCACAGGTGGCAACTATGGCTGTGAGTGGAGCGATGGATCGGGCAGACATTTTGAACGAGTTACGGGAAATTGCAAGAACAAAAATGACCGTATAAGTGACGATGACTCTTGTTCCATGACTAGAATAAGAAAGCTGTGTTTGAAATGTGGTGTCACTAGAAGGGAAAGTTTTCGTGGGCGAGAAAGAATGATGGTCGATCAACGGCTTACTGGGACAATCAGTCAACGTTTAATGGCGTATACACTAAAGGAGAGATCTGAGCACCTATGGACTTGTCCGGACTGCAGTGACGATGATCCAACGACTAACTAACAAACTAGCTAATCTAAATGGAGTGGAACCCAGAAATCATAAATTACTTTACATATTTCGACAATACGTAAAAACAAAACAGATGTTCATCAAAATACGGTGGTGGGTGGAAGAAGAAGAGAGGACTGAGGACGACCGGCTCGATAATATCAGGACTTAACAGAGTGTGATTTTTCCAAACTCATCAGGATATCGTAGAGGCTAGAGATACTTGGAAATATTTCTGCATCATATTTCTCAATGTGACACCCCTACAATTCTGACGAGTAATGAGTTGTATTATTATTATTATTTATAATTAATATTATTATTATTATTATTATTACTATTATTATTATTATTTATTATTATTATTATTATTATTATTATTATTATTATTTTTAATTATTTATTATTATTATTATTATTATTATTATTATTATTATTATTATTATCATCATAAGGGGTACACGATGTCGATGAATGACACCTCGGCTAAGAGGGCGAAGAGCCAGGATCCAACTCCTCTGTTGAGTTCTTCCCCTTAAGGAACCAGGCTCATGGATGAGAAACGGTTCAGTACCCAATGGGCACAGGCACAGCACGTCCAATTACACGAGGCAAGTTCATAGACAGTGGAACACCTTGTGCGAGTCAGACGAGAGCAAAAATCGTCTGGGCGAAGAGTCACCACTACGCGTGCCTGGAGACAGTTATAGAGACTGTCACAGGCTAAGGGTAGTCCACCCGAATTGTCAAGGCATGCCAAAATCGGATGTGCTAGGCCTACAAGGCGCATAACGGTGGCACAACGTAATCACGCTCCCGGCGGAAATCGCACGGATATCCGTGATGGTTACAATGGAGCGAACGAAAAACAAACAAACAAACATTATCATCATCATCATCATCATTATTATTATTATTATTATTATTTTAAATAAATGTAAACAGAACATAAAAACATTAATTAAAAAATTAATTTAAAAATATACTTAAAAATGTGGATATTCGTATGCATTCCTGCAAAACCGATATTTGAAATATATGCTTTACTTTGGCGTTTGCATCCAAAGTGTCAATATTTTAACATACGCGGATCACGAACAAGCAGAAATCAACTTTTAACTAAAATGTTCCCTTTTATTTTCTCTAACTGCAACTATGCCTTAGTGATTCTCACAAGCCAGACCTGTGAGAGTACGATCGATGGAAAGTCTCCCGTTAGATTTGACGTCCGAATACAATAGTTCCTTTCTTGTCTCCACAAACCTGTGTCAATGGGACCCTTTTGAATTCTCTAACTACACAGTTGCGTCAGTAGCCGATTTCGTGCCGATTATATTAGACTTGACAGAGTACTATTCCATCCAAGAGTTTTCACACAAAAAAAAGACACATGAAAACTAGACCAGTATTTTTTATTCAGCAGTGGGCACATCGTGACGTTTAGTAGGTACAACTGGTAAAGTTTATCAAGTATGTATTCCCAACACGCCACCTTTTACCAGGTAGTACGATAAACTAATTGGCAACAGCTTATAATTATTAAATGTACACGAAGATTGATAGTTTGTTCTATGTATCTTTGACACGTTGAGTTCGAGTCTTGTGAAAACCTTTTTGATTAATATAATAAATATGTTGGCGTCTGAAACCATACCGATAGCAGCACATCATGTTTGACCGCTAGCATTCAGATTGGCGATCATCGTGCAGTATAGGAAATGCTTATAAAATTGTCGCAGTGCAATTCTGGGCTACTAACAATATACAACAGCGATATTTGACATGCATCTTACAGTGTAATTAGTAATTATGCAGTCACCGTATTTATTTAAAACCTCCGATGTTGTATGTTTCGAGCCAAATAAAAATGAATTCGCATAAGTAAAAAGTCGACTCGTATGACGTTTAATCGTAAGAACCATTAATAGAGAAGGCATGTCAATGAACCTAAACAACACGCAAGAATTGAAAGACCTGACAACACAAAGACAGAATTGGAAAGCTATGGTTTCTGCCCTATGCGCCGACTATGGCCCTAGAGGAACATGACATAACATAACATGACGTTTCGAGGTGTTGACTGTCAAATCCCATACATCAAAGTTATCCACACAAAAAATTCAGTACTCGTATGTGCCATTCAGAAAGTCCGAGATATCGCAGCCAAGTTGAAATTTATCCCCACTACATCCTGCTAGCCAGAGTTAATTGCAACTTATTCTGGTGAAGTATACTTATTTTAACCGCGGACTATAGTCCAATTTGTTACGAGTTTTTCGACCATCAAAACAAAAAGTGGAGGTCGCGGTTCTGGTAATCCAGTAACCACGACCTCAGAGTATATCTTAACTGTAGGCTAACCTGCAGGAGTTTCAGAGCAAACGCAGTAGAGAAAAATAACTTAAAAATTATTTTGTTATTGTTTTACAAATTGCTTCATCCTACCTGGCAATAATTATTTTGATAGTTCACAGTTCAAAGTTTTTAACCGCTATAGTAAGCCTGGAGATGAAAGACTTTCTTCAGGTCTGAAATTGCAGGAGGGTCTGCCTGTGGGTTTATTGATCAGCACAAATTTATTCTCGATCATAAAGTCTGGAATTTCGCTCCTCTTGGATCTAAGGTATCTAACCATAAGCCGACAAGTAGCTATTAAAGTCACAGGAGAGTAAGTGATTTGTAATGAGTATCTGATTCTTATGGAGTTCCGGTTTAGATGTTGGCGGAGAAGTAAGGGGTTAAAGAAGGTTTCTATATAAATTGTAACTTATTGATCATCAATTTCTCTTTATTCAGACAAAAAGTATTGGGGATGATAAACCACGGGCATTTAGATATAAGCAAGGACTGACTATGGAAGTTGATAAGTCACAGTAATAGTCGGTTATAAACAACATCACCGGGATTATCCTTCAGTTTTCTGTAGGTTTTTGAGACTTACTGATGAAAACGTATCCGTCTGGGTTTCATTTCTCTGAACAGATGTTTACGATGAGAGCTAGAACATTATATATACTGTAATGGCAAGCCAAGCAATGAATTTTTACTAACGTTTGCTTCTGTGACGTGGCAAATCCCGTAGATATTCCTTGCTTGCATCTAGATTTCCATGGATAAACCGAAACCATGGGCATTATAAAAGACCTTCCAACATAATTAATTAGGACCCCAATCGTTAAGTTTTTAATTATTATTTTGTTTTGGTTGGTCACTATTATATACATTGCGATTCCAAGTATGTAAATAATAACTAACCGAAACCGAAACAATAATCAAAAAGCGTAAACGAATAGGGTACTAATTAATTCTATTGGAAGGTCTTTATTGAAGGCGTTTATTGATAACCTCGACATGTCGTGTATTGCTTAGGTGGTTAGGTGGTTATTTATTGTTATTATTATTATGGTTGAGTTTTTGGTCATCGTCCATCACGACGGATGAACATCATCATCAGGTGGTTAGGGTAAGGGTCATGGTAAGGGTTAGGGTTAGGGTAAAGGTTAGGGTAAGGGATAGGATAAGGGTTAGGGTAATAGTTGGGGTAAGGGTTAGGGCAAGGATTAGGGTAATGGTTAGGGTAAGGATTATGACTAGGGTTAGGGTAAGAGTTAGTATAAAGTAAGGGTGGCTTGAAAGTTTAGTCACAACTAGTAGTGATATATTTTTATTTCCGTTGAGAGGAGGGAAAACGGGGAACTCGTAAATGGGATTTTTCGTACTTGTTTAACCGCATCTCCAAGAAAAGATGAGATTTTGTCAAGACATTCAAACTGTGCTATCAAGTCTAACTTCTTGAATTCACTTGTTTTTGTTAACTGTCTTGTTTGTGTTAACTGTCTTATTTGTAACAACTGTCCTGTTTGTGTTAATTGTTCTGATTGTGTTAAGTGGCGTGTTTGTGTTAACTGTCTTGTTTGTGTTAACTTTCCTGTTTGTGTTAACTTTCTTATTTGTGTTAAGTGGCGTGTTTGTGTGAACTGTCATGTTTGTGTTAGCTTTCTTGTTTGTGTTAACTGTCCTGTTTATGTTAACTGTCCTGTTTGTGTTAACTGTCATGTTTATGTTAGCTTTCTTGTTTGTATTAACTGTCCTGTTTGTGTTAACTGTCCTGTTTATGTTAACTGTCCTGTTTGTGCTAACTGTCCTGTTTGTATTAACTGTCTTGTTTATTCTGTCATATTTGTGTACGTTGTGCTGTTCCCTATTGACATGTATTGTCTACTTTCACACCTACGGGTATTCATTCGATCTCGATAAGAAAGGATGTTAGCTCTTTTAATGTAATATTCTCATCTTTATGAGTGGAATTCTACTAGTCCTGTTCAGCACATCCAAAAGTTATTCTCTGAACTAATGATATCCACTCCAAGTAGCATATTCAGGTCCATCTTAAGACACACATCACACCTTATTTGCACTTCAAGTCAACTAGACAACAGCAAGACTCGGTACAATACAAGGTGAAGTGCCTACAGTTTTAAAGAAACAAATTCCCATATTATTAAACAAAACCAAATATTGATAAATATGCATTTTACAGTAGCTAGTACTGCTGTCGGATGCATCGTGCTGCGCGACACGCAGTGAGAGCCCTCACCAACGCCGCCTTGAATGGACCGGCTGTGCGGGGCTCTTAGTGCTTATCGCGCAGATTAATGCATCCGGAAGCAGATCTAGCGACCATTTAATCTGAATTCAGCAAAATCACGAAAGTTGAATGAACCTGCGCATACTATTAAAAAGCTGAAATGTAGACACTTCTCCTTGTATTGAACCCAGTACTCCCTTAGTCTTTGCTAGGATTACCACCTCTCAAATGTCACGACTTATACTATTCCTTTTCAGGAATTCTACGTTTCGTCATATTTCTACTATTTTTCTGACTTCTACTATTCTCCAGAATTCTACTCTTCTCTAGATTTCTCCTATTATCTAAACTTCTACTATTCTCCAGACTTCTACTCTTCTCCATCTTCTATTCCTCTTTAGACTTTAAATCTTCTCTAAACACAACAGCAATTGATGAGAAGAACTCACTAACGCTCTCCAAGAAGAAGACTGACAGAATATAAAGTCATTTTGCAATAAAAGCACGGAGAATAAGTCAAATATATCCCAGCCCGTACTGTCACAATCAGATAAAGCCTAAACGACCAGATGCAATCGACATGCAACATATGTAATAGAGTGAGAAGTGCCAGGGCGGAACAATAGAATAGTAGGTCGGCTGCTTCGTCAAATTCTAAACAATATGTCTGACGGAAGCAAATGAACCGGTAAAGTTTAGTAACAATATTGTCACAAACCTGCCTTCAGGGCATATTAAACAATATTTAAGAACGACACTCTACACGAAACTAACAAAGCATACGACGTAAGTCAAATGATGGCCAATGTAGGGCGGGTCTGACAATGGGCATTCGTCTCCGCCAGCGGAGAGAGACTCATTTGGCCAGATATTGACATACTAAATAAAAGGTATCGTCCGCCTATGTGATTTAACGAGATAACAAAGTGGTAAAGTATACAGGTATGTTTGTCACCTCTGGGGTGAAGCTACACATGACAGTAACACGAACAAAAGAGTTGCAGAGGGAATATCAGGAATGTGCGATACCGACGGCAAATTGACCAGGGAGAATTGTTTTCATGTACGTAACTTGCTGTAGTCAGTTAAATGACGAAGAATGTGGGACTTTAACCTGATGTGACAATATTCGAGCAAAGAATTTTGATTGGTTAGAATGTTTTCTCATATGCTGTAAAACTGCATTTTCAGGAGAGTTCGGACTAAGATGAGGAAGCCGAGAGGGCTAGGTGAACTTAAGTGCGGGTTAGTTTTGTGGTTCAGGTTGGGACAGGAGATAGAAAGGTAGTTAGGAGTTGTTAGGGAAGTTGAGTTTCAAAGCTGTAATTAGGAAGTTTTCGGAGAGCTTGAAAGTTCCCAGTTGAGAGACTGATTATGCAACTATGGAAGCATGTGAACTAAGAGATGTTTAATATGTCCTAAGATGTTGTACATTGAACTATTGATGTCGTAATCCTACGCATGCGGTTGCGTCTGTGGGTCTCACCAATGGCCTACTAGACATACCATCCATGCAACAGCAAACCTTTTTGGATGACATGCCGTTATATTGAGGTTATCTTCTTATAGAAGTTTCATGGCATGTCATCTATACAGTTTTGATTTTGTTTTGTTGTTGAAATGTTTTTCATGTATGCCTGAATATATATGTATGCACCCTCTGCGGTTGGGAGGGAGCCAGAGATGTAATGTGCAGCACTGAGGAGGAGAAAACTGACATCACTGTTTTTCCTATTACTGAGGCCCATCATATAGGCACAGTGACTCAGGACGTGACAATCCTTTTGACTTGAACATTTGGTTGCATGCCTGGAGCAATAGAGAAGTTCGGCATAGCCAGTAGTCAAATGGTGGCGGGGAATCAGCACAGTGAACCCTATCTTGGCTACAGTGGCTAGGCGCAGTGCATAGGTTGAAACCTACCTTCCTGGAGGTGTGATAGTTATTCTCTGGCTCTGTCCCGGGGTTTGCCGAAAATCCACAGACTTCCCAGAAATATAATGCCATCTAATGGCATTAGGTCAAAGGGCATGAGTCCATGGACCGCTGGATCAGCAACCAACCCACAACCATTTCGTAATCCTTGATGTTGCAAACTGGATATTGTAACTTAGACGTTGTGATGAAGCAATAAACAGGTGGTTATATATATGAGAAGTTTGTCGCCATCATATTGAATAAGCTACTATATTTGAATACAACGGCTTATGTTTTACGACTTGTTTTCGAGATATATAAACTGATGATTGCATAATCACCAAACACTGTCATAAATATGAAGATGTCTGAGATTGACAGTGTCGTGCCCGGGAAAGAGGTGTTCACCCAATATTTACCAAACAATCGTGATTTGTGTGACAACAATATACAGCGATTTTATAGACACACTATGACAGCATATAGACAGATGTCAGGATGGTGTACAAATAAAGACAACACTTGACGTTCTCCATTATGTAAGGTGCGCCATTGAGTTATCTTTATTTATCTCGTATTTAGGTATTATGTTAGTCGTAATGCGAATCTTTCCGGCTGCAGAAGATGTACACGAGCTTCTGTCGTTGCGTGTAATATGACATCTCCATGTTTCTATTAGGATACCAGTGAAACTTGACTGCATCTGTGGATGATTCTTAGCTTATCTAGACTTTATTATATGCTCTCCAAGATCTTAGATAAATGAAAGATAACGAGTGTTTGATTTCTGGTGTGTCCTGAGATAAGTAATGATAATTTCAAGATAAACATGATACTTTAGATGTGAGACATCATAGTTTGTTTGTCGGATAGGAGAAAAAATCATATTTCAGACATCGTGTTTGAGATATCGTGTGAAATATCATATTTAGAAATCAGATTTCAGGCATCAGATATGACATATTATACTTCATTATAGGATTTGAGATATCAGAAATTACATATACTTCATACATCATATTGAGATATCGGATATCATATATATACTTCATATATCATATTGAGATATCGGATATTACATATACTTGATATACCATATTCAAATATCAGAGATAACATATATACTTCATATATTATATTGAGATATACGTAAACTAGTTAGAAATGACATGTATGGCATCATATATGACATATACTTCAAATATCAAATGTTAGATATGGCAGATACCTTAGATACCTCAGATGTAATATTGTGATAGAACATATTTAAATACCAGATTTAAAGCGTCAGTTATGTTGTATTATATAATATAATATATGGTATATTGTGTGTGTGTGTGTGTGTATGTGTGTGAAGAGCAACTTCAAATGAGACATATTAAATTTTTTTTTGAAATTACGGGTTAATATCTTGTTCAAGAAGCAGCGATGATTCCCAGGATGTTTTGGCTGTGGTTATTTTCTAAGCACTATTTACGTTCAGTAGTGTCATTGATTTCACAAAGGTCTGGTTGCCGTACTGACCACAGCTGAATTCGTAATCGTTATCTTGAGCTTTTGATACACCTTCACTACATCAAATCACCAGAACCAGACAGATATAGAATTGGAAATTAAGTATTTGATGAGTGATAAAACATAGACATAATTTATATGTGGGGTAGCATTTGAAACAGATGTCAGATGTCAGATGATCGATAGATGATCTGAGATAGCAGGTTTGACATTTCACGTGACAAGCGAAATTGGAAACATAGACTAATGACATTTTTCTAATCACTTAAAACAGAATAAGAAAATACACAGAATTGTATGAGTACTTTTGACTATTAGATCGTTAGCAATTTCTTTATATAATAATAATAATAATAATAATAATAATAATAATAATAATAATAATAATAATAATAATAATAATAATAATAATAATAATAATAATAATAATAATAATAAGAGCGTAACAATTCCATAATGCTTATTTTTTTTAGTCCAGTTAGTTAAATAATAACTCTGTTCATTTTCTTTTTTATTTTACATTGATTATCATATATTTATTACCATGTATTTCCAATTTCGGCTGTCGGATTACAGTTTGCTGCAACTGTAACCAATTATCGATATTCCGCCAATGTCAGGTGACAGCAGAAATGTTAACAAAGACTATCTGTATAAATAGAAGACAGCGGATGTCATAAAATGATAGGATACCTCGATGAAATATGACATATACGAAATGTCAAATGATGTAGTTAGATTTGAGACACCAGACCAGAGGAGAGGGGGATGGATTGTGAAACGTCCCTCTACAAACACCTGCCACATAGCAAGCAAACGGGCAGATAATATATAATGTGTTATATAATATGTTGTATATATATATATATATATATATATATATATATATATATATATATATATATATATATATATATATATATATATATATATATATATATATGTGTGTGTGTGTGTGTGCGTTTGTGACAGTGTATTTTTTCGTGTTACAGAAAATAGATCACCAATTGGAGATTTAAATTTTACATATGACATATACTAACTAGCATATATCTAATGAATAGCAACATATAATAAGAAAAATATAACGTATTGCATACGCTCTATTATATGTATCCTTGTTAGGTGACATATAGAGCGGCGAGTATCAGATGCGTGAAGCTTGTTCATAGTGAAAACTCCTACTTCTATAGCGGATTCTTACTGCAATCCCTATAAGATGTCGATGCTGGTTGAATTACTTAATAAGGGAATCATACTTCCGTGTCTGTCAGAAGGAGTGTGGAGGCTGTAGCATCGTTGGAGATGGAGAGAAGTGTAGATATTGTTAGTGGAGATTCCGTGTGGCTTGCCTCCTTGGACCAACTGCCTGATGAAACAATGAAGCAAGTGAAGACATTGTGTGGAGAAAAGCATAGTTAAAATAAACAACAAATCAATATTTGATTTCAGTGAGGTGGTACAGTAGATAATGCTCTAGCTTTCTATATTTGTGGTAAATGTGACCAGTAATGTTAGATAGTTAGTTTGTCCCTTTCGTGCTGCAAGTGACACATAGGGCAGAGGTTTTGGTTCTCCATATGATACAGTCCGCTGCCTGCAGCTTTAGTTCCTGGATGGTCTTACAGCCTATTAATTCCCCTTATTTAAGAATAGTGTTTTTAAGGGTTGTTTTATGACTTCCTCTTTTTCTTTTACCCTCAGGTGACCACATAAGGGCTTGTTGGTTTATTATGTTTACATCTAGTCGTAAAACGTGACCAAGGTATTTCTATCTTCCTTTTCTTATGATGTTTGAAACATAATCTTGATGTGTTTTGTCTCTTAGATCACTATTTGTGACAAAGTCGCTCCATTTTATGTTCGTCAGTGTGCGAAGACATTTGTTTTCGAAGCTGTTTAGTTTGTTGTCTGTTGCTTGAGTTGATTTCCAGCTTTCACTACCATACGTTAACAATGAGACAATACATGAGTTAAATAGCTTTAGTTTTATGGTTAACAAGTTTTGGTTAACGGAAAAGTCAAGTCGTCAAAATACTGCCTTTCTTGTCACGAGGTTGTGAGTTCGAAATCGCTGTTACAGGTTCGACATCCTGGTTCTACGGTTTTTAAAAAAAAAATCTGAGGCATGTCTGATGCACAAATAAATTTCTGTATCCACTTTTTAAAATTCGCTTACGTGTATTATCTTATATTTGACTTAGAAAATTTTCGATAATCAGGGTTGCCATTTTTTGAAAAAAAATGCCGCAACAATACAGATACCCGAAACAAATATACCAGCAAAATATTTGCATTTGTAAATTTAATGTATCATCGTTCATGACAAATCATAAATTTAAACTTCATTCAGTTATCAATGTTAGACATGGACAATAACTAAAGGACACAAAAGAAAGCTTACCATAAGAAAATAGCAAACAGAACAAGAAGAGATCTATTTAGGAATGAAGAGATTACAAGAGCGGTTGGAACAACGTATGTGGTCAAATATATTGAAAACAAACCAGAGATTAAAATAGTTCGATTACTTAATGATGATTATCCATTATCGATCAGAAAGAGCATACGACATAAGAATGACAACATCAAGAGGCAGCGATAGACCAAGAAGAACATAGTTTGAAAGAGTACAAACAACATTCTGAGACAGCACAATATTACTACATATCAAACGTGGCATATTCCGAAAATCACAGTGGTTCATTCATGCGCGACATTACAACAAAAGCAGAGAAAAGGCAATAGTCAGGTGTGCTTTATTTTATTCAGAAATGAGGATATACAAATTATGAATACCAGCTGATATTTAGTTATAAAGTGTATATTACAAGAGTAATATATTAACTTACATCTTGAGACTGTATCAGACAACATTTTGTCTGCTATTGCGCTTCTCCCAACCACGTTGTGCTGATATAATTTGTGTCTGCTATTGCGCTTCTCCCAACCACGTTGTGCTGATATAATTTGTGTCTGCTATTGCACTTCTCCCAACCACGTTGTGCTGATATAATTTGTGTCTGCTATTGCGCTTCTCCCAACCACGTTGTGCTGATATAATTTGTGTCTGCTATTGCACTTCTCCCAACCACGTTGTGCTGATATAATTTGTGTCTGCTATTGCGCTTCTCCCAACCACGTTGTGCTGATATAATTTGTGTCTGCTATTGCGCTTCTCCCAACCACGTTGTGCTGATATAATTTGTGTCTGCTATTGCGCTTCTCCCAGCCACGCTGTGCTGATATAATTTGTGTCTGCTATTGCGCTTCTCCCAACCACGTTGTGCTGATATAATTTGTGTCTACTATTGCGCTTCTCCCAACCACGTTGTGCTGATATAATTTGTGTCTGCTATTGTGCTTCTCCCAACCACGTTGTGCTGATATAATTTGTGTCTACTATTGTGCTTCTTCCAACCACGTTGTGCTGATATAATTTGTGTCTGCTATTGCGCTTCTCCCAACGACGTTGTGCTGATATAATTTGTGTCTGCTATTGCGCTTCTCCCAACCACGTTGTGCTGATATAATTTGTGTCTGCTATTGCGCTTCTCCCAACCACGTTGTGCTGATATAATTTGTGTCTGCTATTGCGCTTCTCCCAACCACGTTGTGCTGATATAATTTGTGTCTGCTATTGCGCTTCTCCCAACCACGTTGTGCTGATATAATTTGTGTCTGCTATTGTGCTTCTCCCAATTACGTTTTGCTGACGTAATTTGTGTCTTCTTTTGTACTTCTCTGTACCACGTTTTGCTGGCATAATTTTGTGACTGTTTTTGAATGCAGGTATAGCTTACTTATCCTATCCCCGGGGTTGCGAGCTTTAACTCTTTCTTCCCTGTGACAGGTCGTAGCAGGAACATGTCTTCTTAAGCTGTGTTGTGTCAGTGTTGTTGATGGAGGGCTTTCGTTGTAACAGTTGCTTTCGTAGGTCTTGTTCGCAGGGCATTCAAAAAGGTGATGTTTTACTGTTTCCTCCTCGTGTCTGTTGCAATTGTTGCAGTATGGTGTATTGTCTGCGGTAATTCTTTGTAGGTTTTTGTTAAGTTGTAAATGTGTTGTTCGTAGCCTTTGTAATGTAATTTGATCTTTGACGTGTAGCCTATTTATGCTGTTGTGTGGATTTGTGCCAGCTCGGTCAAGTAGTCTTATCCAAAATCTTACCCTAACATTCGAAGTTTATCATATTTATGAGATTTATTTGTTTGATTGTTTGTTTGTTTGTTTGTTTGTATGTTTGTTTGTTTGTTTGTTTATTTGTTGCTCGTACATCACAAGTGATAATGACCATTATTTACACCGACTAGTGAAAATTTGAAAATTTCTGTCAGTTTCGATGTGAAAATGACTTGCATTGGGAATTTTGAGTTAATTGAGTTATGTAAAGCATTGACCTCATTCTCCTGTCGGTCCTCACTCACCTGTCAGATCTCACTCACTTCTCGGATCTAACTCTCTTGTCGGACCTCACTCTCTTGTCAGATCTCACTCTCTTGTCGGACACACTCACTTGTCGAGTCTCACTCACTTGTCGGCTATTAATGACTTGTCGGACCTCACTCTCTTGTCGGACTTCACTCACTTGTCGGATCTCACTCTCTTGTCGGACATCACTCTCTAGTCGGTCTTCACTCACTTGTCGGATCTCACTCTCTTGTCAGTCCTCACTCACTTGTCATCTATTAATCTCTTGTCAGTCCTCACTCACTTGTCGTCTATTAATCTCTTGTCGGTCCTCACTCACTTGTCGGATCTCACTCACTTGCCGGATCTCACTCTCTTGTCGGATCTCACTCTCTTGTCGGACCGCATTTGAAACTAGTGCCACAAGACAAATCGAGACAAATCGAAAACACGTTCGATGCAGCGGATGACCACAGCATCTCACCATGCGGTCCACACCGCCTTGCAGGGAATTCACCTTTATACTCGATGGTACGATAAATTATGAGATAAATTTTGTGGCAGTGTGTGAACTTCATCACGTGACGACAGAGTACGAGATCTGTTGCCTTATTGGCAGGACATATTGTTCTGTGTGTGTGTGTGGGGGGGGGGGGGGGATAAAAAGTAGACTTGCAGATTACTTCGTTTTGGAAGTAATGGAAGCTTGGAAACTTGTCCAGTGGACACTTCTGAATATACTTCATTTATCTCGTCGCGTTTGTTTGAATATTTTGAATCTCAACGATATTGGTAACATTATATTGTTTTCATGAGCCGTAGGTGCAAGACAATATTGTATGGATATGTAGGCTGTGATAACAATGAAATATTGCTTTAAGATACAAATATTTGCGTGGTGACATACTTGAGCGCATGAAATGTTGTATGTCAGTGCGTATAACATCCTGCACAACGTCACAATGTAGCCGATGTGGGAGTTTTGTTTTGACAAAGTTCATCTTTAAAGCATGTGTATATACTTTTGAAACAGGAATACCACTCAAATGTTTTTTACTCGACTTAGACATGACACCTAAATGGTTATTGCAGCATTTCGAATGTCGTTTAACTAGAGCGAACTGTTTATCAAGACGAAAATTGAAATCAATTCACACACTTTGATAAATATCCACGTCCATTTTTAAAGTGCGATGGGTACTACTAGGTCACATTCATTTATATATTTGCACACAGCGCATGCGCATGGTTCCCGACTTCTAGTTTCATAGATACATTGGTACAGGACTGTTATGTAATTTGTGCGGGTTAACATTGTCGCGCTATGTGTTAAAGTTTTCACAGAAATAAAATATCTTGAAACTTATTGAACAAGCAATTAATGTAATGTTGCTCTGTAAACCTACACGCACACACGCGCGAACGCACACACGCACACATCCACATCCACATCCACACACACACACATATTGTAAAACCCACTGACATTTATGTGCATGACTTACCCACATTGTCATGAGCCGACGATACAATCTCTATAACAACGTTACCCATTGATGCATTGCTGCTGACTGACTGTTCATTTCTCTTAGACTTGGACATTTTATGGGCCGGCCGATTCGTTCGCTAAATCGTGATTCAGTAAAAGAAATAAAAACAATAAAAGAAAAAAAAAACATGAGGTTTGAAACAATAATTAAGGAAACCCACCATATAGACTCATAATATACGACCATAAAAAATATTGAAGATCACGGTTCAGATAATCATGCCATCAGAACCTTCTAGTAGAGTGCTTCTCAAACTCCGAGCAGTGACAAAATCTGCACAGTGTCTTAATAGGTTATGTGTATTGTTTATATTTTCGAACTATGTTAAATCACTATATAGTAAAGTAAAAGTAAAGTAACCCATAGCATTGATTAATGCCGTAGGAGTGTGAGGTGTTAGCGATCTCACATTTCAGAGGCTCTGCAAATTAGGGAGGTAGCCATCTCCTCTCCCTTGCAGTCTTTACTTCCCAGACTAATTCGGTACCAATTTAGGCTGGGTCGACCTGGGAACGGTTGCGATCTGAGAAACATTTCCGTCTCAACTTGGGAATGAACCTAGGACCACTCATATGCAAAGCCAGTGCGCTAACGACTGCTCTACGCGGCTCCCAAAAATCACTATATATTTTCTAGTGAAAACATAAGCAGGAAGGAAGTTCTGAAACAGAACAAAAAGGGAAAATAAAAAACGCCTGACTGTATATGTAGCAAACTAGCTCTATGCCATCATCTGCAAGCGTGATGTACATAAGTAAGACATGTAGACTGATTCTGTGGACATCTGTGCAATATCAAACATCAGACCGATACTGATGCTGACCACTTCACTAGCACGGCCCATCGGGGGTGTCAATGATGTTCATGTGACGGTTATTAAGCAGACTACCGGACACGACACACGCCTGAGAGCCGTTATATACATACATATATATAAATATATATATATATATGAAATGCATATATGCATATATGAAATTGGCACGATTTAGCCTTTTGGGATCAATGCCCGTCAGACCTACCGAAGATATCCTGCTGTTCAGTCACTTTTCTGTTTATTTTGTTTCATCGATTTCTAGTTGTCTTTTATCTGTTTATGTTCGGGTTGTTTCACTCTTACCTTCTAGAATTTACAATTCCTAGATATATTTATATTAACTATGCCATGTGAACATCCATCGTCCATAGTGCCGTTCTTACTCATCGTATTTTGTTCTGAGTGTGTTTCTGATAAAAGCCATTTGGTCGAAACGTTGATTTGGGTATGTCATGTGTGTTTCCAGTGATCAGCAAAACTTCATTACCCTGTTTCAGGCGTTACCTGTCGGATTTTAGTTTTATTGCAGTGAGTATGTATTATCAAGATAATTAAAAGTTCTTTATAATATGACTCATTCATTAGCCTTTTTTACGCATGCGGTTTGGTCTGTAGGCATCACCAATGACCCACTAGCCAAACCACCCATGCAACAGAAAACTTTAGTAGATGGCGTGTTGTTATATTGAGGCTCTCTTATGGAAGCTTTGTAGCATGGCATCTATACAGTTAAAGACCCACATCTGAGTAGTCAATAGGCATTGAACTAAGCCGAAAGCTGAAATCTCCTGGGTATGAAAGAAAACTCAGAAAAATCATCCCATTGCACATAAGAAGTAAGAGCTAATTGCTCGCAATTCCTGGGGTTCTCAAATAAAAAAAACTAGCAAACATTAGCTTTTCTGCACAGATGTACTAAACTCCGTAGCCCCTGCGAAGATCATGAGATAATTTGATGTTCAGTGATGGAATGAATGTTCTTCGAGATACAGGATAAGTGATAGGATGTAACAAATGTTAGTGAATCAGCAATCCAGAGCTGACCACAAGAGTATCATGTAATGGAGGCTTTGACTACACAAAAAAAAACCCACTTTATGTAGGTACCAGAAGAGTGCGGTAAAGCAGCACAGAGTACGTTCGGTCAGTCGCTACAATCTGAAGGATATCCTGAAGAGAATAGAGAAATTACAACCGGAGTTCCTTGTTCAGTGAAGATTTTCTCTCTATTAATGAATTAACTTTTGCAATTATGTTATTTATAGGACAGAGACCAAATGATTAATAAGGGACGAAATTCAAAAAAGTTATTAACCCCAAATATGTTTTACAATTTATCTCCTCTTGAGCATTGATATCCGACGTTCATAGTTCGACAGGTCGTTATATTGAGAATGTCCATATACTACTTCAACAATTAGAGAGGGGATCAGTGCCGTGTTGTATATTTTCTCAGTATGATGCAAGTCTTCAAAATGTCGCAGATTAAATATTTTTAAAAAAATCATTAAATAGTTCAAATTATATTTAGATTACGCTGCGTATGCCGCCTTCTTACGGTGCTGCATGATGGGGGCGCCTCTTTGTTTAATATCACGGCACGACCCTGGCACAACCTATACAGGATGTAACCATCGACCCAGCGTTTTTTGTTGTTGTAGTAATTTCCTTGGCAGTATTTAATTCCGGCAGTTTGCCATCGCTTTATGAACGATCCGGAAGCACAATTATTCAAGGCGGGTTTCGAACTCCGTACCGTGGATGTAATCTACGCGATCTGTCCCACGCCGCCACACAGCCGGACATTGTCGCAATTCCTGCTAATTTAATCCTGTTTTTAGCGCTGTGAAATTTCTATAATTCCACGTTGTGTTGGCTATTTTTCTGAAACACAAACACGTACAGCTTAAACAATCAACCATCAGTTATTACAACTGACGGCACCCGTATGTTGCCGGAGCCCGAAAGGGGAGCAAAGAATAGCATCACTGTTTACCTTCCACGCATGTCGTAAAAGCCGACTAAGGAGGTTATGGGATGGAGTTGACTGTCCCATCCCATATAGGGTCAATGACCCAAAGCCATGCTGAAGTCGGATGTGTCAGGACGAAAGGCGCAGATATCGCAGCAATGCTGTAAACCCTGACGCAACGCATTCCGTTCTCCTGACTACATCCTGCTAATCTGCAGGAGTTTGAGAACGAGCGCAGAAGAAGAAGAAGAAGAACAACAACAACAACAACAACTGACGGGAATTGAACCAGGTCCGTTCTATCAGCACCGAATCGCTTTGCAACACAAGTAAACAGGTTTTCCGTACTTGACCAACCACATCCTCAAAAAAAGATGTGGTCTCGTCAAAACTTTCAACCTGTGTACTCAAGTCACTGAGAACAGGCCAGTTGAAACAAGGACTATTACAACACCAGCGAACATCCTGTACAAGTATTAAAGTATTATACAACCATTAGTTAATTTATTGTAAAATCCACTAATAAAACATAATTCAACAGTTGACTTTTGTTAATTCGCCCTAGTGTTAAACATGCTAAAATGTGGCAACAATTAACCAATTGAGGCGTGTTTCACCTTAGGGGGTGGAGTCTGTTCGTGACTGGCGTTCGGGAACACTTGCAGAAGAATTAGCTGCTTCCTATATATAAGTGCCTCAAGGTCGGTTAAAGCTTTGATGTGACTCCTGTCGGAGAGAAATTCAAGATGTAAGTACAGAAAAAAAAATAGAGTTTTTGGAAGTAGAGTTTCATATAAATTGTGGCTATTTTCCCCTCTAACTCCCATATTAGGTAGAGTTGAATCTTTAGAGGGGTGTTAAATATAGTGTGGCGATAGTCGAGCGGTTAGACTGTTTATTTAATCACTGTGAGGTCTAAAGTTCGACTCCCGACGATAGCAAGGGCATGCGGATTTATCAAACAAGTCTCACGCAGCCACCATGCATCTTCCTAACGGGACGCATAGAGTATTCATATTTAAGTAAATTTAATTAAGGCTAACTGTGATTTGGAAAAGCAACATCAGTGTTAGAGTGAAAATCAAACTGTATAAGTCGCTGGTGCTTTTTGTTGTGTTGTATGATTGTGAGAGTTGGACACTCACTGCGGACATGAAGAGAAGATTACAGGGTTTCGAGTACAAATGCTACAGACGAATTCTACGAATTTCCTATAGGGAACATAAGACCAATGTGTACGTAAGAATTAAAGTAGAGATATGTGCAGGTGTTCAGGAGCCATTGCTTTCAATAGTGAAACGACGAAAACTAGCATGGTCCGGACATGTATGCAGGCACGATTCCTTGTCAAAAACAATACTGCAGATAACTGTCGAGGGTGGAAGAAGCAGAGAGGGAACTCAATACATGGACAGACAACATCAAGGAGTGGACAGGGCAAGATATTTCAACACCTGTCCGCATCGCTGAGGATAGAATTCGCCGGAGGACTCTGTGTGCTGAGACATCCAATGTGGTACCCCTACGACCCT
This sequence comes from Meghimatium bilineatum, assembly GCA_034231615.1. Classification (NCBI taxonomy): domain Eukaryota; kingdom Metazoa; phylum Mollusca; class Gastropoda; order Stylommatophora; family Philomycidae; genus Meghimatium; species Meghimatium bilineatum. The sequence goes on from CM067301.1 coordinate 27,482,949, forward strand.
GAAGGGTTACGGGTTTATTGATTGATTGATTGAAAGTGTGACGCATAGAGTATTGATAGTTAAGTAAAGTGTGACGCATAGAGTATTATAGTTAAGTAAAGTGTGACGCATAGAGTATTGATAGTTAAGAAAAACGGCATGTTGGTCACAATTAGTTACACTGTGCCAGATTGTCGTCACAAAAATTCCCATATATATGGCGTGTATGTATCTGTGCCGTTCTGTCAGATCAGTGACGTTAGTTTCAGAACGGATGTGTTTCGTAACAATTTTTAACACCCCTCTACAGGATTACGCCAATGTAATTTACAATGGTGGTTACTGGTAAAAGCTACAAATCTTTCAATTAAACACATGTTATTTATTTAAATACGAAGAAACCGCAGAAAAATATCGTATTTCATGGTTAACAGAAAATGTTAACAAAATATTGTACTACATGGTTAGCAAACAATGTTAACAAAAATATTGTATTACATAGTTAACAGAAAATGTTTATAAAAATAGTTGTAACATATTCCGTTTAGATTATTTCTCTTCAATTATTGTTGAATCTTTATTGTCCTTCATTGTTAAAAAGATTGTCCTCTGTTCCTCTTATATCGTCAACTCCAAAACAATACTTGTCTTTCAATGTTTTTTATATTTGCTTTACCTTTTAAATATTTTGTAGTTATGTGTTCTATCCAAATCAAATGCTATTGCATTTGTTTTATTTCCAACAGCTAATGCTTATTTCGCATGATTTTACCATTGTCGAGATAACCAGACCATTTCAGGTCTCCTATTCTATATTGGCAACACTGATACCATTTTGTAATATTCTAAATATCCACTCTTGTGGATAGTTGCCGATTCATTCATGTGTTGACCAACGCTAGATTTCATTGGTGACCTCCTTTGTACTACTGTTTCGCCATCGAAAAAAACAATAATGTAAAGGTGAAATAGACACTATTATGAGGTTACCTGAGATGGGGCATAGCGGTCTACCATAAAACACCTACTGGCTAATTGGAAATCCCATCCTCAGAATGCATATGCGTATTCAACTAATTGCCGAGTTATCTAATTCTTAGATTAACCAAGTTTTATTTCCGTTCGTTTCCTTTTTTTTTGTCCGTGCGTTTCATTGACTTTTTTGTCCGTGCGTTTCATTGACTTTTTTGTCCGTGCGTTTCATTGACTTTTTTGTCCGTGCATTTCATTGACTTTTTTGTCCGTGCGTTTCATGGACTTTTTTGTCCGTGCGTTTCATTGACTTTTTTCTCCGTGCGTTTCATTGACATTTTTGTCCGTGCGTCTCATTGACTTTTTTGTCCGTACATTACATTGACTTTTTTGTCCGTGCGTTTAATTGACTTTTTTGTCCGTGCGTTTCATATACTTTTTTGTCCGTGCGTTTCATTGACTTTTTTGTCCGTGAGTTTCTTTGACGTTTTTGTCCGTGCGTTTCATTGACTTTTTTGTCCGTGCGTTTCATTGACTTTTTTGTCCGTGCGTTTCAGGATACAAAGTACACGAAAAGTTACTAATATGTAGTCGCACCAGCCAAGATGAGTGACGCAGAGCGAGACCAATACTCAATACTGTTATCCAGAAAGCCATAGTATGTACTGTAAGGGACTTCCGCCTTCTTTGTTGTTGTTTACAAACGACTCTTATTGTGACGTTGTATCATGATCATCTCTCTCTCTCTCCCTCCCTCTCTCTCTACATATATATATATACAAACTGGATATATACAATCTGGACATTCACACACCTGACATATACAATCTGGATATATACACACCTGATATATACAATCTGGACATTCACACACCTGACATATACAAACTGGATATATACACACCTGACAAATGCCAGAGCTTTAGAGGCATCAGAAGTGGTACGTATGTTTAAGTACTTCTTATAGCAGGTTGGCTCCAAGGTTTTAGGGTCAGAGCTTCCTCCCATGACTGTCACTGAAAACATTGTATATACGTCAAATCATTAACGTGCCAAATGTACATACGTCAAATCATTAACGTGCAAAATATACAATTTCTATCATCATCATCATTAATTATCATCATTATCATCTTGTCTTGGTGCTGCACTATGCTAGACTGTAACCTGTCCATCGTGTGATGTTACCCTCCCACTTGTATCTCTGCATACCTCTTGCTCGCCTCCCTTTGACTTTGCCATCAAGTAAGGTCTTCAATAAAATGTCACGTCTTATAATATGACAAAAATATTTTATTTGCCTGATCTTTATTTCTCTTAGTAGTTCTTTCTTCATATTAAGTGTCTTTAGCACCTCTTTATTTGTTTTCTTCTCTTTCCATGATGTTCTCCCTATTCTCCTATATACCCACATCTCAAAGGCATCAATTCTGTCTTCTAATTGTTTATTTAGTGTCCATATTTCTGAGCAATACATTATAATAGAGTAGATATAACATTTTATAACTCTCATTTTCAACTTGTTTGTAATTTGTTTAGATGTTAGGTAACATGAGTTAGGGAATGTAAAAAGAGCGAGGAAGGAAGTTGGCCACCCCACCTAATAGTTTCTGCGGCGTAGTACATGAAGAGTCAACTTCATTCAGGACGGCAGGTTGCTGTCATGTAACATAACCTATAAATATTTTGTATCGCCAGCCAATACAATCGTGTGCCAGATGATCGCCTACAAAACCTACTTCTATATGGTAAGACAAAAGGACATATCTTCACAACATAGAGCCTAAATAAGCGCAACAAAGAAGCGTTACAGATCTCATTGAATGATTATGAAAGTAAGAAAGATATGTGGGACGACGATCCAAGAAATAGAGATACTTCGCATACTACAGTCACAAAGACGCAGAAGCTTCTGAATATTGGAAAAATGAAGCAGTTCAAGAGTAGAAAGTATGACTTCTGTGTTAACTTGGAATGGGCAGTTAACCTCACCCTCACATCCACCTTAGTCGCATCACACAACATGCATTACAAGTCAGAGTGTTGCTATTCTTTTCTCTCTTTTCTGCCCCTTAATACAGGGCCGTACGTGTTAATACTCTAAACTATACTCGTTAATAATATAAAATAGTACTTGTTAATACTCTAAACTATACTCGTTAATAATATAAAATAGTACTTGTTAATACTCTAAACTATACTCGTTAATAATATAAAATAATACTTGTTAATACTCTAAACTATACTCGTTAATAATATAAAATAATAGTTGTTAATACTCTAAACTATACTCGTTAATAATATAAAATAATAGTTGTTAATACTCTAAACTATACTCGTTAATAATATAAAATAATACTTGTTAATACTCTAAACTATACTCGTTAATAATATAAAATAATACTTGTTAATACTCTAAACTATACTCATTAATAATATAAAATAATAGTTGTTAATACTCTAAACTATACTCGTTAATAATATAAAATAATACTTGTTAATACTCTAAACTATACTCGTTAATAATATAAAATAATACTTGTTAATACTCTAAACTATACTCGTTAATAATATAAAATAATGGTTGTTAATACTCTAAACTATACTCGTTAATAATATAAAATAATACTTGTTAATACTAAAAACTATAGTCGTTAATAATATAAAATAATACTTGTTAATACTCTAAACTATAGTCGTTAATAATATAAATTAACACTTGTTAATACTCTAAACTATACTCGTTAATACTCTAAACTATAGTCGTTAAACTATTCATCCAGGAACATGGTCTGACCTGTAGCATCGCATACATCAGATAGAGCACTGCGAAGTTCCCCTGCTTCTTGCCTAAGTGCCACTGCGTGCTTGCTGATTTCCCGAAGCTGTCTCTTACTTTCATGTTTCTCTTTCTTCAGCTGTTTCAGATGATTCTGCAGGCGTTCAACTGTCATAGGATGGCATCTGAATAGACA